>OX637669.1:4429764-4864764 GCA_951802225.1 Euspilapteryx auroguttella
TGTTAACTTTGGGCTTAAATTGTGTTTTAAGGAAATTGAAAAATAATTTCTTTTTTACAAAAAACGAACCCGCCTTCAATAAACTGACACATACATCAACTGAGCACTTCCTCTTTTTCGAAGTCGGTTAAAATAGGTACCTACAAAATTTTTCTCCATAATGCTACAAAAACTTATCTGAAAACCGCATAAAGATCGGTTCAGCCAAACACTAGATAATCACGTACAAACATACACACATACATACAGGTCAAACTGATAACCTCCTTTTTTGAAGTCGGTTAAAATTACTAAGTAGTTCCTCTAGCACAGTAGCACCCTAATTATTTCACGGTTTTTAACCGACTTCAAAAAGGAGGTTATCATTTTGACCTGTAAGTATGTTTGACCGCTATTATCTCGAGTTAGGCTGAACCGATTTCGATGCGGTTTTCACTTAAGTATTTGTTACTTTTAGGAGAAGGTACTAGTTCCTATTTGAACCGACTTTAGAAAATAGAGAGTTCTCAGTTTTATCAGAGTTCTCAGTTGATACATTAACTTATTGTAATGTCACAAAAGAACAAAAAAAAAAAGAGAGATAAATTGTAAAGTAGAGTTTGTTACTCCTTTCCTCTCTTCGCTGTAAAATCATTGCGAAAGGGAGTAGAATCATTTGACAGAGGAGGGCTCGTTTGGGGGCCTCTCCAGGCGACTATTGTCGTAAGGCAAGCTGAGCCGCTTGGTGGGCACCCTGAACTACCTCGCCTCTCACAGTATAGGATACTTTACCAAATAAGGTATCAATAGCAATTAGATTAGAGTCTAATTGACTTTCAATAAGTGATATCTTGTATCCTATATTGAATAAAGAATTATTTGATTTGATTTGACTTATTGAAGGCGGGTCAATTTTTTTTTAAAAAGTATTATTTCTCTCTCTACTACCCTCACTTACCTCAAGCTTGTCGAGATTGAATTCTGACTGAGACATCCTCTCCAGAGCGCGGTACGTCGACAGCAGACGGCGACGGATGTAGCTTTGGCGTACCTGTATAAGTAGGAAGATTTGATAATTAGTTTTTTTGCAAAAAAAAACTAGGGATTTTGCGAAAACCCGGATAATTTGATAATAGGATTCCGTTTTTTTTCAATCATCCTGACAAAAAGCAGTTTGTTTTTGCAAAAAAACCTAGAATAATTGAAAACTTCCTTAACTCTGATTGGCTAAATTAATTATTGCTTGCTGGTAAACTCTTATTCTGATTGGTTCGTTTAAATATCCTTTGACGCTACGGAGAACCAATCAGAATAAGAGTTTACTGAGCACAGAAAAGTAGTCTAAAAGTACAAAATTATACACAGATTGTTGTTATAAAAACTTTTTATAAAAAAATTAAACCGCCGAAAAAACTGAAAAGCATTAAATAATAGGGAAACATTTTCTATTAGGCCTTAATTTAATCACTTTTTAAAGTAATTTTGGATTACCAAGAAATTTTAAGTCGGCGCCACACCACACAAGCAAATTCATTATCTATGTAAAGCGCGATGGCAGCGGCATACGTTTTTCGGTTATTTCTTTGAATTTCAGGTAATTTAGTGATCTTTATTCGTTAATTCTGTGGCACCGACTCAAAATTTCTTGGTAATCCAAAATTACTTTAAGAAGTGAGTAAATTAAGGCCTAATAGAAAATGTTTCCCTATTATTTAATGCTTTTCAGTTTTTTCGGCGGTTTAATTTTTTTATAAAAAGTTTTTATTTTTTACTTTTCAGTTATTTTGGGCTAATTTTTTTGACCCCAGCTAATCACCCTTCACAGGGTGGTCGCACCCCACAAGGTGGCCACACAACCTGGTGAAGGTTTAGGGACTAACAGGATGAGGTTCGATCACGACCGGTCGGTGAGGCGATTTATGAGGGAGGCCTATGTCCAGCAGTGGACGTCTATCGGCTGAGATTATGATTATTAACATTCATATAAAAAATACTCATAATTATACCTAGCAGTTTTCACGTAAATCACAACACGGCAATACAATCGGTGAGTGAACAATAAAGTCACCCCTAATTTGCCACCCTTAGGGTTGAAATTTTATTTCCAAATTTTTATGGGACCAACTTCAAGGTATACCCTGTCGATTAAAAAAAGAATTATCAAAATCGGTCCACACAGTAAAAAGTTATGCGTGATCATACATAAAAAAAAAATATATATATATACGCGACGAATTGAGAACCTCCTCCTTTTTGTTTTTTCGTCGGTTAAAAAGTGGCCAATTTTAGCAACAATTTGTAACTTTCTTTAGTCTTTAATTCAAAACCTATTAACAGTGCCCTAAAAATACTAGGCTACATTATCTAGTGTCATACAGTGCCACATTTTTGATATTCGCATTAGTTTAGAAGATATTAATTTTTTTCGCGAATGGCGCTAGCATCGCTGTAAACTGGCTCTTAACGACGAATTATTGAAACCTTGTAAAATTCAAAATAAAATAAAACACTTCTTATAAAATAATGGAGTCATATTAAAAAAAAAAAAGAAAATTAAACAACGTTTTCTACAGTTTTTTTTTCTTCATTTGACTTTGATTAAGAACAAGTCTTGAGGCTAGCGCTCTAGTGCGACGCTATAACGCCCTCTGTGTGACCACACCTCGGACACTTCATAGAAAAATCGCGTTGCTTCGCTCACAGCCTCAACTCGTGTCCGTGCACGCGTGTCATGCTTGTGTGAGTGAGATGAGACGCGCTGCTTGTACTGAGCGTCACTGAGAGGAGCCGAGCGCGGCCGAGCGCAGCCGAGTGCTGCCGAGCGCGGGCCGCGCGCCCTGAGGGAGGCAGGGAGTGCCCGTACTGTATGTAGTACTATTTATTACAATACCTATGTAATTCAAGTATATTGAAATTATTATTTAGTATTTGACATTTTATATACAATTATACATTAAAAAATTTGACATTGTTTACATAGTACTTAAATCATTAAGTAACTATACTTATTATTTTTTATATAATTTTTGTACAATATTTTGACGATCACATTATACTTTGACATTTTATAATACAACTTTTAACTATAATATGAATATGATAGTGTGAAATAAATGAATCTAATCTAATCTATTATACTGTGACATTACCTTATTATTGGAGCTGGTGTTTGTAGAGAGCGCGCGGCGCGGCGGCGGCGGGGAGGGCGGGAGGGCGCGCGGCGGGGAGGGCGGGAGGGCGCGCGCCGAGGACGCTCGTGAAGCCGGCGACAGCGCTGTGGCTAAGCAAACTGTTGATTCCGCGCTATATAAACACATAATAATAACAATAAGTAAGTAATAATAACACATCTCAATCAGAGCCCTTAACTAGGAGGAATCTGTATCACAGAATACCTAATAGTACCAGGTACAGAAGGCTCACTCAACGGAGTCCTTTAAATAAAATCAAATCTAGCTGCGTACACATAAAGCACAATCTAGCTCGCTCTGTTAAATTATAACCGTGAGTTAATTTCTCTCTCCCACTCTTATCTCCAACGCCACAATGCATGTTCATGCGATAATGACCCGTGCTACTTTGCGAGAGCGCCTGTTAGGAACAATAACGGCATCGAGCAATTATTAGGGATGCGAGAACTTGCAGGTTTATACCTAAAGTGCGGAGTGAGCCAGGCCTGCCTGTATCTAGGCTGACCGAAATATATACAGAGACGAACATTACACCCAGACCGGGAAACATCGATATTCATCATAACAATGTTCGCCCCGCTGGGAATCGAACCCAGGTCCTGGCTTAATTGGCTTATGGTGAAAGAAATGCAATTGAATTTATGGGTATAAAATACAACATCCATTTTTCTGGTCGTAAAAGGCGACTAAGGCGAAACAGCTCTAAGAGAGTAAAATTATTAATGTTGCTATTCTACGCGGTATGGCACGAAATTATTTTTTTTTCGTGTTTTTTATTTATTCTGGCGAAAGAATACATTTTAATAAAGTTTAAATGAATTCGCGTATGTAAAAACTATCTCCCACATTGTGATATATCGTTTTTGATAGACAGAGTTACCGATTTTGTGTATATTCAAGGAACTTGATTTTTGGCCTTTTACCCCTTAGACACATAATCTGTAGGTCTGTCTTCCAAAAACGTTGTATCACAATGTGGGAGATAGTTTTTTTACGTACGCGAATTCATTTAAACTTTATTAAAAATTTTTAATTAAAAAACGTGAAAAAATTTGAATTTCCCGCCATACCGAGAGTTACCGCCTCAAATACAAACTTTCTAAGAGCAGCGGCGGCGGCTGCGGCAGCGGGCCCGGCTGGGTGCGTCACGTCGCCCGCACTGAACGACCTGCGGAGCCCTAGGGCTGCGCACAGGGCCGCGCAGCCGCACAGGAGGGACCTGCAGCTGTCTGCCTGCTGGAGCAGCGACGAGGAGGGACGCCTGGAGGTCATCGTTTAAATCTATACTTACTAGTCGACTCGGCGAACTTCGTACCGCCTAACATTATGCTATGTCGTTGATGTAATATACATATAAACCTTTCTTTAGATTAGAATCACTCTACTGTCTATAAAAATAATTAATTTTTACAAAAAAGGAACCAGACTTTAATAAAATGACACTAAAACCTTCTCCTGAATGTAACAAATACTGACAAATAATGTGAACAACATCAAAATCGATTCAGCCAAACGCAAGATTATCGCGGACAAACATTCATACATATACATATACGAAAAAAACTGGGGATTTTGCGAAAACTAGGATAATTTGATTACTTAAGGATTAATTTTTTTTCAATCATCCTGTCAATTTTTTATTTTGCAAAAAAAAAAACCTAGTATAATTGCAAAATTTTAAACCTTCCATAACTCTGATCGGCTAGATTATTGCTTGCTGGTTAACTCTTATTCTGATTGGTTTTCAAATAGTAGTCAAAGGTATTTTAACGAACTAATCAGAGAGTTATTATGCATGCATATAGGAAGTGCCGCATATGCGCTGCGAAAATTAAAACCGCTCGTTTCCAGTTCAGTGCTTAGGCAAGCTTACTTTGCGCACTTTCATTCCATATTGTCTTACGGTGTCATATTATGGGGTAATTCGACAGACTCAAATCGTGCATTTATAATGCAAAAACGCGCCATTAGAACTTTAGAGGGTATACCTAGTCGCGAATCATGTAGATCGCTTTTTAAAAAGTATCGAGTAATGACCCTTTACTCAGTATATCTTTACGAGATCATTACTTATGTCAGAAAAAATATAGGTACATTCCGACGACGTGAGTGCGGCGGGCGGGCGCTGCGGGGAGCGGGGAGCCTGGCCGCAGTGCCTCGTCGCACGGTGTTTGCTACGCACAACCCGCGCGTCATCGGGCCACACTATTATGAGCATCTGCCTACTGAGCTGAAGGAGGAAATCAATGACGAAGCGTTTTGTCGCCGACTGAAAAAACTTTTGTTGGAACATGAATATTATTGTATAGATGACTTTTTAAACTATAAATTTGTTTGACATTGGATATTATTTGTGTAATTTGAGTATTCGACAGTTACAATATGTAATTAAAGTAAATTGAAATTATTATTTAGTATTTGACATTTTATATACAATTATACATTTAAAAATTTGACATTGTTTACATAGTACTTAAATAATTAAGTAACTACTTATTATTTTTTATATAATTTTTGTACAATATTTTGACGATCACATTATACTTTGACATTTTATTATACAACTTTGTATGTAATATGAATATGATAGTGTGAAATAAATGAATCTAATCTAATCTAATCTAATCATGTTCACTGAAAAGCACGGGCATCGTTTCCAAAATGAAAAGGTGAACACTTTTGGAAAACTTATTTTTTTTCTTAAGGTGGTAACTCTCGGTATGGCGCGAAATCCAAATTTTTTCGCGTTTTTAAATTATTCTGGCGAAAGTATTCATCAATATATATAAAACTCTTCCGTTACTGACTGACAGACAACGCAGAGCCGAAACTACTGGGCGTAGCGGGCTGAAATTTTGCATGTAGGTTCCTTAATAAGTGTAGGTGAGCACTAAGAAGCGATTTCCCCAAATTCCCACGGGAACGGGAAAAAACTGGATTTTTGTGTTTATGAGAATCTGCGCGGGAAAAACCGCGGGGCAGCCTCTAGTTTTTAATAAAGTTTTAATGAATTCGCGTATGTAAAAAACCATATTCCACATTAAAATATAACGATTTTGGGAGACAGACCTACTGATTTTGTGTCTTAAGACATAAAGGCCAAAAATCAAGTTATGTCCTAAGACACAAAATCAGTAGGTCTGTCTTGAATAATTAAAAAACGCCAAAAAATTTGAATTTCGCGCCATACCGAGAGTTACCGCCTTAATAAAAAAAAAATAATTTTGCCGATTTTCTGTCCTTTTTTTCTATTTCAAAAGATACTTGTTTATTATTACTAGTAAATTTACTTACTTGCTGAAGTTCTTGGCATCTGGATTCGGACTAGCACCCCTCAGGGATGGGTCGGGACCTTGACCAGCCTTTAATGAAAATAAAATATATTTAAACTAGTCGACCCGGCGAACTTCGTACCGCGTTACTTTGTACTATATTGCGCATTTATTATACATATAAACCTTCCTCTTGAGTCACTCTATCGTTTAAAAAAAAACCGCATCAAAATTCGGTGCATAGTTTTAAAGATATAAGCATACATAGGGACAGACGCGGGAAGCGACTTTGTTTTATACTATGTATTGATATACATTACTCCATTTTTGTGGTGTTCACCCAAGAACAAAGATGCATAGATCAATCATATTTTGTTGGAAAGGAAAGACACCTTAGTCATGTACTTTATAAGTTTCTAATTCTGGAAGAGTATGTCAGGGAGATCCTGATTCCTGATACCGTCAATTATATACTTTATTTTAAGTAATACAATGAATTTTCGATTTTTTCAATTTTCTTTACTATTCGCGGGTTATAATAACACATCTTTTCTTGAGGGTATAAGGGGGCCCAAACAACACCCTAGGGCCCCAAGTCAACCTCACCTGCACGTGGTATACCCTGCTAAACTACTAACGAGGCAATGGCGAACCCCCACCAACACGCACTGGACCAGCGTGGTGGGTACACGGTCCAAACCCCCCTCATGAGAGTACACTCACTACCAAGGCCCCTAGTGCCCGGCGTCTCCAGCGCGGCTCCCGGTGACGACGGTAGCCGGGGCGGCGCTGGAGCTTGGGGTGCGAAGAATCCCCGGGCGGAATCGATATCCCGTCAAACAAAACTGGCTAGCAAAACGGACTGCGATAAACTTAACGTCATGACCTACAATGTGCGCACTTTGATGAAGGATGAGCGACTCGTGGAACTTGAAAACGCTCTCCTGGATGTGAGTTGGGACATTGTAGGCCTTGCTGAAGTTAGGAGACTAGGTGAAGAGACGACTGAAACACAAAATAATATATTTTACCATTTCGGTGTCACCAGTGGACTATATGGTGTAGGGTTTATGGTGGCTAAGAAATGGAAAAATAATATTATTGAATTTGTAGGATGCTCGGACAGAATTGCTGTTCTGAAATTCAAATTAACAAATAATAAAACTATTTCATTCATCCAAATTTATGCACCAACAACCACACACAGCGACCATGAAGTCGAGGACTTCTACGATCATATTAATAGAGTCTGCGATGAGCACCGAGGAACATGAAACGTTGTCCTCGGTGACTTCAATGCGAAAGTCGGCTTACGGCAAACCGATGATAGTGGAGAAATACTCGGACCACACGGGCTTGGAATACGAAATGCTCGTGGAGCACGCCTACTTCAGTTTGCTTTTGGCCAAGGTCTCAAAGTAAGCAACAGCTTTTTCACAAAAAAGACAAATCGTCGATGGACCTGGTTATCACCTGATGGTAAAACAAAAAATGAAGTAGACTATGCACTATCTTCAGATCAAGAAATTATTCAAGACGTTTCCATCATCAATCAATTTAAATTCAGCTCCGATCATAGACCACTTAGAATCAAATTATGCATTAATTTTAAAATATATAGAAAAAACCTTTGTGCCTCGCAAATCAAGAACATAGATAAAATCACACTAATTAACAATAAACCAGCCTTTAACTTAGAACTTAGAAATTACTTTGAACCACTCCAAATTGATTCAAAAGACACAGACATACAATACAAACACATTAAGAAATCGATAGAAATAGCAAGTAAGAAAATTAAACCAATGAAAAGACACGACAACAAACTGAGTTCCGAAACTAAAGTACTGATTGAAGAAAGGGAAAAACTTGTTAAATGTTCGAAAGACTACTACATATTGGACAAAAAAGTCAAACGCTGTATTCGAAGAGATATTAGAGATTATAATACAAAGTTAGTACAAAACGCCATCCTATCCAATACTTCGCTCCGCGTAGCCAAACAAGGAATAAATAAAAGTAAATCTTGGATAACCAGACTCTCCGACAGCGAAGGCGTCAAGCAAGGCAGTAGAGACAAGGTTGTCGAGATTTGCACAAATTTTTATAGAAATCTTTATTCTGACAATTCCAAACAGCCCTCCACCAAAAAATATATACCTCCAGATGAAAGCACTGTCTCACCTGTCACTGGTTACGAGGTTCACGTAGCTTTAAAATCTATGAAGTATGGTAAGAGTCCCGGGGAGGATGGTATTACAACGGAGGCTTTAAAAATAGGCGAACCCGCACTTTTGCCCCACATTACCAATCTCTGTAATGCTATCCTGTACACTGGAAAATTACCAGAAGGACTCTGCCACGCCAACATCATACTTTTACATAAGAAGGGAGACAAGACAGATATTGGCAATTACCGCCCAATAAGTCTTGTATCCCACGTCTACAAAGTATTTATAAAAGTTATACAGAACCGCATTGCAGACCAGCTCAATGAACAGCAACCACCCGAACAGGCAGGATTCAGACCAGGCTTTGCTACAACGGATCATCTTCAAGTAGTAAACCAAGTCATTGAAAAGTGTACAGAGTTCAACAGGCCTCTTTACCTAGGGTTTGTTGACTACTCGAAGGCATTCGACAGTCTAAATCACTCCGCCATATTTGCAGCCCTCCGTAAACAAAACATTGATCACACTTACATTAATATAATTGAAGCCATCTATAAACATAGCACTGCAGACATAAAACTTCACCTACCTGGTCCATCTTTCCAGATTGAACGTGGAGTAAAGCAAGGAGACCCCCTTTCCACAAAGCTTTTTACCTGTACACTTGAAGAAGTGTTCAGGAGTTTGGCGGTCGCATGGACAGATAAGGGCATTGACGTTGGCGGAAGAAGGTTAACAAACCTGCGCTTCGCTGACGACATTGTCCTGTTTGCCCCGACAGCATCAATTCTGCAGCAAATGTTAGAAGATCTGAGCGTGGCAAGTCTCGAGGTTGGATTGAAGATGAATCGGTCGAAGACACAGGTTATGACCAACAGCACGAAACGTAGTATTGAGGTGGATGGGCATACGATGCAATATGTTGACGAGTATACTTATTTGGGCCAGATTGTCTCCTTTAGTAACGGGCAAAATAAAGAAATAGATCGACGGATCGAAAATGCCTGGAGGAGCTTCTGGTCCATGAAGGAGCTCATGAAGGGAAAGCTTCCGCTTTCCCTGAAGCGCAAACTCGTCAATATGTGTATGTTGCCCATCCTAACCTACGGTGCTCAGACCTGGTCTTTGACTGAACATCAAAAATCCAGACTTAAGATTTGCCAACGTGCCATGGAGCGTAGCGTAATAATCCAGGGGTTAAATTAACCGATCGCATCCGGAACACCGAACTACGCTCGAAAACAGGAGTTGCAGACGTTGGTGTTGCGATTGCTAAGCTTAAGTGGAGCTGGGCTGGTCACGTCTGCCGCATGGGCCCGGACCGGTGGGCGAAAATCGCAACCGAGTGGGTGCCAACTGATGGAAGACGAAAGCGTGGCCGGCCGAGAAGGAGATGGCGGGATGATATCGATTCCTACTTATCCGATTGGACTCAGGTGGCACAGGAGAGAGAAACGTGGAAACGGGAGGGGGAGGTCTTTGCCCAGCAGTGGGACACAGCCACAGACTATTAAAAAAAAAAAAAAAACCTCACCGCGTCGTGCGCACATAAACTGTGCATAATTTAAATGCGTTTGAGGGTAGGTAATCGTGGGGAGAGGTTAGAATTTTTAAGGCCCAACTTTCAGGTTTAAAATAATAAATAAACCGTTGTGAAACTTAAGTGGCCACTTAAGGTGGTAACTCTCGCTATGGCGCGAAATTCAAATTTTTTCGTGTTTTTTATTTATTCTGGCGAAAGTATACATTTTTAATAAAGTTTAAATGAATTCGCGTATGTAAAAAACCATCTCCCACATTGCAATACAACGTTTTTGGAAGACAGACCTACACATTTTGTGTCTAAGGGGTAAAAGGCCAAAAGCAAGTTTATTGAATATACACAAAATCGGTAACTCTGTCTTTCAAAAACGATATACCACAATGTGGGAAATAGGTTTTTACGTACGCGAATTCATTTAAACTTTATTAAAAATGAATACTTTCGCTAAAATAATTGAAAAACGTGAAAAAAATTGAATTTCGCGCCATACCGTGAGTTACCGCCTTAAGGCAACATCTAGGGAGTCAAAGCCGCATATTTTTTATTTCGGCCATGGTTTAGAAGACATTAACTATTTGTCGGAAGTGGCGCTAGTTTCGCACCGTGTAAGCCCATAAGAGCCATAGCAAAAGCGGCCGTTTTTAGCAACAATCAGTTTCTTTCTGTGGTCTTTAACCTAAAAGCTATACAAAAATGCCCTAAAAATACTAGGCTGAATTATCTAGGGGAATGCTGTTTCACATTTTTGATATTTGCCTTAGTTTAGAAGATATTTATTTTTTTCTCCGGTGGCGCTACTTTAGCTGTGCTATGCCTTTTAAGTAATAGGTCCAATTAACATTATCTTATCTTTAAATTATAAGAATCACAAAACAAACAACAATCAAATCAGTCGACCGACTCCCCGACACCTTATCAACAGTCGGTATCTAACTACTATTTAATTTAGTAGTAATCGGTCTGTGAGTCGGTCGACTAGTCTCGACTAGGGATGCTGGATATTGAGAAAAAAATCGATGTTATCTGTCATCGATAGCTCATCGAACCCAAAACATCGATGTTAAGCAACATCTATGTTTTTCTACAGACATTGATAAGGGTCAGCAAATGTTATTTTTAACCGACTTCAAAAAAGGAGGTTATCAGTTAGACCTGTATGTATCTTTGTATGTATGTATGTTCCGAGATTATCTCGAGTTTGGCTGAACCGATTTTGATGCGGTTTTCACAAAAGTATTTGTTACATTCAGGAGAAGGTTTTAGTACCTATATTAACCGACTTCAGAAAAGAGGGAGTTCTCAGTTTTATGTATGTGTCAATTTTGAAGGCGGGTCTCTTTTTAAAAAAAAGAAATTTATTTCCTGTTTCGTTGCGTTCAGAAATTGAAAAACTAATCTGTAGATGCGTTTATTTTATAGATTACAGATTTTGTTGAGGGTTGTTAATAGTAACTTTGAGAAATCGATTTCTTCCAGAGAAATTCTTTTTTTTTAATTTTTTCAAAATCTTTTGTATTTGGAACATCGATGTTACGATGCAAAACAGATGTTTCGATGTTTGATATGTCATAGTAAGATTTGATAATTAGTTTTTTTGCAAAAACCCGAAAAATTAGATATAAGCATTCGTTTTTTTTTGCATAAAAACCTAGCATAATTGAAAACTTTGAAACCTTCCTTAACTCTTCTTAAAGCAACAGGCCTTGATGCTGAACTATAAAATATAATAGTGGCGATCACAATAGATCTGCAAAGGTCGCAGTGATACTGGGCTGTTAAAGCCCTGCATAGCCACCAATCAAATAAAAAAAAAAACTCTGATTGGCTAAATTATTGCTCGCTGGTAAACTCTTCAATCAGAAGATTGGTTCGTTAAAATATCCTTTGACGCCACAGAGAACCAATCAGAATAAGAGTTTACCAGCAAGAAATAATCTAACCAATCAGAGTCAAGGCAGGTTTCAGATTTTTCAATTATACTAGGTTTTTTGCAAAAAAAAACTGCTTTATGTCAGGATGATTGAAAAAAAAGTAATGCTAATATCAAATTATCCGGGTTTTCGCAAAATCCCTAGGTTTTTTGCAAACAACCTAATAATCAAATCTTACTACGACAGATATAACAACATCGATGTTACGATATTTGATAAACATTTTGTCTCCTACATAACATCGATGAGCATCAAACATGGAGTCTCCTACCACAGGTATTTCTATACACTTAAAAAGGAGGCCCCTCGTCTGTTAAATTGTGTAAAAGTGATTAATAAACATCTTTGTCTTAAAAAAAATAATTTCTTTTTTTAAAAAAAGGAACCCGCCTTCAATAAACTGACTGTACAGTTTCGTACAGTGGCGGACACGGTCGGCGTAACACTTCCGGTTTTTCTGTATTGCAAAATAGCACTTGTTCTTTGGTAATACAGTCTAGGGCTGACGAAACCATAGACAAATCTGTTACGGCCTCCTAGTCCTTGACTGTACAACATGCCAACCTACTTTAAATTGATAGCGTTGCACTTTGCACTTTACTTGGTCGCGGTAAACATAATAATTAACGAGTAGCAATACCAACTGCCTACGAACAACAACTACCGAGAAAGACTGCCTAAATCATTGTGTTTTGTTTATCTTAAAGCGAATTAATTATAGTGATTTTATTGAAATTTGCTGATCTTTCTTCTACAACATCCTCAAACAAACTCAACCTCAACAAATAACTCAGCTGCTTCAAACTAAAATAACATCTTAGGGTGGTAACTCTCGCTATGGCGCGAAATTCAAATTTTTTCGTGTTTTTTATTTATTCTGGCGAAAGTATACATATTTTTAAAAGTTTCAATGAATTCGTGTATGTAAAAAACCATTTGCCACATTGTAATACAACGTTTTTAGAAGACAGACCTACTGATTTTGTGCCTAAGGACATAAAGGCCAAAAATCAAGTTAGGTCCTTAGACACAAAATTAGTAGGTCTGTCTTCGAAAAACGTTGTATTACAATGTGAGAAATGGTTTTTTACATACGCGAATTTATTAAAACTTTATTAAAAATGAATACTTTCGCCAGAATAATTAAAAAACGCGAAAAATTTTGAATTTCGCGCCATACCGTGACTTACCGCCTTAAAGAAGTACGGGCCCCAAACCGTACACTGACACATACAACAATTGAGCACTTTTTTATTTCAAACTCGGTTAAAATATGTACTAAAACCTTCTCCTGAATGTAACAAATACTTATCTGAAAACCGCATCAAAATCGGTTCAGCCAAACAACATACATAGATAGATAGATAGATAGACTCTTTATTACAATCAATGAACTTAAAAACATACAAGCAGGTCAAACCGATAACCTCCTTTTTTGAAGTCGGTTAAAAAAAAACATCATCGAAAATCGATATTTATCGAGCATCCCTAGTCTCGCGACGTCAACGTCAGTCGAGTCGCAAACTCGGTCGCGTCATCATGTCTCAGACCCATCCGCTCGTGACCGCGGCCGTCGCCACTGCAGCCGTAATAACTGCTACCTTATCTTACTTTGCTATTAGAAGATACAAGAATCTTAAGGTTAGTTCGTTTGTTTTATACGTTACTAGTCGACCCGGCGAACTTAGTACCGCCTAACCTATTT
Organism: Euspilapteryx auroguttella; assembly: GCA_951802225.1. Classification (NCBI taxonomy): domain Eukaryota; kingdom Metazoa; phylum Arthropoda; class Insecta; order Lepidoptera; family Gracillariidae; genus Euspilapteryx; species Euspilapteryx auroguttella. Next base: position 4,443,557 of record OX637669.1, read on the forward strand.
AATATTTTGTGCATGTATTATATACTTATAAACCTTCCTCTTGAATCACTCTAATCTATTAAAAAAACAGCATCAAAATCAGCCTAGCCTATGTCTTTTCTCAGGCTCTAGAATATCCCTTAACCAAATTTAATTCAAATCGGTTTAATAGTTTTCTCGTGAAAGCAAGACAGACAGACAGATAGAAAGACAGACAGAGTTACTTTCGCATTTATAATAATATTACTAGTCGACCCGGCGAACTTCGTACCGCCTAACCTATTACTATCTTGTGCATGTAATCAATATATATAAAACTCTTCCGTTACTGACTGACTGACTGACTGACTGACTGACTGACTGACTGACTGACTGACTGACTGACTGACTGACTGACTGACTGACTGACTGACTGACTGACTGACTGACTGACTGACTGACTGACTGACTGACTGACTGACTGACTGACTGACTGACTGACTGACTGACTGACTGACTGACTGACTGACTGACTGACTGACTGACTGACTGACTGACTGACTGACTGACTGACTGACTGACTGACTGACTGACTGACTGACTGACTGACTGACTGACTGACTGACTGACTGACTGACTGACTGACTGACTGACTGACTGACTGACTGACTGACTGACTGACTGACTGACAGACAACGCAGAGCCGAAACTACTGGGCGTAGAAAGCAGAAAATTGGCACGTGGGTTCCTTGGGGAGTGTAGGTGAGCACTAAGAAGGGATTTCCCGAAATTTCCACGGGAACGGGAAAAAACGGGATTTTTGTGTTATGAGAAATCTGCGCGGGAAAAACCGCGGGGCAGTCTCTAGTAAACTTATAAACCTTCCTCTTGGATCACTCTATCTATTAAAAAAACCCTCATCAAAATCCGTTGCATACTTTTAAAGATATAAGCATACATAGGGACAGACGCGGGAAGCGACTTTGTTTTATACTATGTATTGATATAATAAAGTATATAGTATAATCAATACATAGTATAAAATGAAGTCGCTTTCCGCGTCTGTCCCTATGTATGCTTAAATCTTTAAAAATAAGCAACGGATTATGATGCGGCTTTTTTAAATAGATAGAGTGATTCAAGAGGAAGGTTTATAAGTAAAATGCATGCACAAAAAAGTTATAGGTTAGGCGATGCGAAGTTCGCCGGGTCGACTAGTATAGTATAATGTGTATAGTATACTAGAGGCTGCCCCGCGGTTTTTCCCGCGCAGATTTCTCATAAACACAAAAATCCCGTTTTTTTCGTTCCCGTAGGAATTTCGGGAAATCCTTTCTTAGTGCTCACTAACACTCCCTAAGGAACCCACGTGCAAAATTTCAGCCCGCTACGCCCAGTAGTTTCGGCTCTGCGTTGTCTGTCAGTCAGTCAGTCAGTCAGTCAGTCAGTCAGTCAGTCAGTCAGTCAGTCAGTCAGTCAGTCAGTCAGTCAGTCAGTCAGTCAGTCAGTCAGTCTGTCAGTCAGTCAGTCAGTCAGTAACGGAAGAGTTTTATATATATTGATATAGTATGAATATCTACTTTGTTTGCTTTATGAATTTGCCCTTCATTTTGTCACAGAGAATAAAAAACTAAAGTAATATAAACACATTGTTTTTATAAGCCAGTTATCTTGCACTCGCACTTTGATTGCTCATTCAGCATTTAAGGCCCAGCGCGGAACTGGCGAAGCGCGGCGAAAATACCGAAAGGATGACAATTTAAAATGGTCTTAAGATTTTTAACTGACTTCATAAAAGGAGGTTATCCGTTTGACCTGTATCCTGGATGTATGTTTGTATATATGTATGTATGTTTGTCCCTGATTATCTCGTGTTTGGCTGAACCGGTTCTTTCAGATAAGTATTTGTTAATACTATTTTAACCGACTTCGAAAAAGAGGAAGTTCTCAGTTTATGAATGTGTCAGTTTGTTAAAGGCGGGTATCTTTTTGAACTAGAACCTTCTCCTGAATGTAACAAAAACTTATCTGAAAACCGCATCAAGATCGTTTGAGCCAAACGCGAGATAATCGCGGACTGATAACTTCATTTTTTGAAGTCGGTTAAAAATATATAATTATCTTTATTTATACTGGAAAAACGAAAACATCATAATAGGTGCAGTGCAAAGCTACTTCCATGCGTCTTTGTCGTTAAAATAATCATCAACATTGGAATAAGCTTCTAACCTTTTTCATTCAAGAAGAGAAAGGTAACAAACACTACTTTTACTTATCATAACAATCTACTCCCCAGAAACGACCACAACTCCCAGATACCTGGACTAGGGTGGGCACCTTGAGCGACATGTACATCTATCCTGTCAAATCTTGCATCCCTGTCTTCGCTGAGAAGGCGGAAACTACAACCTTGGGCCTCAGGTAATAATGATTAAAATCAAATTATTATTTACTAGTCGTCCCAGCGAACTTCGTCCCGCTTACCTATTAGTATTTTGTGCATGTATTATACTTATAAACCTTCCTCTTGAATCACTCTATCTATAAAAAACTGCATGAAAATCCGTTGCGTAGTTTTAAAGATGCATATATAGGGACAGACGCGAGAAGAGACTTTATTTTAAACTATGTGTGATGATTCGATACCAGCTGTGCCCACGGTTTCGTTAGCGTGGCATAGTGCAGCATTTCTCCATAGTTTCTCATATTTTACATCATGTCTCGACTACGATAAACATTTCAAAACAACAATTCCCAGCCGTTTTCAAGTTTTAGCGAGACAAACTAGCAACGATTTATTTTTATAAAAATAAGAATAAGAGATCAAAAAAATTAATGTCTCCAGACAAGACTGGTGCCGCGACAGGACCCTGATGATAGTAGACGAGAAGAACAACTTCGTGACCTCACGCCAGCAACCGGAAATGTTCCGGATACAACCCACTTTTTCCGGATCCGTCCTCACTTTGAGGCATCCGGAATTTGAGGAGTGCAAGATCAATTTGGCTGAGGTTTTTTATATTATTTTTTTATTCTCTACCTCATAGGATCGAATCCGTTATTAAACATTACGCGATCTAATTACGATTACCACTTTTTTGCTAAAGAATGTCTATATAGGATTTATTAGACAGCTCGTCAGAAGATGATTCTGATTATGAATGAGTCACGTCTTGCTTTAAACACACGCACTATAATTTATTTTTACAAAAAGAGATCCGCCCTCAACGAACGGACACAAACATAATCTGAGAACTTCCTATTTTTCGAAGTCGGTTAAAATAGGTACTAAACCTTCTAATGAATGTAACAAATACATTACTGAAAACCGCATCAAAATCGGTTCAGCCAAACGCGGGATAATCGCAGAAATACATACACACATACAGGTCAAACTGAAAACGATTTTGTTCGAAGTCGGTTAAAAACATTAAGAGGCGAACGGGTGCCATACAAGCGCCACTTTGATAAATAATTAATATCTTGTAAACTATGGCCGAAATCAAAAATATGCGTCTTTGACTCCCAAAATAATCTTCCTTAGATTTTTTGAGGCTCTGTTGTGTAGCTTTTAGGATAATGATCTTAGAAATATTCTTTTACGAAACTAAAGTGGCCACTTTAGGCAACAAACGTTTTTTTTTCTTATATTTGGACCCAGAAAGCTACACAACAGGGCCTTAAAATTCTTAAAAAGATTATCTAGGGAGTCAAAGACGCATATTTTTAAGCCGTTAAGTAAGTTTGTCACACTGATTTATTCATTTCCCAGGTCGCCTCAAAGTCACTGACAGCAACAGTCTGGGGTGTGCCGGTGGAAGTCCTCGACTGCGGTTCGGCAGCACAGGACTTCGTTACCAAAGTACTGGACAAGCCGTGCCGCTTGGTCTACTGGCCTCATTCGACTTCGCGAGAACTGCGCAAAACTACCGCTAGATGTAAGTATTTATTATTTACTAGTCGAACCCGGCGAACTTCGTACCGCCTAACCTATTAATATTTTTTTATACTTATAAACCTTCCTCTTGAATCACTCTATCTATTAAAAAAAACCGCATCAAAATCCGTTGCATAGTTTTCAAGATATAAGCATACATAGGGACAGACGCGGGAAGCGACTTTATTTTATACTATGTATTGATTTGTAGTTTTTATGAGATCCGCAGAAGAGCCAAAGTCACCGACTAAACAGAGGCTTGCAAAGCTTAAGTGACACTGGGCTGGGCACATAGCTCAAAGAACTTATTTTAGGTAGATCCTAGGGCGATGGGCGGTTGTTTGTCCAAAATTTGAGGACTTGCATAGGGTAAAAAATTTTAGATTTCGAAGTTATTAAACCAAAAATTACACAATATTGCCATGTGATGGTTTAGAACGAAGGTGCTCAGCCTTTTTATTAATCGACTTCAAAAAAGGAGGTTATCGGTTTGACCTGTATGTATGTATGTTTGTCCGCGATTATCTCGCGTTTGGCTGAACTGATTTTGATGCGGTTTTCAGTAATGTATTTGTTACATTCAGGAGAAGTTTTTAGTACTGATTCTAACCGACTTCGAAAAACAGGAAGTTCTAAGATTATGTTTGTGTCAGTTTGTTGAAGTCGGATCTCTTTTTGTAAAAAATAATTTATTTATATTAGACATGCGATGGACACGCAAGTGATATACATAATATTTTTGATATTAATTAATGTTTTTGAAGATGTATTTTTTTTCGCGATTGGCTTTATTTTCTTTCCTTATTTTTCAGCTTCCTCCAAGGCGACCGAATCAGACAGCGGAGCTTTCCCAGACGAGACGGCATACAACATTGTTAACCAGGCATCTGTGGACGATCTGAACAAACGTCTAACTAACGACCGCGTTACTAACAGGAATTTTAGACCCAGCTTTGTTGTTACCGGACCTAAAGCTTATGAGGTACGATAACATACTTACATACATAATCTCACGCCTTTTATTCCCCGAAGGACCAACGTTTAGCAGAGTTTATGTTTTATTATGAACGTGAGGCGAGGTTATTAATTATTAATTTTTTAACCGTCTTCAAAAAAGGAGGTTATCAGTTTGACCTGTATGTATGTATGTTTGTCGGCGATTATCTCGCGTTTGGCTGAATAGATTTCGATGCGGTTTTCAGATTTGTTTTTGTTACATTCAGAGGAAGGTTTTAGTATTTTTTTCAACCAACTTTAAAAAGAGGAATGTTCAGTTGATGTGTCAGCTTATTGAAGGCGGGTTCGTTTTTTGTAAAAAAGAATGACAACGTTAGTTCACGTTTGTAGGTAACGGAACGTAAAACTTAGATTTTGCTGTTTTATGGGACTTTTTATGGTAATTTTTTTTTTCCTATTCCAGGAAGACAACTGGAAGTTCATCAAGATTGGAGACAGCATCTTCGAGGTCCTGAAGCCTTGTCTCCGCTGCGTCATGACGACCATGGACCCAGAGACAGGTCAGTAAGCGCGTTTCCTCAAGAAGCGATATCGATCGCGCGATAGGGGTTCGACAGCCAGTATAAATCGCTCGTACATCCATGAAGCCTGCCAGATGTAAGTAATATTGATGTACAATTGGTATTACTTACATCTGCTAGGCTTATTTCTTATCATCTACATATATCCTTTATCAGGAAATTATCTGTGTAGCAAATTTCATAAAAATCGGTTCAGTTGATTTGGCGTAAACACATAAACAGTTACCGAAAGAAAAAAAAAAACACAAAATGGCGGGTGGTCGGCAGGCGGACACGTCACAGACCGAGCGCGACAGGTTTCCCGCCATTTTGTCGGCTCCCGACCACGTCACAGACCAAGGGTATAATAGTATGGACTATCTAGATCTTAATAGTTATCTTATATTTACAGTGTAGATTCTACTCTACACTAATATAAAAAGAGGAATGTCTGCTTGTTTGAATCAAACAGGCTCTAACATTACTGTACCGATGTGTTTTTTTTTAATTTCACCATTAATATCCAACATTATCTATACCAATATTATAAAGAGGAAAGATTTGTTTGTTTGTAACGAGTGACATAGGCTATATTAGATATTCAAAAAAAATAAGGATCCTTACTTAAACTCAAATAATGTAACCCAAGGTGCAATATTTTTTCCGTTGTTTACATATTTTGACAGGTGGTTTGTTGTTGTTGTTATTTGTTTTGTTATTCGCCCATTCGGGGCAGGCATAAGAACATAGTCTATAGAGCCAAGTCTTTAGAAGTATTTATATTCTATGGCGTAACGAAGTAAGCAGGGATAGCTCGTCAATGATATAAATTCATAATAACCACATAGGCTCTCTTATTTTTAGAAATCCGCGGGATCAGCACGCCGTGGCCGCTAGTCTTGAGATGTAAAAAAAATATATAATGTATGTTTAATATATTTCGATGTTAATTAATGTACAGGTGTAAGGAGCCCGAATAACGAGCCAGTCAAGACGTTGGACAGCTACCGGAAGATCGTCGACCCGGAAGAACGGAAACGAACCGGAAGTGCACCGCGAATGGGCTTGCAAATAGCTCTGCGTGAAGGGGACGGCAATATCGTGTCTTTGAATGATCATGTTTACGTCGCTTGAAGACGAGTTTCAGCTTTAGAATAGCGAATTTTGGGTTTTTAATGCGAAGTTAGGGTCTGTTTGGGTAAAAATTTATTTTAACTTTTTTATTATTAAAGGAAATTACTTATCTACATAGTAAGAAAAAAAAGAGCATTCAACATTATATCTACTTGATTTCTATTTTGTTTTGTTGTATAAAATAACTTTAAAATCAAAATTGTACCTATTTTATAAAAAAAAAATATATTAATAAAAAAAAACTAAGAACTTTTTTTTTATTAAATAAAAACGTTAATTTCGACGAAATTACTTACCTACATAGTACGAAAAAAAAGAGCATTCAACATATCTACTTAATTTCTATTTTGTTTTGTTGTATAAAATAAACTTAAAATTAAAATTGTACCTATTTTAAAAATATTAATTAAAAAAAACTAAGAACATTTTTTTTATTAAATTGCAAGTATTGTTAATTAAAATTCCTACTGTGCAAACAACGAAATAAATTAATATAAATATTACTAGCAGACCCAGCGAACTTCGTACCGCCTGACCTATTAGTATTTTGTACATGTATTATACCTATAAACCTTTCATTTGCATCACCCTATCCTATATAAAAAAACCGCATCCAAATCCGTTGCATATTTTTAAAGATTTAAGCATACATAGGGACAGACGCGGGAAACTACTTCATTTTATAAATGTATATTGATTGATGTAATGAAACAATAGTTCTTGTCTTGCTCTATAAAGTTGGTCCTAAGAATTTAATTTAATATAACAATAATAATATAATGTACAACAGTAGAGTGGACCAGAAAGATATATTCCCTCGACCTACACTGGGATAAACTGGAGCAGCAGGCGCAAGACCGATTGTGCTGGGAAGCTTTTATTCGAGCCCTATGTCCCTGATTAGGGATAAGAGGTTATGAAGAAGAAGAAGATATAACAATTATATGTTTAATATAATTAAAAAAATTGCAGTTATACTAGACCTTGGCTTTTAGGGACTGAGAGTGCAATGAGAGTCTTGTTCTAATTTCTTATTTCTAACTCACCTTGCAAGCAAGCAGACGCAGTATTTTAGCGTCCGAGGCAGCCGAGGAGACACTGAACAGGGAGAGGTCCGTGGTGACGCTCTCGTGTGAGGGAGAGTGGGGGACACCCCCACGCCATGACTCCCCCGCACATGTGTCGCCTGGTTAAATAAATAGTTACATTAAAAAAAGCATACTTATAACTTAGGGCTATAGCAGACAAGCGACCCGGTGCCGACCCATACAATTCAGGCCGTGTGGCTGCCTTGTGGCACAGGGTTGTTTGTCTGTTTATAGCCCTAAAAACCAAAATGCGCTAAAATTACAATGAAGTTGTTTCTATTGGAAATTAAATTGTGTTTTTTTTTTCTATGCAATTTTCCAATATTTTCTCACATTTTAAACCATCCCTGAACTATGACAAAAATTTCAAAACCAAAACCAGCTAAATCGGCCCGGCATTCTCAAGTTTTAGCAAGACTAACAAACCATAATTTGTTTTGTATATTATAGTAGATGATCCTAGGATGTCCCACTGCTGGGCAAAGGCCTCTTTCTCCCATTTTTGTCCTGAGCGGATTCCCACCAGGCCCTATTGTAAGGTCCCAGTTAATCGCTTCACCTCTTTCTGGGGACAGCCCCTTTAAAAAAGGATAATATTGTAATTTGACTTGTCACCAGTGGGTAGTGGTGACACCTTAAACGACTCACTGACCGACATCTTTATTCAAAAGTCTATTTAAAAATACAAAATTCTTCTGTAAAAAGTAAACTCGTCATATACATAACTCATAAAAAAAAATTAAGAGCAATTTAGTTGTTTGATGAATGAGAATTTAGATAATCTAAACTTAACTTACTAGGATTAATGTTTGCAAGTAGAAAGGTAACATGGACTGAAAAATTAACGATCGATGTTCTAAAAATACATTTTCACGTCATGTCGAGAAAACCAAACCGAAAAAGTTTGGTCAGTGGGTCATTTTAGGGTGTAACGTGTTGAAGAGGCAAATTTAATGAAATAAGGCATTTAAATTAGGTATGTAAAGTAAAGAACTATGCTAAAGAAAATAAATAACGTTTTATTTACAAAGTCTTAGGTAACTAAAAATTTGATTATTTCACTTACCGACTGATAAGGAATCCAGCTTGACCGTCTTTAAGCACCGGCTCACTAAAAATATTTGTTTTTGCTTAAAAAGTATAGTAAAAACACATTTAATGCGAGTTAATTTAATAAAAACACGAAAATATTTTCGGCGTAGGCAGAATCTGAAGAAAAGTTTCGCGGAAAAACCCACAGACCAAGAAAAACCTTGCCTTGTTGCGGCAAAAACATAAATGCACAGACTATAAAATATTCTAGAGACGGTCGTTCTTTATCAGAATGTGAAGTATTGGTCGCCAAATTTATCATTGGCCCAAATTTGCGGTTCGTTGGCGCAGTGTTCGCGAATGTGTATAGCCGGCAGCTAAGTTTCTATTTTTATCTTTATCCCTTTGGGCTTTGGGGGGCTGGGGGCTTGAGTAGGTATGTTCCTTGAGGTTCCTTGGCTTGGGCAGAGACATGGGATAACGGAACTACTTAGGCAAAGGTTTCTAATGTTGAAAGATGAAATGTTGAGGTTGAAGACGTGGACGCCGTTTCCCCACCTCACCTCACTCCGTGTAGCGTCGTGGACGACAGTGAGATGGGGGGAAACGGGAAACGTATCGTTTTCCTTTTCCATTTTTAGCGATTTCCATTGTTTATGTAGGTATAATCATAATTTTGATTGGAAACAGCATCGTTTATTTTATTTTATATATATTATCCTACTAGAGCACGTTTGTGAGTGCGGTATCTGAGGCCTGCTGTCCACGACGACGCCGTGATTATTCTACGCTACGATTATACATCGAAGAGAGACTGGCCAATCCCTCCCAATGCATCTACTTTGTAAATTCTATATATGAAACTTTGATGGCGCGATGTAGGATTTGCTTCGGTTCTAAAGTTGTAGCGCTAGGTGGCGTTAGTGTGCGCTACAACTCGCTGCGCACTGCGCGGCTACAAAGTCGTCAGTGTTTTATAGTCCAGAGTCTAGGCAATATGTATTTTTGCCTTGCAAAAGGTGGAGTAGAAACGGTTTTGACATATGTTGTTAAGGTATGGGGGGCTAATTATTATTAATTTAATTTAATGGACTTGACTCCACTTCAGTAAAGTATTTTGCCAATGTCAAGTTCACAAATAAGCTAAGGGTGGGCTTAATGCCCGGCATCGTTGTACGGTTATTATCCCCCTTACCAAAAAAAGTTAGACCGGTCTAAAATCACCGATTTGTATGACGAAATAGTGATTTAAACCTAGTCTAGTGATTTAGACCCGGTTTAACTCTTTTTGTGGTAGAGCCGAAGTTTATTGGATTATTGTTTTAAAGCCCGCTAACAAAACACGTGGTTTCGGAACCAACGTTAAAACAATAATCCGGGGGGCTATTAAAAGTCCAAGTTCTCGACCCCGGGGAGAGCAGGCGCGAGCCGCCATCTTGAATTTAATGTGTCAAAATTAGGTTTTTTTCGAATAACTTTTTACCTAAAAGACTTACAGAACAAACATGTATGTTCAGAATGTAAAGAATTTTGTCTTCTTTATACTTCCCCAAGAAACTTTTGTCACACAGTCAACTGTTGAAACATTATTCGAAAAAATAAAACTAATTTTGACACATTCAATTCAAGATGGCGGCTCGCGCCTGCTCTCCCTGAGGTCGAGAACTTGGAATTTTACTAGGCCCCATACCTTAACAATATATTATGTCAAAACCGTTTCTACTCCACCTTTTGCAAGGCAATGGCTTATGGCTTCACCCCACGTAGGTACTGGACTATTAAAGAACATAGGTGATTTTCGTCGGTGATGACCCGACGTGAAGTTTAACGAGTTTAACGACAATGACTTTTTGACATAATTCTTTTATTATTTTAAGGCGGAATAAGTACATTGTTGTTTGTGGACAACAGGCCTTTAGTGTATTGTTGATGTCACGCACACATTCAAAAGTCAATCGGATTCTATTAAAAGTTTGTAGGGTTGCCAATGATGTTGAAAAACAAAATAAATTGGTATCGATAAATTCTTTTAATTTACATTTTACAGCTTGGCAACGGTGTCTTGAAACGGAAACATTTTTATTTTCAGTTGAAAACCATAAAAACAAAACTTCTTGTAAAAACAAAAACAGATCATGAATTTGTTGATTTCAATTTCGACTAACTTTGGGCTTAGATGGTGTTTTATTTAGGGAGAAAGTTAATCAAAATTACTATGTCCACATACTATTATAGTATGCTGTATTTTTGAATACAGGATCTCGTTTAGCGCTCCTAACTAGGAAGAACTTTAGGGGTAAAATGTAACCGAAATACAAACAGCACAGCTAGTTTCGAATAAATTAAAAATTTCCTCCGCTATTATAATATTAATCATACCAATACTTACTTAATACACTTGCAATATTTTTTTCTTCAGCATATAAGTACTTAAGTATCTACTTATAATATTATATGATTATATCCATACTTCCATAATGATACTAAGTACAACATTATTACTATTAATAGTATAAATAACAAATGCGAAAGTTACTCTGTCTGTCTGTCTAGCTTTCCTGAGAAAACTACTAAACTGATTTCAATGAAATTTTGTATATGTATAGTCTACAGCCTGAGGAAAGACATAGGTTTATTTTATCTCTAAATTCCCACGAGAAATTTGGAAATTTGATGTTTTAAGGGAAATTACCACCACAAGGTTAACAATAAAATAAAAGTATTATACAGCTTTTGTTTCTTTTACAAAAAAACCCTTAAAACTTAATAAATAAAAATTACGAACAATGGTAAAACAAAACCAATCTAATCACTAACCCTGCCTGACGCACACCAACACAGAGTAATAAACTTTACAAGAAGTCTGTGTATGTATGCGGCGGCGGATATATGAAACCGAAGCTTGTCAAACTAAATGGATACGGTGGGTAAGGGCTGTGAATAACGTCACGTGGGTTCGTATCGATAATTAGATAAATTATTATGTTTACAATAATATTATATAAAATTTAACTTTATTAGATTACAATCAATTAAACATAATATTATTTAATAAAAACTAAAAAATATTTACAAATAAAGTCTCAAAATCACTGCCACTGGAATACATATAAAAAATATTTAAACATAATTATATACTTACAATGATACTTTATTTCAAATGTTTTTAAAGAGGAAATGCTAATTTGATTTAATAGTTGTATTTTCATATTAAATTTATAAAAAATCTAATAAAGCCACTTAAATCAGAGCCCTTACATGCGTTGTTTCCGAGAAGAAATGGCCTTTAGTGATAATGCCCCCTATTGAATTTATGTAAGGCTACTTAAGTTTTTCTTATTTGCTCGTTATAAACATCAAGAAATAATTTTCATTAGTTTTATCTCATAACGTAGGTAAATGCGGTTGAGCCAAGAATGGTACAGTGGCGCTCTAGGTCTCCGTAACACTTCCGGTTTTTCTGTATTGCAAAATAGTTCTTGTTCTTTGGCAATACAGTCTAGGGCTGACAAATCTATTACGGCCTCCTAGTCCACCACTGCACTGTACTAGCAGTTTTATATCAATAATTTCACGGATTGATTTTTCTATTACTGAACTATGTATTATAATACAAGTTATCTACTTACAGTAAAAATATATAAATGAATCGTGGTTCGTAAGTCTCGCTAAAACTTGAGAACGGCCCGGCTGATTTAGCTAATTTTGGTTTTGAAATGTTCGTAGTAGTCCAGGGAAGGTTTAAAAGGTAAGAAAATATGGAAAATGAAGGGAAAGTACATAACAACAATTTTTTTTTCCATATAAAATTGTAAAACGCGATACAAAGTTCGCCGAGAGCTAGTTTAAAATAATATTATCAGATAATATTGTATAATATTATCGATATAAACTTTGTCACATCCCTATATTTCGTAGGCAGAGCTCGCAAGGTATGCTCCGTATTATTAGCAGATAAGGGTTCGTCTACACTACATTTTGATTACATTATTATTATTATTTATCTTTAACAATAATTCGTATTGAGATCGTTTCTATTTACATTGTATTTTATGTTGAAGTTAGGAATGGCAAGCGGGTTCTGAGTATAGTTCGTTATTTATAAAATAAGTAATTATTTTAGTAAAGTTAAGTACTTGTACATACATGCTTAACTATTTTTTTTTGCAATGAAATAGATTCTTTAGATATCTCAGTATATTTTTCGAATTGTTTTAAAAATAGGATAAGTATAATTATAAAATTTATCATAAAAAAAACTGATTGAGATTTTAACATAAACTGTGCATAGTTTGTATGCGTTTAAGGGTAGATAAACATGACTGCTCCGTGGCTCAGTCGGCAGTGATGTGGACTGAGTAAGCGTGTGCACCCGGGTTCGATTCCCGGGCGGGGCGAATGTTGGTATGATGAATATCGATGTTCGTTTCCGGTCTGGGTGTGATGTTCGTCTCTGTGTGTGTTTCGGGCACCCTAGATACAGGTTCTTCCTAGTTAGGGGCTCTGAGTGTGATGTGTTATTATTATTAACATTTAACGAATGAAATCAACACGAAACATTGTTTTGTATAATCTTTTTTAATAATACTTAAATTAATTTATGTGCACGCACCTTAACCCTGGCTATGTATCTGAACATAGCAGTATATAAATAGCTTCATTTATATAATTCAAGGCTCATCCATTTCATATATTAAACACAACTTAAATAAAATTGTGTTTTACAATGTTACTTTGTATGTTTGTTAGTATTATTTAAATTTTAATTAAGTACAGTCAAGGACTAGGAGGCCGTAACAGATTTGTCTATGGTTTCGCCAGCCCTAGACTGTATTACCAAAGAACAAGAGCTATTTTGCAATACAGAAAAACCGGAAGTTTTACGCCGATCGTGTCCGCCACTGTACTTAATAGGTAGGTAAGTACTTACTTTACTTACCACTGAATACTAATTCGTAAATAAGTTCAACAGATTAGGTAAGTACATAAACGTATGGGGGTCGACACAAAAATGAAAAAAATTAAAAAGTGTCAACCTAATAGAAATTAAGTAGTAAGTTTGTATTTATTTATTTGATTTTTATGTTTATAGAGGCGTGAAGGACGACCTTTAGGTAAGTAAATATAACTTTATATTTATAATAATACTAGCCGTCGACCCGGCGAACTTCGTACCGCCTTACCTATTACTATGTTGTGCATGTATTATACTTATAAACATTCCTCTTGAATCACTCTATCTATTTAAAAAAACCGCATCAAAATCCGTTGCATATTTTTAAAGATATAAGCATACATAGGGACAGACGCGGGAAGCGACTTTGTTTTATACTATGTATTGATGATGATATTGATTGATGATGTTTAGTAGAGTAGATATGATGTCACAGGTAACGCAGACAGTTTCATCATCATCATCATCATCATTTCAGCCGTAGGACGTCCACTGCTGGACATAGGCCTCCCTCAAGGCTCTCCATCTGTACCGATCGCAGGTGGCCTGCATCCAGCGTGGACCCGCAGCCTTGCGCAGATCATCCGTCCATCTGGTCGGTGGACGTCCTACGCTGCGCTTGCCGATCCGTGGTCTCCACACGAGAACTTTTCGGCCCACAGCTTACTTAGGTATTAATGTCTCCTGTGTCCTAAAAATCTATCTATTTCAAGTTATATCTACAATTTATATAATTAAAATCAATTACTGTTCGTTTGTCTCGCTAAATCTCGGGAACAGCTGGACCGATTTAGCTGATTTTAGTTTTGAAAATTTAATGGCAAAAATGTGTAAGTAGCATGGGCGAAAAGTAGATAATTATAATTAAACTAGCTGTCCCGGCGAACTTCTTATAGTACCGTACAATTTTATATGGAAAAAACTTAACTTTTTATACTAGCTTCCCCTCCATTTTCCATATTTTCTCACCTTTTAAACCTTCCCTGGACTACCAATTAACTTCTTGTACTTTTATGTTAAATACTCTAGCTGTCCCGCGGTTTCACACGCGTAGATTTCTCATAAAAACAAAAATCCTGTTTTTTCCCGTTCCCATGGGAATTTCGGGAAATCCTTTCTTAGTGCTCACTTACACTCCCTAAGGAACCTACATGCAAAATTTCAGCCCGCTACGCCCAGTAGTTTCGGCTCTGCGTTGTCTGTCAGTCAGTCAGTCAGTCAGTAACGGAAGTGTTTTATATATACTAGAGGCTGCCCCGCGGTTTCACTCGCGCAGATTTCTCATAAAAACAAAAATCCTGTTTTTTCCCGTTCCCATGGGAATTTCGGGGAATCCTTTCTTAGTGCTCACTTACACTCCCTAAGGAACCTACATGCAGCCCGCAATTTCAGCCCGCTACGCCCAGTAGTTTCGGCTCTGCGTTGTCTGTCAGTCAGTCAGTCAGTAACGGAAGAGTTTTATATATATTGATTGATAGATCATGAATTTGTTGATTTGACAGTTTTGGCTTTAATTGTGCTTTGTTTGGAAAAAATCCTGATTCCATATACAAAGTGGCGCCCTATTATTTTCTAGACTTATTTGCCAAGCTGTAACTGCTGTAAAGTGGCCGTTTTTAGCAACAATCAGTTTCTTTCTGTGCTCTTTAACCTAAAAGCTATACAACAATGCCCTAAAAATACTAGGCTGAATTATCTAGGGGAATACTGTTTCACATTTTTGATATTTGCCTTAGTTTAGAAGATATTTATTTTTTTCTCGGGTGGCGCTACTTTAGCTGTGCTATGCCTCTTAACTGCTGGTGCCGGATGAGGGACTTATCAAAAGATTTCAATTTATCTAATTAGAGTATTACCTAATGTTTAATATCTAAGTAAGTTAAATATCTCTGTACTAAAACTAAAAAAATGCAATTATTCAACAAGTTTTATATTTGTAACGGGGAGCACAGTGTTTATCACATTTTAACATTGCCTTGTCGTCACAATCTGTCGCGGACGACGACTTACGAACGACTAGACAAGGCAGGAAGTTCTATTAAATATTATTATTATTACACACCGCCTCCGTAGCTCAAAGGCGTAGCGCGTCGCGCCTTTATTAGGGCACGGAAGGTTGTGGGTTCGATGCCCGCAGAAAACACCACATATTGATTCTCACAAAAATCACGTTGTGGTTGTTTTCGGTTGGATAGGACATTGCAGGCTTGAATCACCTGATTGTCCGAAAAGTAAGATGATTCCGTGCTTCGGAAGGCACGTTAAGCCGTTGGTCCCGGCCGCAGTAGTGGTCGTTATAACCGCGGCGACAAGCTGGCCCCGCCTCACGTTGGTAATAAAAGCATAAACTCGGCTAAACGTGGGTCCGGCTCTTGAGCTGGTACCTCTGCCTAACCCTCCGGGGAATAAAAGGCGTGAGATTATGTATGTACTAGTTGACCCGATAGACGTTGTCCTGTCTTACACTGATTGCAACGACAGAATGTGTCAAATGCCAAAACGCTAACTTTATAATAGCACAGAGAATATAATACTTATCCAGATAATAGAAAGACTTGTATGGGAAAATTAAATTGTTGATTTTTCCGTCTTCCTTTACATTTTTACATGTTTTCAAATCTTTCAAACCTTCCCTGGACTACTGCGATCATTTCAAAACTAAAATCAGCTACATCGGCCCAGCCGTTCTCGAGACTTAGCGAGACTAAAAAACCACGATTAACTTTTAACCGACTTCAAAAAAGAAGGTTATCAGTTTGACCTGTATGTATGTTTGTCCGCGATTGTCTCGAGTTTGGCTGAACCGATTTTGATGCGGTTTTCACAGAAGTATTTGTTACATTCAGAAGAAGGTTTTAGTACCTATTTTAACCGACTTCAGAAAAGAGGGAGTTCTCAGTTTTATGTATGTGTCAATTTATTGAAGGCGGGTCTCTTTTTTTAAAAAATAAATTTTATTTAGGCCTTTTACGACACCCATGGAATAGAATAGAAAAGAAAAAACTTTATTACATACAATGTAAAATACAAATACATTAATAAATTCAGGGTACATAAAAATTCAAGTGCGAAACCAGGGGTAGTCTATGCCGCCACCACTTAGCCAATACCTACTTAGATACAAAAAGGGTGTTCCTGACGAGGCGGTACTTAATAAATCAAAAGGGGGATTAATGTCACCATACCTAACAACTTTCCCAAAGCAACATGGGTCGAAATCTCAAAAGAAAAATCAGCTGTCCCATACATTGACCCCGTCAGCTTATCGAACCAATGTATGGAACAGATGTTTTTTTTTTTTGAGATTTCTACCCATGTTGCTTTGGGAAAGTTGTTCGGTATGGTGAGCTGAATCCCTCCATTGATTTATTACCGCCTTGTCAGAAACACCCAGTATATTAAAATAGGTTTGAAAATGAAAGCATAATAATTAACTTAAATGTATTATTAATTAATTAAATAATATAAATAACATTATTATTATTATTATTAATTCTACTGCCACTTCTAGTTCTCACTTTGTCACTTTGACGCTAACTTTACATGTGTGTGAGTAAGTCTGTGTAGGTAGGTGTGTGTGTGAGCACGAATATTGAGACAGTTGTATTAGTATGGATATGATGAGAAATTTACTTCTTTGTTCTTATCTTAACTTCTTATTTAATTATTTGTTGTCTTATTCAAAAAAAAAATACTTCGTTTATTTATATTTTGTCCGTATAAAGTTTATCTTATCTATCGCTTCTTGCGTTTAGACCACCCATTCAAACCCAAAGGAAATGCGTTTTGAGATTTTTTTTAATAATAATAATTAGTAATTTTTAGGTTCGCTTTCAATATGTATATTTTTGTTTTAGTTTAATAAATTGGAACATAATCATAAATGTAAATACTGAATTTTAATTTAGTATGTTGTATTTGTTAAGGTTCTGATTAGTGCACTGGGAATGCAGAAATGAAATTAACCTGTTTCTTTTTATTTGATTTTGATTAAGTATGTTCTATGAATTAATATGTAATAGATAGGATTTAATTTCACATTGAAATCAAAAAGAAATGCGTTAAAAAAAACAATAATGATTAGTTATTTTTAAGTTCGATTACAATATGTATTATCTATATAATTTATGTTTTAGTTTATTAAATTGATTCTTAATCATAAATGCAAATACTAAGCAAATACACTATGAATTAATAAGTAATAACTAGGATTTAATTTAACATTGTTGATCACCTTCGTGGTTCAGCTGGCAGTATTGTTGACTTTGACTTCGGAGTCCGAGTTCGATTCACGTCGTTAATTATTTATTTACGGGGTCAGGGTGTAAGTGATTGTATGTTATTGTATGGGCATCCTAGACACAGGTATTACCTAGATTAGGGGCTCTCTGAGTGTGATTTAACGTTTTTTTTATTAATGTATCCTTGTCACGATGGTATAAATGATAAACTCAGCTGAACGTGGGTCCGTCTCTGATGAGCTGGTGCCTCTGCCTTACCCTTCGAGGAATATAGGCGTGAGATTATAAAGATAAGACTTTTTTTTATTATCACTGGTTGAGATCAGGGTCGTCCTCGTCTTTTACTTCGAATATCTTCAATAAAATGCAAGTATTTCGTATAAAAAGCGTATAATTTTCAATTCTTCAGAGTTTCATAAAAATAGCGTTTAATGTGAATCGTCTAAGGAGTTTCTAAGCAATTAAGTAAGTACAAGATGGCCGCGCGACATGTCAAACGAATTCGAATTAGATGGAGGCACGGCCGCTGCGGTAGGTGGCGCTGCAGTCTTCCTCGTACGTTCCGAAACATGCCCCCGGCCTTGGAAACATCGTCTTCCAACAGGAACATCATGCATCAGGATCCGTTGGCTGGACAGGCAGCGGGCAGATTTTGGAGAATGCTCGCCGATAGGTGCCACTCGCAGTACGGATATCTGCCACTCGTGAAATGCCATCTTGTCCCGGGAACACACGTATAATACGACCTAACTGCCATTTAAGGGGAGGCAGAAAGTCTTCCTTTATAAGGACAAGCGTATTGAGAGCTATGTCGTCTTTATTCGTTTTCCACTTAGTCCTCTGTTGTAGCTCGGCGACATACTCGCGTGACCACCTCTGCCAGAAATGCTGTCGCAGTTGCTCAACCCTCGCGTAGCGTGTCAGGCTGGTCATCTTCATCTCTGTGAGGTCATCATTCGCAGGCGCGGTCAGAAGTCTACCGATGAGGAAGTGGGCTGGTGTAAGAGGAGATAGGTCGCTAAGATCTGATGACAAAGGACATATAGGACGGGAGTTGAGGACGGCTTCGATTGTGTTAAAACCGTGCTAAACTCCGCGTACGTTAACCTAGTGTTATAGACTCTACGTTTAAGTATAAGGTGATACTAACACGATCGTACTCCGCTGTACCAAATATCTCCAAAATGCGGTGAGCGAATAAATTGTAACAGTAGGTATTCGATTATTTTATTTGATTGGATTTATTTTAATATTGCTTGCCTCTTCAACTAATAAATCGTATAAGAGCTATATAATAACACATTACACTCAGAGCCCCTAACTAGGGAGAACCTGTATCTAGGGAGCCCTAAACACACACAGAGACGAACATCACACCCAGACCGGAAACAAACATCGATATTCATCATATCAATATTCGCCCCGCCCGGGAATCGAACCCGGGTGCTCACGCTTACTCAGTCCACATAACTGCCAACTGAGCCACGGAGCAGTCAATATATAGGTAGTCGTTTTTAGTTAAACGTTTATGTTCATGCCTACTTAAAGTAATGTAAACCTATTATGATATGACTAAATAAAGGCAACGGATGCACTTTATCGTAACTAAATTCAGTAAATTTTCTAAACTTTCTATTCTAAATTACGTTCGTCTAAAAATACGTTTAAATTAACCTATTACTCGTTTCGTTTATTAATTTTATCGTTTAATCGTTTATTTAATGAAACGTATACATCGTGAAATGATTGCTGCTGTGAGATTCTAACAAGTTCGCGTAATGCGGCGGTCAACTCATCAGCTGATAAGGGACCGGTCCGGGGCGAACCTACCTACACGAGCGTTGTGAACAAAGCGCAATACGTATGCCGATTTTAGAAGTAAACCAAATAGTTATTTTCGTTAGACGTACTAACTAAGCACTCCGTGTGTGTGTATAGGCTTAACCTCCGGCGGGTTTTCTATTTCTTAATACGTGTATTATTGTCGTTGGTTAAATTCAAATTAAATTGTATTTCTGATTGTAGAAGGAGGGGACCGCAGTCGATTAATTAAATTATTATTAAAATGTTCGCGTATATCATCGGAAACATCAAAGTTTAATGCTTAAGACAAAACGTCCGACGTTTTTGGCATACGTCTAAAGGCGTGCGGTAAAAAATATTACCGGTAATTAAATAAAAATAATTGATTGTATTGTAATCGTTTATTTTGGTCATATGACCCATGTTTTCGTATTCGCATAAATTTTCAATAAATATGGCGTTAAAATTAAGACGTTTAAATAAGACGTTTAAATTATTATATTTGTTAAGCTAAACTATAAGAATCACCCAGAAAACCACCCATCTACTTTACGTTTAGTCGAATTAATAAATAAATGCTTACACTTTCCTTCGTCAGCTGTATGGATAGTAGACGGTGGCCGGGCATAATCTTCGAGTTCCCTAAATTTTCTAAATTGTTCGTTTAAATTTTGTGTAAAATTGCACTGAACTTGATTATTAATGCGCAAGTTTCGAGTGCTGATAGGGCCTGATAGCAACCAACCTAACTTCGAGTTTTGTAAGTATGGTCCATCAGGTAACCTAAAACTATCTCCGAGTAACAATTCCCAGAATCTATCTGCGCCTATGATTAGGTCTACTTCAGAAGATATGTTGAAACTGGGATCAGCGAGTTGAACGTTTTTAGGTATACGTATAAGGTCGAGATCAATGTTTGTAGCCGGTAATTGTGATGTAATGCACGGTAAGACTAAACATTGTAGGCTCGTATTGTAATCGTTTAATTTAGATCGTATAGAAAGTTTGCACGTATAATTCGATTGTGAGACTGATTGCCCCACACCGGCGATTTGTATAGTGGACTGTATTAAAGGCGCATTGATACGTTTACATAATTTTTCTGAAATAATGCAATTCATGCTACCGTTATCCAGAAGCGCACGGGCGGTCTGATAACGATTATTGTCGTCTAAAACTTCGATTAAGGCAGTTGAAAGCAAAACCTGACCTAAGTTAACACGCGTAGGGTCGCTTTCGCCCTGTGAACCGTGATTGCTTTGCGCGGAGGTCTTTAATGCAGAATGAAGTACAGTTGACGAGTTAGGTATTTCTTCCGACATTGATTCTTGACACATATTGCCGGGGTTTGCGAGTGCAGCATCGTAGTGCAGTAAGCTGTTGTGCTTACGTTGGCACTGCTTACACGGCCCGAACAAACATTCATTGTGCGAGTGACCCCAGCGCAAACAATTACAGCACAACCCTTTTTCGTCTACTAACTTAAGCCTATCACTAACGGATAAGTTTAAGAAACTAACACAAGTATACAGTGCATGCGAATTATTACATAGCACGCAATTACGAGTGGGACGTCTATAAAAAGATTGTTTACTATTGGCCTTATCAGAACTAGGCCAGTTTGTGGATACATAGCTCTGTACCTGTGCCGAGTTTTTATTCGTGTAATAATGAGACGAGTAATGTTTGTTTTCGTTTATATTAATTTTAGGTTGCGTTTTATTTTGATTCGAATTAGTCATTTCTAAAGTGTCCGCTCTGTTTCTAAGGAAAGATAATAAGTCGTTTAATTTAATTTTAACAGAGGGATCTGAATTAGAATTATAATAAAAAGATGTTCCTTTATAGATCTCCCACTCGCGTTCAGTTGCCGAATCAAGTTTAGTTACGATTAAATATATGATAAGGCTATCCCAGTTATCTGTCGGTTCGCCCAATGAATTTAAAGCCCTTAGATTTCTCAAAACAATATCTATTAACTTCCTAATAGGTGTGGCAGATTCTTGTTTGATTGATGGCATGTTGAAAATTGATTTAATATGATTCTGAACTAGAATTCTAGGGTTATGGTATCGAGATTCGAGTAATTCCCAGGCGTGAGTATAATTAGCAGCTGTAAACTCTAACGCACTGATGACCTGAAGGGCACCGCCACTTAGTGAGGATCGCAAATAATGGAACTTTTGAATTTCGTCTAAATCTAAACGTTTATGGATCATGGATAGATAAGAAATTTTGTACTCTAGCCAGTGATCGTAGGAACCGTCGAAAGCCGGCAGTTTGATCTCAGGCAACTTTATATTCGATTGTGTTTTATTAGTTGCGTTGTTACCCAAAGCAGCCGTGGAACTATCAGCCATACTTTCGATCATACAATTTGCGATGGCTGCGGTATTAAAGTACAATGATTCTACTGATTCTACGTATTCAACATGATCTAGCAATTCTGACTCTGATGATTTTAACTCGATTTCATTTTGAATTTTATTGAATTGTTGAAAAATATCACTCGCGGAATGGCTTCTCAGTTTAATTTCCTGCACTAATAACATATTTAAAGATGAGCCCTCAATGGAATTAATATATTTCTTAAATTGCGTTAATTTAGCCTTTAAAATACCCCTTTGCTTCCTAAGATCTGACATATTATCGTCCGTCGACACTTTACTAGTAGGAGAGGCAGCTGGACTAGGTTGGGGAACTAATAATTTGGAAGATTCCTTAGTCATTTTGGAGATATAGGGTTATAAGCGGGTTGTACTCACGTGCAGGTATCGCCGATTTGCCTATGTGTAGGCTCGCGTAACTGAGCAGCTCACTGTAATTCACAAACAAAACACGGTTTTAACACAAATCGTTTAACGGGATGGGAATAGACGGGAACAAAGACCTGACCGTAGGCGAAGCACGTGGTCGCTGATGAAGTCTTCGGATTTTCGGCTCGATGGATCAAATGGTTGAGATCAGGGTCGTCCTCGTCTTTTACTTCGAATATCTTCAATAAAATGCAAGTATTTCGTATAAAAAGCGTATAATTTTCAATTCTTCAGAGTTTCATAAAAATAGCGTTTAATGTGAATCGTCTAAGGAGTTTCTAAGCAATTAAGTAAGTACAAGATGGCCGCGCGACATGTCAAACGAATTCGAATTAGATGGAGGCACGGCCGCTGCGGTAGGTGGCGCTGCAGTCTTCCTCGTACGTTCCGAAACAATCACTTTTAACAGACATGATTAAGTTAATGTTTTCCTAATTTTAATAATTAAAAACCTTATCCACATTAGTCTATCAACCAAATGGATGGTATTCCGGTTTCATATGACTACCATGTCACGCACACACCCACATACACACTCGTGTGTGAAATGTACCTACACGCACACTTATCAAAGGGAGATTGGGGGTACAGATTGCAGAAGTTTATTTTATTTATTTATTTTATTTTATTTTATTTCAATAGGGAAACATACAGCTTAAATATATATAACATTTGCTTAGTGAGTTAGGTAGGTTTTACATAAGCCAATTAAGTTTCCACTTAAAGTAATAACATGTGCTCGCTATATTATGTAAGTACAAAATTTAAATATTTATATAAAGCAAATCTATTTAAATAATTATATCTTTCTTTAATTAACTTATATCTTCATTTAAAAGTTTTTTAAATTTACCAATTGCATTTATTTATTGATATGTTATAAGTTTTATTTATTAATAATCATAAAATCATACTATCATACTAATATATCATTCTAATATTATAAAGGCGAAAGTTTGTGTGTGAGTGTGTAAGTTTGTTACCTCTTCACGTCTGAACGGCTAGAGCGATTTCATTGAAATTTGGTATGGAGTTAGCTGACACCCTGGATTAACACATAGGCTTTTCATTATTAGTATTGCGATAATAAACCGCGGCGCACAGCTATTTATACATAAGTGAAATTATCAGCCTCATGTACCTACACAATCAATGCATAGTATAAAACAAAGTCACTTCCCGCGTCTGTCCCTATGTATGCTTATATCTTTAAAACTATGCAACGGAATTTGATGCGTTTTTTTTTAAAGATAGAGTGATTCAAGAAGAAAGATAATATGTGTAATCCATGTACAACATAGTAATAGGTAAGGTGGTACGAAGTTCGCCGGGTCCACTAGTATTAAATAACGTAGGTCAAAACAAGGCCCGTATGTAAAACGTGGTAAAACTTGTTTTAGATAGAAAACACATTAGACATACAAACAAACACACTCAGACTGGCCAGGCAGGAAAAAAAATTATCAATCTTAGTTTCATGGAAGAGATCGCTTATAGTAATAATTCCGCCTTTTCATTGTGCTTGTTTCAATAAAGTATAATAAATATTAACAATACTCATCGATCACAATGTTCGCCCTAGTCGGGAATTAGCCCGGAACCGGAACTCCAAATTCAAAGTAAAGATCAAATCAAATCAAATATCAAATCAAATAAATCTTTATTCAATATAGGATACAAGATTCACTTATTGAAAGTCAAATAGACTACATCTAATCTAATTGCTATTGATACCTTTTGGTAAAGAAAGTATTCTAGATACTGTGAGAGGCGAGGTAGTTCAGGGTGCCCAACTGCCCACCAATTGGCTTAGGCCTTAGGCAAACAAATGTTTGGCTTGCCTTACGACAATAATCGCGCACTGTCAAAGAGCACTGCTGTCAAGTGCCAACTGAACCACCAATTTGATGTAAATTAAATTCAAATTCAAAATTTCATTTATCTATATATATGTCACCGGAAAATAATAAGATTCGCAAGTTTATAAATTTCCTAGGAAATTTATAAACTTTCGTAGGATTCTAAACGAGAGATAAATTGAATTATTTTACGCCCACTTTTTCGCAAATTTATAAATTTTCGACGCGTCGTAGTAAATTTATAAACTAACGGATATCAATCCGTAAGATTCTAAACGGATCGACCAATCACAGAAGAGCTTTTAATTTTACGCTTTTTGAAATACGGAAAATAACACACTGCTCTCTGATTGGTCGATGTTGACAATGAAAATGCTTGCGTCCATAGACTTACGTACAATCAGACTTGCCAAACAATTCGATCACACTAAAAGTATTTTTACTGGTATTAAAAACTAAGTAGGTTTATAGGTTAATATGTGACCGCGTGTGATGTGCGAAATTCAGTAAAAGTGCACTAACTGGCTTAATCCGTTAGAGTTCGAAATAAAATGTTGTTCTCAACATTAACTAGGTACTTAATCTGCAAAATCCCTAGGTAATCTACAGAGTTTACGACTAAGTTAAGTTCGAAAAATAGTTGCCTTAGATTTCAGTTTAACACAGGTAACCCAAGCTCCGCTCGCTTCGCTCGCTACGCTGGTTAAAGATCACAAGCCAAACCTAACCTAACCTAAAATTTTGCCCTAGATTTGAATTTTCGGTCGGAGCTTTCTGTTTTCCGCACTTTAACGGCGAGACAACCGGTAATACGCACATTAACTAGGTAAAGTGCGGATACCCCATATTTCACATAAAATTTTTTGCCCGGTAAAGAGCACATTAACGTATTTCGCACTATAACGGTGACAGATATAATATGCTATTAAGGGATAATAGCATATTTTATCAAAAAGTAACCTTGTATTTTAGGTACCTACGTACCTACCTACCTAGTAGGGGGTTAAAATTCCCTATTTCACTCTACCAAAATAAAACATTTTGGTCATGGCTAAAACTTTCGTAGCTCTGTGTTAAATTTCAATCATGGCGTTTGGTTATTGGTTACTTATTATTTTACGAGTGAGTTTAGTAAGTTTATCAATTTACGAAAATGTAGGCGTAAAATAATACAATTTATCACTCGTTTAGAATCCTACGAAAGTTTATAAATTTCCTAGTAAATTTATAAATTTACGGTTCTTATTATTTTCCGGTGACATATATAAAACTCTCCCGTTACTGACTGATTGACTGACTGACTGACTGACAGACAACGCAGAGCCGAAACTACTGGGCGTAGCGGGCTGAAATTTTGCACGTGGGTTCCTTAGGGAGTGTAAGTGAGCACTAAGAAGGGATTTCCCGAAATTCCCACGGGAACGGGAAAAAACGGGATTTTTGTGTTTATAAGAAATCTGCGCGGGTGAGACCGCGGGGCAGCCTCTAGTTGATAATATAACTATTCTAGTTGGGGAACTCCCCTTGTAAGTTTATGTAATGATGGTTATGTAATGTTTAGCCAGGTAGAGCCTAGAGCTTAATATATACGAAATCAATAATTCTCACTATTTATCTATACCAATATTATAAAGAGGAATGATTTGTTTGTTTGTTTGTAACGAATAGGCTCCGGAAATACTGAACCGATTTAAAAAATTCTTTCACTGGTAGGAAGCTACACTTAACCCCGAGTGTCATAGGTTATATTAGATTTTCAAAAAAATAGGGATCCTTACCTAAACTCAAATAATGTAACCCAAGGTGCAGTATTTTTTCCGTTGTTTACATATTTTGACAGGTGGTTTGTTGTTGTTGTTTGTTTTTTATTCGGCCATTCTGGGCAGTCAAAAGAACATAGTCTATAGAGCCAAGTCTTTTGTAGTATGTTATATTCTATGGCGTAACGAAGTAAGCCGGGACAGCTCGTTTAAAATAAATTTTTGAAAATGTTTATGATATCAAAACAAATCCATTAAAAAAATGGTTTTTGCTAACACTACTACTGTGTAGGTAAACAGGCATAGTTAACCCACACATCCACGCCGCTTACTCACGCACTAACACAAGTGCAGGGTTGGCATAGAACACAATATTGACCTGCTGTGTAGAGCGTTGTAGTTGTTTTGATACTTTGTTTCGATAATTGTTGATTTTTTTTAATGTAAAACTTTTTTAGCCGGCTAAGTGATAACAGGGATAAGTGGAGACACTTTTTGTTGTTTTATTGTTTATAAACTAGTTTTCCTTATACCCCTTAATTCTGAAATCCTTGAATAAACGCATTATGTTTTTTTTTCTGTTCTTTTCTTTTGCTTTTCTTTTTTTTCTATAAACATAAGAAAAAAATAACAGAAAGTAATAATAAACAAAAACTTTAGTCTACTAGACTCGAATCTCCTGTGCGACTCGTGATGAGAGAAGTCCCTTAGTTTCAAGTACACTGTCTGTACTTAATTTAACACATGAACACAAGATGTAAACACTAACCCTGTTATTCATAAAAAGTGAAAGAGCATTTTAGTTATTTGACGTATGTCAATTTAGACTGGATGTCACGTATTTACCATACAACAAACCAGAGAGGTAGACCTCCTGTAAAGCTATTTAAAACCTACTGTATCTTGAATAATAAGGTAAGTTTGCAGTAAATATCGATGCTTTTATCTTGCAGATCACGTATGTTAATAATAAACTAGTCGACCCAGCGAACTTCGTACCGCCTAACCTAGTACTATTTTGTGCATATGTATTATATATAAACCTTCCTCTTGAATCACTGTATATATTAAAAAAAACGGCATCGAAATCCGTCGCATAGTTTTTTAAAGATTGAGGCATACATAGGGACAGACGCGGGAAGAGAATTTATTTTATACTAGTAAACCCTGCGAACGTCTTACCGCCTAACCTATTACTATACTTATTAAACCTTCCTCTTGAATCACTCTATCTTTTGAAAAAAACCGCATTGAATTCCGTTGCATAGTTTTAAAGATATAATAATTCATAGGGACAGACGCAGGAAGAGTCTTTATTATATACTAGTAGACCCTGCGAACTTCGTACCGCCTAACCTATTACTATACTTATTAAACCTTCATCTTGAATCACTATATCTATTAGAAAAAACAAAACGCATCAAAATCCGTTGCGTAGTTTTAAAGGTTTTAAAGCATACATAGGGACAGACGCGGGAAGCGACTTGGTTTTATACTATGTACTAGTCGACCCGGCGAACTTCGTACCGCCTTACCTATTACTATGTTGTGCATGTATTATACTTATAAACCTTCCTCTTGAATCACTCTATATTTTGAAAAAAACCGCATTGAATTCCGTTGCATAGTTTTAAAGATATAAGCATACATAGGGACAGACGCGGGAAGCGACTTTGTTTTATACTATGTATTGATACTGATGGTATTGAATAAAATAAAGTATCAAAATAGTTAATCACCGTTCACAGCGTTCTCCGATTTAGCAGCACTAAACTGGGTAAGTCAACGTTGAATATGTTTTTTCGTTTTAAAATTATTACTGTGCCCAACTTTTAGGGTTCCACGCACATAAATGATCCATTCTGACAGCTCCGTAGCTCAGTTGGCAGTGATGTGGACTGAGATGCGTGTGCACCTGGGTTCGATTCCCGGCGGGGCGAATATTGTTATGAATATCGATGTTTGTTTCCCGATCTGGGTGTAATGTTCGTCTCTGTATATGTTTTGGGCACCCTAGCTAGATACAGGTTCTTCCTAGAGGGCCTCTGAGTGTGATGTTATTATTGCATTGATAAATATATTTTTTTATTTTCTAATAGAGGGCGTGTTTTCGCCAGCTCAATTTTGCCTTCAAATCGCAAATTAAAAATGTTTCTGTTTCCATAGGATTATGGTGTCTCCTATCCTATGTCCGTCTCTCGGTATGTACTAAACTAAACTTCCTGTATCCTATTTACCGAATTAAAGTCAAATCGGGTCTGTAGTTTAGGCGAGATTGCGTAACACACAGACAGACGGAGTTACTTTCGCATTTTTATTTTTTTATCACTCGATCTGCGTGTTTAAGGTAAACTAAAGGCGTAGTATTTTATTTTTTTATTTATAATACTGTGCTAAAGGTAAAAAAGGTATGATAGTAACTTCGTAACTTACTTCTTATTTATGTTCTTGTTGTTGTTTTTTTTAATTCTGTAAAATGTCAAGAAAGTTGTGAAACAACAACAAGATAGGTATTACATACCTCCTTACTTACGATCATTTGTGAAATTGATGTAGGTACAGTGGCGGACACGGCCGGCGTAACACTTCTGGTTTTTCTGTATTGCAAAATAGCTCTTTTTCTTTGGTCATACAGTCTAGGGCTGACGAAACCATAGACAAATCTGTTACGGCCTCCTAGTCCGTGACTGTACCTACTAAAAATATAATAAAGTATGTACTAAAATACTATTATCTACTATCTATCTGCTATCTTTCTTCTACTTTCTACTATATACATATATATAAATGAATCGTGGTTCGTTAGTCTCGCTAAAACTCGAAAACGGCCGGGCCGATTTAGCTGATTTTGGTTTTAAAATGTTTGTAGTAGTCCAGGGAAAGCAGTTTAAAAGGTGAGAAAAATGTATGGGAAATTAGCAAAACAACAATCAAATTTTTCCGTATAAAATTGTAAGGCGCGGTACGAAGTTCGCCGGGACAGCTAGTTTATTATCTCTTTATATCTAGGTAATCGTAAGTTAGACCATTTTTAGGTACTTATATATCCTTTTTGAGAAGATTTGAATTTTTACAAAAAAAAAAAAAAAAACGCTAAATAAGCTTACCAAAATTGAAGCGAGACAAAAGCCTTCGATTAGTAAGGTGCAAGTGAGATGGAAATATAATTAAAACTTTTGTCGCTCTCTCGCCAGGGGTGTGGGTTAACAATGAAATGAGTAGAGTCGATATGAAATAAATGTATATTCTTTCTTTGTTATATTATTATTACTATCTATTAGAAAATTAAAAATGTCTTAAGTAGTCTGAGATACCGAGACTAACAATTTTAGGTGGTCTCTTAATTTTATTGCACACGCATATTATTAATTATATTTAACTATTTTACTTTCAAATATAAGGGTTTCAAAAGGTTTTGCTACTACCTTCATACTCTATGTTATGGACTGCGAAAAATAATACAAAAAAAGAGTAACATTTCGAATATGAGATAATTTCTTTTTTTTTTTAAAGAGACCACCCCGCCTTTCATAAACTGACACATACATAAACTGAGAACTTTCTCTGTTCCGAAGTTGGTTAAAATCGGTTCTTAACTAAAAACTTCTGATGAATGTAATAAATACTTTTTTAAATCCGCATTAAAATTGGTTCAGCCGAACTCGATATAATCGGGGACAAACATACATACATGTACAGGTACAGACTGATAACCTCCTTTTTTGAAGTTGGTTAAAAAATAAGTCTATGGGCGGCCTTATCGCTTAAAGCTACAGTACAAAATTAAAGTAAAAATAATTGTTTTTTTTTTAATGTTGTAAATTGATTTAAAATGTTGTAAAAATTAAGTAAATAAAGACCGCCTGCTCTCTATCTTTCTCTGTCCAACATTCTACGGCTATACATTTCAATGAAATTCAAAAACACCCCCTTTTTGTGCCGACTCAGTAGAAAAGGGTCTACGTGTTTGATTTGAACTATAAGAAATTAGGTAAACTGGCTTGTTTGGAAAAACAATCATTAAGGGTTATATCAATTACTGCCTCCGTGGTTCAATTGACAGTTATGTCGAATGCGACTTTGTAGGTCCGGCTTTAATAATAAAAAACTAGGAACTTAATTTCAATTTTCAGTTTTATTCTGTTTAAAAAAAAATAGTAAAGAACACAACCCGTGGTTCTGTGCTCTGCACACTATCTGGGAATTAAGGGACTAAAAACCTAGTTTTTAACCGATTTTGTATGAAACTTGCTGCATCTTTAATTTACGATATAAGTTATAAATTCTCAATATCTCAAAACACATTCATATTATTCGGTTCAATGAAATATGCTCTTATGGAATATAATATAACCAAAAAGCTGTAGATATTATCTGAGTTATTTTCATGTTTTGTTTATTTTTATCTTCAACAGGTTTAGCTGTTAATAATAATTTTCCGTTTCCGTGAGATTTTTGAGATAAAACATAGGTATACCCTTTTTTCTTCCTCAACCTCTATAGACTATCCGTATACCAAATTTAATCCAAATCGGTTTAGTAGTTTTGTCGTTTAAGCGGGACAGTAGAGAGAGACCAACGCATTAATAATATTAGTATGGATATTATCAAATAGCTTTATATGTACCAAGTTTTATCTAAATCTGTTCAGTCGTTTAAGATCGTAAGTTGTAATCGTTTAAGCGGGACAGAGAGACCAACACATTAATAATATTAGTATGGATATTATCAATATAAAATAGCCTTATATTTACCAAGTTTTATCTCAATCGGTTTAGTTGTTTTATCGTTTAAGCGGGACAGACAGACATACATATTTATTTTCGCATTTATAATAAGAACATTTTAAAATACATACATACATAACGTCACGCCTGTATCCCATCGGGGTAGGCAGAGACAATTGATTTCCACTTGCTACGATCCTGACACACTTCTTTCGCCTATTATACAGTTATAAGCCTTTTCATACACGCACGTCGGTTTCGTGAACTGTTCACGAAAATTTTAAAATACATACATACATAATATCACGCTTTTATTCCCCGAAGGGTTAGGCAGAGGTACCAGCTCAAGAGCCGGACCCACGTTTAGCCGATTTTATGCTTTATTACCAACGTGAAAAGGGGCCAGCTTGTCGCCGCGGTTATAACGACCACTACTGCGGCCGGGACCAACGGCTACGTGCCTTCCGAAGCACGGAATCATCTTACTTTTCGGACAATCAGGTGATTCAAGCCTGCAATGTCCTATCCAACCGAAAACAACCACAACGTGATTTTGTGAGAAATCAATATTTGTGGTGTTTTCTGCGGGGATCGAACCCATAACCTGCCGTGCCCTTATCAAAGGCGCGACGCGCTACGCCACTGAGCTACGGAGGTGGCGAATTTTAAAATAAATACTTAATAATAATAATAATTTCAGAAACCGACCCGTGTGGCGCGCGCCCGACACATTCATTTGGAGTAGCGAACGGTGCGCGGGTCAGCGCGTTCGCACGGACGGGGATTTATTTTTAGTATAGTTTAAGGAATTAGCCATGGACTCGTGGTTTTTTGCGATGCTAGCGCCATTCGCGAAAAAAATTTATATCTTCTAAACTAAGGCAAAAATATCAAAAATGTGGCACTGTATGACACTAGATAATGTAGCCTAGTATTTTTTAAGCACAGCAAAGTAGTCCTAAGTAAAAAAAACATAGATTGTTACCAAAAGTGGCCAGTTTTAGTAACACTTTGTAGCTTTCTTTGGTCTTCAACCTAAAAGCTGTACAGAAAGTGCCCTAAAAATACTAGGCTACATTATCTAGTGTCATACAGTGCCACATTTTTGATATTTGCCTTAGTTTAGAAGATATTAATTCTTTTCGTGAATGGCGCTAGCATCGCTGTAAACTGGCTCTTAATATAGTTTTCATCCGAAAGATGCACGAAAGCTTTAAATAAGAAATACTTATTGTTATAAATTAACCCTGTTATTCATAAAAAGTTAAAGAGCATTTTAGTTATTTGACTAATGTCAATTAAGACTGGATGTCACGTATTTACCATACAACAAACCAGAGAAGCAGACCTAAAGTAAAGCTACTTAAAATTTACTGTATCTTTATGAACAAGATGGTAAGAGTTTATTTTTTTTTTAATATTTTTTGATGGTCCTTTGTAAGATAGTTTTTATGCGAAAGATGCACGAAAGCTTTAAAAAAAAAACTTATTGTTATTTTAAATAGTATTTTTTTGATTGGGACTATTGGAACACACAACACAATTATTATGAAGTAAACCGTAAGTTATTAAGCTATTAAGTAAATGTTTTAAATCGTTACATCAACTTGGGAGTTGGTACCTAATTTTAAAAATCTAGTATTTTTTTTAAACTTAATATCTTTCCATATGCATAGATATAAAAAAAACACCTAAATTATACCCAAGAATTATAAATAATCATTCATATGCAGCGTTGCCAATGTGTGGGGAATTCCCCAAACTGCGGGGAATCCCAAAGCGATTGGGGAATTTGTGGGGAGAGGCACTGTGTGGGGAATATGCGGGGAATTCAGCATTTTACAAATTCAAAAAAACTTACAACCAAAACATCCATTGATCGAATATAAATTACTGCCTTTAATTAATTTAATTTAAAAAAAAGCTCAAACTTATCTTTATGGAAGAGATTATTTACCTTATTCGTTTGAATTATACTGAATAATAGCGAAATTAAATATTGAAAATGTATCACCCCACCCTAAAATCAGTCAGTTGGATATCCTTAGTCTTTGCTAATGTATAATATTTGTTTATTTTAAGTATAAATTTTAGAAAACATTGATATTTTTTTCTTTTTTTGGTTTGTGTTCGAGTAAGTTAAATTTACACTTTATCAGTTTTTACATGTATTTAAGCTAGTAAGTATTTACTTTTAAGCCTGAACATAAGAGAAACCCGGAGGAGGATTATAATATACCGGATGATTTTTTTTAAGTGATATTGCGATTTTTTTTTAATGTTTGTCATTAGTAAATGGTTGATTTTTAAAGTTATTTCGTAAATAGTTCACTATCTCATTGTGTGGGGATTTTGTGGGGAATCAGGATATTTTTCTCCCAAAATTTGGGGAATTTGACCAGTGATCTTGGGGAATCTGGTAAATAGCCATTGGCAACACTGTTCATATGCACAGTTTTTTTTTTCTTATTCAGCTAAAAGGAATCTAGCCCACTTTTAAAATAACTCAAAACAAAGGAATCGATGACAAAATAATAAAAATCTAAAAATCCATTAAATATTTCGCGCCGTGTGAACGCGCCCGCTGTCGTATACATTTGGTTGAAATTGCTGCTTAGGGCTGCGTTTACATTGGCGTCATTCTATTTCTTTTTTTGAATTTAAATGTCGAACAATATTGCCGTCAATTATTTGATTAGAAAAAAGTTAGACCGGTCTAAATCCTCAATTTGTATGACAATATGATTTAGCCTAGTCTAGTGATTCAAACCAGGTTTAACTTTTTTTATGGTAGAGCCGAGGACTTAGGGAAACTAGGGAGGTATATTATTAAATGGGGAATTTTCAAACTCCAGGGTCACAAACTAACTTCCTAATAAAATAAATTAATGAAAGTTATGGATGAATTGAATAGATTTCCTTATACCAATCAGTCTTAAACATCTCTCGAAGTTGACCATCATAATAATAAAGGCAATTCACGCAAGGAATTTCACACTCAGAGCTCCTAACTAGGTAGAACCTGTATCTAGGGTGCCCGAAACACATACAAACAAAGACTATACAACCAGGACACAAACATCGATATCAGTCATAAAAATGTTTGCCCCCACCGGTAATCAAATCTGACTTTCAATGTCACAGTTTTAACATCACTGCAAATGAACTCACGTACAGTGGCGGACACGATCGGCGTAACACTTCCGGTTTTTCTGTAAACAGGCCTTGTTCTTTGGTATTTCAGTCTCGTCTAGGCACACGAAGCGATAGATAGACAAAAGTGTTTCGCTGATAGAGTCCGTGAATGTACAGTGGCGGACACGGTCGGCGTAACACTTCCGGTTTTTCTGTATTGCAAAATAGCTCTTGTTCTTTGGTAATACAGTCTAGGGCTGACGAGACCATAGACAAATCTGTTAAGGCCTCCTATTCCGCCACTGTACTTAGGTATCTTACTAAGTACCTGTTTTATTATCTTTGTCTATGACTGAACCACGTAGGTTCTACTCTGCACCTAACTAAACAAAAAAACTATGTATACTTATTAAAATTACTAATAGAAATAAGTATTTAACCTTCAAACAAGGTCATTACAACTAAACGTAGGGTTTGGTTTTATTATTTTATAAATTACTTAGGTATGAAGTACATAGTACCTACCTACATAAGAACCTAATTTTTAAAAATATCTTATTAATCTGCATATTTATAAATAAACAAGAGGCGGCCTCGCGGTTTCACCCGCGCAAAATCCCGTTTTCGCCCACTCCAATGGGAAATTCGGGAAATTATTCCTTAGTGCCGTGGGGAGTGTAGGGGACTACACTCCCCACGGAACCCACGTGCAAATTTCAGCCCGCTACGCCCAGTAGTTTCGGCTCTGCGTTGTCTGTCAGTCAGTCAGTTAGTAACGGAAGAGTTTTACTTAAATATACTTATTGATGATTTTTTTAATACGGATTTTTTATAAATTTATCACGTAATTACTTTTATACAGTCATTAGTTTTGTGAGGTATTAAAATTTAACCTACCTAAAAATACTTATCAAGATTATATATTTTATACAAGAACACATTTTTCCATTGTTTAGATTTAGATGATGTTTTTTTTCGCTATTGGCGATATAGTATTGACATCATTTTGATTTTAACTAAGTATTTTCTGATTCGTTAGTTATTTTACTTATTTTATTTCAATAAGTATGTAAGTAAGTACCTCAATGGGTACATGCTATTTAAGGAATTGAGCTCTAGTTTAATCAGAAAAAAAAAAGTTGTTTACTTATTAAAAAGTTAAATTATTATTTTTATATATTAACCTATAAGTGCCAGTATCAGCCGTTGAGATTCTACGATCCCTTGTCCAAACAAACACACATAAATACAGTGTATTTATAGATAACAATTTAGTATTCAATTTCGAACTTTATGCTGTTTACAATAGAGTCTAAGTTAATTTGTGTTGTGAACGCAGCTTATTTGAAATCCGAACACGTAGTTTGTATGTGTGCGTGTGGTTGGATTACAGGGGGCGCTTTTTACTGAGCATTGTCTTTTTTGTTTTATTTATGAACTTATTTAAATAAAAAACATGTTGCCGAAATACTAAGGTTTTTCGGCAAAATGTTAATTTAAAACAATTATTTAAAGTACCTATACAAATAATACCTAGATATTATTTTCTTTTTCAAGTAGAGCTGTAATAATTCAAATTATAAATTATACAAACGGATATAGTAATAATTATAATACCTAGTTATAATTTCTTTAAAAAATTACGTTTTTGTACCATTTTTGCCATCGATGGAAATTCGTATGGTTGTATGACTGTATGAGGCTTGTAAAACTGTGTTTGTGTGGTGTGTATTGTATAATGTTAGTAGGGTATGTATTTCTGTCAGAAATGTAAACTTTTGTAACAGACACAACACATAGTAGAGGTAAGTAAGTAAGTACTTACTCACTTAATTCGTAAAATGCGGTCACGCGATCACCTTATCTAAATTTCAATAAGTACATGTAATGTACCTACTGATTCTTAAATTTAATAATAAGTAATTAGGTAGGTAGTAATTAGGTAATAATAAGTAATTAGGGCAAAAAAGCAAAGGCCAATTGAATTGGAAATCCGAACTAGAAAGTGGCGTTGGATAGGACACTCGTTAAGAAGAGCAGATGGACGTCCTTGCAGGGAAGCTCTGTTGTGGCAGCCCTCCGGAAGACGCAAAAGGGGACGCCCGAAGGCAACCTGGCGACGGTCCGCGCTACAAGAAGCAAATAGTGTGGGACTAAACTGGGAGGAGTTACCCGCTGTTGTTCAAGGCCGCCAAAACTGGAGGAAAATTCTTGAAGCCCTATGTCCCCGCTAGGGATAACAGGAAAAGAAGAAGAAGAAGAATTAGGTAAGTATATAATAAAAATTTAATTAATATAATTTAGTTTAAGAATAAAAAGGTGTATGAAAAATATCAATCGCAAAATTGACAAAACAAATCAAAAAGTAAAAAAAACTAAGCAGTTCAGTTTAGTTGGCGCTCAGCCCGCCATAACCTCAAATCGAACACGGTTGTAAATTAAATCGCGGAGGACACGGAACTTAGCGTGTTTGCGGCACGGCACGGCCGGCAGGTACGTTTTTTTTTCAGTTCCTAAGTTTACCAAGATTTCCTGAAGGGCGCCCAGTGGTTCGAGTATCAGTTTTTAATTGTCACTTTTTTAATGCCTTAGCACTTTTAAAATGAATAAATAAATTTTAACATTTTTGAGAACCAACGAAATTAATGTTCAATTATAAGTATTTATACCTAATTTTCAAGTAAAACCATATAAAATAATGATTTCTTTAGTAAATATTTACTTTTTTAATGTTATAACTATACTTAATTCTGAAACTAAAATAGCTAGGTACCTAGGTACGTACGTAAATCAATTAATGCATTTGCATTGATTTTATTGCAATCAACAAAATAAGAATAGTAGGTGACTGTATGATAAGATGATTCATCCTGAGAATAACAGCAATTGTACTTGTATACGTGTGCAAACAACGTTCAACGTTCTAATTTTAATAATGCAATCTTAGCGCATTTTTGTATAAAACCATACAAATTATAGGTAGGTTACTTATACTTATTTGATACAACTTTACTTATACTTATTTGATATAGCTTGCAACTTTTAAGTTTAGGAGTTGTTATGATGGATGAAAATCGGATTTGTTATTATGGATATCGATATTTGTTTCCGTTGTCTTTTTGTATGTTTACTGTTTTGGGGCCCCCTACTAGTACTAGGATGACCTTAAATACAGGTTCTACCTAGTTAAGTAGGTAAGGGGCTCTGAGTGTGATGCTTTAACAATTTAAGTTAGTAAAAAATAATCAAAAATGTAGTAAGTAGAAAATTATCGAAACTTTTATCAGGTAAGTAGAGAAAGGGGAAAGAGGCCTTTGCCCAGCAGTGGGACACTACAGGCTACAAATAATAATAAAAGTAGGTAAGTACAAGTACCTACATTATCTTAATAACAATGTTCAGCCACGCCGGGAATCGAACACGGACCAGTTAATTCACAGAGCTCGTGTCCGACTGAACCACCGAGGCAGTCAGTTAATAGTAATAACTTTACGATATCGATTTTGATTAATGATAAATAAGCAAAAAAGAGGCGTTGCTCTACGTTTGCGGTACCACATTTAACTTTTTCAAAAAAAGAATAAGAACACTAATAAATTTACGCATAAAAAGTAATAAAGTGGAAACCAAAGTACTCTACGTACTCTAAAGTCTTTAACTAATCTGTGGCTCTTTGCGGATAAAACTAAAAATAAATTAACTAAAATACCGGACAAACATATAAAATCGAATAGTATACCGCGAATTCGCAGATGCATATTTTACGTTACGTCCCTCATGGAGATATTTTTTTTTATTAAAAAAATACCTTTAATACTTAAAAGGATTAGGTATAAGTGTAAATATGTAAGTACAAGTATAAATTATAAATGGACAAGTATCTATGTTTTTATTAACAGTAAGTAGACAATACCACAAGAACGAGAAAGATATTAAACGCATAGCGAGACAAGTGCCCCTTGAATATTTTAATAACTATATTGTATTATTAAGTCAAAGTATTTAATTAAAGCAACATAATCGTACATATCTTTTGTTTCCTAAGTACCTACATTGAATAATTTGTTAAAATTATCAAACGAACAATACCTACCACTCATTTGTTTGCCCAACCTACATACTGCAATCAAATGATAAAATTATAAACAAAATATCTGTAGTCTATATATTAAACCATCCTCACAAAGCAAACAATAGTTTAGTTTAGATTCTAGCTATTAATATCAATATAAACCTGCCTTAATAGTAATCACAAAATTAAATGTCACAAGTTTTTATCGTCTTTATCACGCTGTACTGTGCCAATCATTATATTTACGTAAAAAAATATTGTAGCTCTACGTAGCTATAGCACTGCGAACAGATACAGGCTGCTCTTAAAAATAATGTAGTGTTATTTTTTTATTTTATCATTATTGGTATTTGTAAAATTATTTCAGTTAAACTCTTTATATCAATTTTATATTATACTAGCTCCGTCCCGGCGAGATGCGTATCGCACCTTACAATTTTATATGGAAAAATTAAATTGACATATTTACTAACTTCCCTTTTCCATATTTTCTCACCTTTTAAAGTTTAAAAATTTAACCTTTCCAGGACTACTACGAACATTTTAAAAACCAAATTCAGCTAAATCGGTTCGGCTGGTTTTAAGTTTTAGCGAGACTAACGAAACGCGATTAATTTTTGTTTTTATTATAGGTATAGTAGAAGTAGATAGGTAGATATAAACCAGGAAACGTCTTATTATATTATTTATTTGAAGGAATAATATTGTTAAGTATATGTTATTTTACTATATAGTTATTTAAGATTTTTTTCTTATAATTTATTTGAAATAATTGTATTTCATAAAAATAATAAACTTATTTTTATTTTCATTTGTAATTATAAATTGTCAATTTATTAAAGATAACAATATTTTTTTAATGAGTGTTTTAAAGTTTAATTGATGAATAATTTTGCTTTTGAGTTAAATTTTTCAGGAAATAATATGTACTGGGATAATCTGCAATTATTAAATATAAAATATATTCTTTGTTCCAGTTATCAACTATAACACATTCAAAATTACAATACATCCTGTATTGTACGCGTGCGAGCGAGCAAGAAATAGAAACCACTCGCGAACAGATACGGGCCGGTTGCGACGCGGGGCGCCTGTGCTGCTCCGTGACGTGTTTGCGCGTATTTTGACTTATTTTTGTCAAACGAACGCCATATTGTTTGATTAATCGAGTTTAATTACCGAACCGATTGAAAAAAAAATTCGCGAGTGTGCCACTTTTGGATTGTTGATAAAACAAAATGATTTTATGAATATGAACTGCGATTGTGACCACTGTGTGATTTTTGAAAATATTATCAAAAAAAAAAGTTTGTGGCAATCAAGTCGTTGCCTACCTGTGTTCTTGATTGTTATCTCTAACTCGTTTGAATGAACTAAAATTTAATAAAATTATTAAAATCCTTTACAGGATAATAAAAAATAAGGGACGGTACGTTTACGATTTTGTTCCGTGTCGTGTGTGAAGAGGTTTATAACTAAAGAAAAAAAAGTTACTTAAAAAAAAAACTGTCAAAATCGAAAACTTAATTGGTCTGTGATCGAAAATCAATAACGGCAAGAAGAAGAAGTGTTTCTTTTAAAATTTAATTATTTTTCGTTAGTTACCTAGCTTTAATAACTCCAACAATGTCATCCATACTAAAAGATAAACTGCGGATGCATTTCAAATTACTGGGAACAAGTATTGTTTTCTAATAAAAAACAGTGTTTTGTGAATTTGGTTGCGTGATTCCTTTGTCTTGGATTGCATTATAAACATGGATAAACCAACATACAAGGTAAGACTATTTTTAGAAATTAATTATGTAGGTAGATACTTAGGTAGGTACATTACCTATCTAAGTTAAAATTAAAATTTTCATTCCATTTCAAACAGTTTTATTTCGACGGCCATTATCGATTTTCAAATTGGGTATTTCATGGTTCCCACTCGTGACAAAATAAATTTATTAAATTTGGCAGATTGAAAGCTAAAAGTATGTGATTAAAGTACTATACTACCTACTTTTAAAACACTTCTTTTAGTGTAAGTATTGTTAGGTTATTGTGACGTCATCCATTGTCTGCATGCCGAGAAGCGATCTCTATTCAATAGGCTGAATTAGTTTGATTCGATAACCAAAACATTTAATTTAAAAACCAATCTATTGATTTTGGCACAGATTCAATTTTTTTTTTTTTTTTTTTATTGTTGTTTTCTTTTTGTAAATAAATATGCCGCCATTTTAATTACATATTTCATATTCCAATTTCTCTTATCTTATTTAATCATAGTTAAAGTAAACGAAACAAAATGCACAAAACTAAGGTTCAATGTAATAAATTAAAATAATATTTGGTTTGCGATAACCTGACAACCCTGTTGTTGGTAGGTAGTAGAATATCCATTTTGACGGCAGTGATTCAGTGATGTTGGGCGTCTTAAAAGTATCGATGTCGATAATCGTAACTTTTTTCTTAAGTTCTGTAAATATTATTGTTTCAATAAATAAATTATTCGATGTTTCATAAAAATAAAAAATGTAATACGTAAAACTTTTTTTATTGAATTAAATTAGGTATTTCGCATTTGCTATTGCTTATACGTACCACAGTCATTTGATTAAACATGACCTATTAAATTAAAACAACCCACTGACCAAATTAACAAACTATTTCAATTATTACGACATATAATTGGAGATGCATTTCCGTCTCTGTACCATAATTACACTCTACCTAAAAAATTATTAAAACAATAAAAAAATAAAATCATGTTTTTTTTTTAGACAGATGACGTTTTGTTATGATATACTACCTAATTATTAACTTAATTATCCATTTGATGTGGTCATCCTTAAAATAATCGAATAGAGCTTAATTTTTTTTTAAGTGACATCACAAGGTCTTTGCTGATGGTCAATGTCACGTCATTACACATAACTTCTTACTAATTAGTCTCGATTGCAAACAAACAGTTTAATAGATTTTAATAATATGTATTTCTATAAAGATTTGCATTGTTTTTAACCAATGACAAAAAAGGAGGAACTGCTTATGTCGACGCGTACTTATTTTTTGGCCTATTAAAAAAATGAACACAGTATAATTTTAAAATTTTAATGTCACTGTAATATATTAAAGAATGTTTGTCTTTTAAACGAAATTATGTTGTTAAAGACAATCGATATAAAAAAAATATGTAATAATTAATTTGTCTTTGTTGTATTTTTTTTTATTTTTACTGGGCTTTGTCACCCTACTCCAAGTTTAGTTTGTGTAGCCCTCAAACTCGAGCTTGAAACAAGTACTGTCTCGGGATACGCAGAGCTTAAAGTCATGGGCACACTACTGCTTTAATACTTGCTACTAGTAATGGCTTTTGTCTTCGCTCGCGCGTTTTAATAACCTATCCCTTTTATCTTTAGAAGATAATTACCTATGTTCTTCATTGGAATAAAATTTAAAAAATAAACTCTTGAAATAATAAAGTACGTAGTACGTAGTAAGCAAGCAAAAATTAGGATAGGCTCATGAATCATAAAATAGATACTTTTTCTTTTAACTTTTTCCTAATAAACACATAGAATTATATTTTATTTTATTATGTATCCTTATAAGATGAACAGTTTTTATTGTAATACAGACCTAACATTATCTAAGTCTAAGATAGACGTAGAGTTAATTTGCTTACTTAGTTAGAATTATGGTGCATTACAGTCAGTTATTGCGACGTAAGGGGTGAATGACCTCTGAAAACCGGGTCACAGGACGATTCTGGCTTTTGGCTTGATTACTCTTAATTTTTTATTTGAATTTTGGGACGAATGTATGAAAACTTAAGTTTTGTGACCTAAGCACAACACTTAAGTTTTCATGATATTCGTATCTCGTTCTTACCTTTTCAAAACTTCAAACATACGCAAATTATTATTTTTTATTCCTGTGAAAATTATTCATTGTTTTTCCGATCATATGAAATCTTATAAATATCGCCACGGTAGTCCGTATCGGAATTATTTAAATTTTGTGTATGACTGAGTACTATAAGAATATCAATTACATTCAGAATACTCATCGATTGTTAAGCTTTCTTTTTGACAAATTAAACGCCAATTTGACACATCATCCGTGGCTCATTTCGCAGAGATGATGACTGTTCATTGATGTTTTATTCCCAAGTCTGGGTAAGTTACGTCTTGTTTTGGGCAGGGACTTTGATTTGAGTGTGATGATTTATTATAAAGTGCAATAATATGTCTTAATCAAATTTGGCTAATTTGAGAAGACTAGTTTCATTCTCTTGTGATGCAACATACCTTAAAATAATTTATTTATATAAACAGTATTTAGAGAGATACCAGAGATCTTAATCGTTGACGGTCAACATTTCTTTAATTTTTTTTTTAATATCTTCTAAGGCAGCGGCTTTTTTTTCTATTCTGGTGGGTTAAATTTATAAAAAATACTAAATGTCGATATATTTTCGAGTATTTTAACTTACGTTACGTGAACATCATTATTTTGTTTGAAAATGCAAATTTTATTTTAACAAAATATTAATACTGTACAAAAATTATTTATACGTTATTTTTTGGCAACATACAGTCTTATGAGGTATGTACATACATTAACTGAAAATGTCTTAACTAAAAATAGAAGACCAAGAGTTCCGAAAAAAATAACGTAAGTAACATACGTAAGTACTTATAAGTATTAAGTACATGCGTACATAGGTGATTTCTGTTTTTATTTCACATTTTTAGAGACAGGAAAACCAAGACTACAAAATATACTTTTTACCAAAATGGCGTCTGTGACGACACGCTCTGTGTCAACCAAAGGCGTTGCCAACTCAACGCCAATCACCGAATACACGTTCGCATTACTTAGGCTTTTTTTTTCTGCGTTGAAACATTTAAAACTTAACTTAGTTGTGCATCATAAAAAAAAAATTAAGAAAGAATACGTCCGAATTCTTTGAGTGAATCCGTGAGTGAGTCCGAATTGTTTGATTTGTGATAAATTAATAATTTAAACGAGTTATTTAATTATTACAATAACGTTATCATAGCCGTACAGAAATATACACTTTATTTCAATATTTGCAATCGATCAAACATGCCTTTGCAGTTTGCATCATATCAAGTATTAGATTATAATTTAATGTAAGGAACCAAATTTACAACTGCGAACTAAACTTGTACTTCGTGCCTTTTCGTTATTTTGCATTATGCAACCGATCTTCGGTGGACTGGAAATTAGCGTTTTACACAACCACCGGAACTAACAGACAAGAGATTGACTAAATTGATAGATTAAAAATAAAATACGTGCTCCTAAGGACATTTGGTTGGTTTTTCATTCACTTGTATTGCAGAGCCGCGTGGGGGACTTTCCGTTTGGCACAAGCACATGCAATTCTATGTGTTTACGTAATTTTAGGTATATTTTTTTTGTTTACTGGATTTATATAAGTAACTAACCCCGCGGTATTTCCCGCGCAGATTTCTCATCAACACAAAAATCCCGTTTTTTCCCGTTCCCGTAGGAATTTTGGGAAATCCTTTCTTAGTGCTCACCTACACTCCCTAAGGAACCTACATGCCAAATTTCAGCTTTGTACGCCCAGTAGTTTCGGCTCTGCGTTGTCTGTCAGTCAGTCAGTCAGTCAGTCAGTAACGGAAGAGTTTTATATGTGGGATATTTGGATTGAAATTAAAAAACCGACTGTTTGAATAAACACTGCCTCTGCTTTTATTTTACTTTAGCACTTTACAAAATAATAATTTAAATACTAACTCTTTCACACGTCTTTCTTCCACATCGTACGCCATTCGTCTTCTGTCTGTCTCACGCATCAATCTCTCTTTCTATCTCTCTGACAACTGACATTCCACTTCACTCAAACCACAACCATCCTCCTTACTTCCTTCACCAATCCCACACTCGGCCAATCCTGCACTCATATCTGCCCTCAGATATGCCTTTCATGCCGTTAACAAAACACCGAATCTTAACTTTAAACATAACCGCTCTAGAAACACGTCTTTACATAAATTTACATTATTACAAAAAACACAGATCAGTCTTTATCAACATATCACATTAAAGTTACAATTCAACCGTAATAAAACTCTCCGTAGCATTACACAACTAAAAATAAAACCTATAACCTCATAATGATAAGCATAACAGCGTAAGTACCTATACACACAAAGTAAGTATAACTAACATCTTTAACAAATAAAATAACCATAAGAAAAACAAAATCATTCATCAATCCCTTATCTCATCATACCATACTCCTGTGAAA
Source organism: Euspilapteryx auroguttella (assembly GCA_951802225.1). Classification (NCBI taxonomy): domain Eukaryota; kingdom Metazoa; phylum Arthropoda; class Insecta; order Lepidoptera; family Gracillariidae; genus Euspilapteryx; species Euspilapteryx auroguttella. The sequence goes on from OX637669.1 coordinate 4,487,885, forward strand.
AAAAAAAAAACAAATATTAGGACACACCTAAAAAAAAAATATATTAGAAAACACCTACTCATCATCCTCAGGCCATCTCTCCATGTGATCAGCAGCTCTGGAGGTCTTGTTAGGGTCTTCCGTAGTTCCTTCCTTTCGTAAACCTCCTTTACGTCATAGCGGTCGTTCTTTTTGACCTTAACGACCTTGTATGGTCCAAGAAACTTTGGTTTCATTTTCAAGCCTGGTCTGAACTGCATTCTCTTTATAGCTACTAGGTCATCTAGCTCATATTTGTGACTCTCCTTCCAGTTTTTGTTATAGTTTGCCATATTTTCTTCTTGTACCTTCAAAATTTGTTCCCTGGCCTTCTGCCTTATCTCTTCTCTCTGCTGATGCGTCTTCACCTTTTTCAGCACCTCTTCTATCTTGTTTTCTTCGTCTTTTATGTAGTCATCTTTACTTACTGCCTCTTTCATCTTTTTGATTGCAAAATGTCCATTCTTCTTTAATATTTCTTTCTTCATAGTTTTTGGTACCACTATCTGCTTTTTATCTTCTTTGTATAATATTCCGTTATCTATCCAGTAGTCATTGCATTGTCCCTCTTTTATTATGATTTGTCTGATAGATTTCAGCTGTTTGTCTGCTTCCTGTCCGTGCCTTACCTTTTTGTACAACCTGGTCATTGCGTCAATCTTTTCCATGCTGGAATGTACCCCTTTTTTCTCTTTGAAATTCCCCAGATACTCTTTCCCTGAACATATCAGTTTGGCCTTATTCCAGTTCATTGGTAGTCCGAACTTCGCAGCTACTGCCAGCACTTGCTCGAGCCACTTCAAGGCTTCTGTTTCACTCTCAGCTGGAAAAATAACGTCATTAATATTGGCATACCTCAGCTTTTCAATTAAATTATCTATTATCGGCAACGGAAACTCGTCTTTAATCATCTTCTTGTTGAGTAAGCTATAATCCACACAACCTCTTGTTGCTCCATTCTTCTTTTTAACCAACTTCATTGGACTAGCATGCTCCGACAAACTCACCTCAATAGTTCCTTTAACTAAACACTCATCGACCTGCTCCTCAACAACCTGCTCGGTCAAAGCCAAACGTCTTGGCCGTTGGCGTACTGGCACGTCATCCTTCAAAATAATCTTCAGCTTGATTGGGGGTGACTTAACCTCATCTGGCGAATATTCTGCGACCAGTTTTTCAACTGACTGCCGGACCCCTGCACTAGCCTGGTTACCTGTAACATCAATCTCAGTCACACAACAATTCACTTTCATCAACCAGTCGTCCTCTCTCGGTAGTAATCGCACTTCTCCGTTACACATGACCACAACAAGCTCACTTAAAAACTCCTGCCCTAACAATAATCTAAACGGCATACTGTCTCAAGGTACAATGTGAAAAGTAACTTTGCTGTAACACTTCTCGTCGATTACCACGTCCGTACAAAATTGTCCGCTGGATTTAATAACTGTGTGACCCAGTCCTTCAATCACCAACTCGTCGTCAAATTTTTCGATTCCAAACTCGGCAAACTGTTCTTCTGAAACCAAATTCACGCAACTCCCCGAATCTATTAGCGTATTCAATTTAAGTCCGCAAATTTCTACTGTTTTCAAACATCTTTTCGTCGTTTTTTCTTGATTTTCATTTTTGTTTACAACTTGGTAAACATCGTCGTTGAAATTTAGTGATGAGTTACTCCCTCGTGAGGGCCTCGTTTGAGGGGGCTCGTTACAGTGAGGTGAGTGAGTACCTCTTATAAAACTCGTGAGGGGGCTCGTGAGGAGTGAGGCGTCGTGAGGAGTGAGGCGTCGTGAGGAGTGAGGAGGCGTGAGTAATGAGGAGGCGTGAGGCGTCTTGAGGCGTGAGGCGTCGTGAGGCGTGAGGATTGTGTTTTAACGACAAGTAAACGAAACGAAGTACGAACCTCAATAAATGAGGACTAGGCGAGGTGAGTGAGGGAGGTATAGGCTTGTTCAAGAGTTAGTTATTCTTTTCATTGGAAAAAGGGCTATTATTGTTTAGCAAACAGAAAAACGTATATATTTTAGAAATTTACTATTAAGATAGAATAATAAATAGGTAGGTACGATACCGATTCATATCGTATTTCGATTTTATTATTATTATTTTGCATTTATATACTTGTGAATGTCTATAGAAAGCAAAAATAAATCTTATGTAAATAACTTGTAAGATTAGTTCCGCTGCGGGAAGGTTTGGGCCTGTTTTTGGGTTGATATGCCTCGCCTCAAATGAGGGGTCCTCGTGAGGACCTCATTTAGCCAAATGAGGTCCTCACGAGTCCTCAATTTAAATTACTGAGTAACCCATCACTATTGAAATTTTTGTCATCATCGGTTTGACAGTTGAATCCGCTCTCCTCATTGGTCAACGATGTGACATTTCCAAACATGGCGCCTCGTTGCTTTGCGTTTTGTTCCATCGAGTTGTAATGCTGCTTCACCGACATTGGCGGGTTCATCCTGCTGTTGCTCGCGCCGCCGCCGTACTGCGTCTGCTTTACCGGCCGACCCGATGTTGGTGCCGATATTTCTCCGTTAGCGCTGCCGTCGTATCTTGCCGAAACCGATTGAAACATGCAATTTTTTCCCAAATGTCCGAAATTATTGCATTTGAAGCATTTTACACCGTTAGGACATGCACTTGCAATATGAGTGTTCTCTCCACAGCTGTAGCATCGCCGTCCACCTCGCGATTGATACTGCGGTGCTGTATCCGGTCGTCTGCTTCGCTCCACGGTCGCTGTCTCCTTTGCAGTTCTTTCCTTCATTTTTTCATATAAAAGCAACTTCTCCTTTAGAACTGGGTATGTATTGGCACCGTACAGAATAGTTTTATTTACCTCGTAGTCTATTATTCCCTCAATTATATATTGTATAGCCACATAATCGGGAAATCTTCCCCTTTTCCCCATTTCTTTCATTATGAGCATATACTGCGTATATGTTTCGCCTCGTTGTTTTTTCCTTGATGACATAAGTTCATGCATCTCCTTGATATTAATTCTTTCGGGAAATTCTTTGGTTATAGTGGCTCTTAATTCATCGAACGTCTTAAATATCTTCTCCGTTTTTAACCAAAGTTCGGCGGTCCCTGATAGCGATCTGCGGGCAATAATGAGCTTTTGTTGCGGCGTCCAGGTGAAAATTTCTGCATTGTCCTCGATATCTTGCACCCACTTTTCAGATGAATAGGTGTCATCTTCGCCGGTGAATTTCGTGATACCGTACAAGCCATCGAGGTATGACGTAAACATTTTCTCGGGCCGTTCCTGCTGCGCGTCTTGGAAAATTTCATCCGCCGACATCTTCTTTTCTTTGGGCCTTATTTCTTTTCCGGTAGCCATCTTCGTTTTTTATACACACAATTCGTCTTTAATTCTGTGTATTTCGTCTTTATCGTCGTTTGGTATCGTCGTCGTCGTTGCCTTGGTGTTTTTCTTGCAAAACCACCCGCCTTCGTTTCGCCGTTCAGTGCCGGTAAAAATAAAAAAAAAAAAATTTTTCAATCCAATCCCGGACGAGCCCCCAAAATTGTGGGATATTTGGATTGAAATTAAAAAACCGACTGTTTGAATAAACACTGCCTCTGCTTTTATTTTACTTTAGCACTTTACAAAATAATAATTTAAATAAAATCTCAGGAAACTCTTTCACACGTCTTTCTTCCACATCGTACGCCATTCGTCTTCTGTCTGTCTCACGCATCAATCTCTCTTTCTATCTCTCTGACAACTGACATTCCACTTCACTCAAACCACAACCATCCTCCTTACTTCCTTCACCAATCCCACATATATATATTGATGATAATTTTTTTATAAGTAAGCGGTATCTTAATATTAAACAATAATAATATAATCAATAACACATCACAATTAGAGCCCCTAACTAGAAGAACCTTTAGTAGGGTACCTCGAAACATATACAGAGACGAACATTACACCCAGACCGGGAAACAAAGATTGATACTCGGCATTACAATGTTCGCCCCGCCAGGAATCGAACCCAGATGCACCCGCGTCTCAGTCCACAGCTCTGCCATGCCAACTGAACTATGGAGCAAGTCGTATTGAATAAATACTTTTTCATTTTAATTTTCTTTGTTATTGTGGTTTTTACCTAGCTAACGCTGCGAACTTCCTAGTTGCCTAACAATATAAAGATATCTAGTCAATTACATATTCTGATGAAAGTGTAAGTTATCATACTGTGTAGTTTTTTAAGAATTTCGATCAGTAGTTTTTGCGTGAAAGCGAAACAAACCTTCCAAACACTCCACACATCTTTCCATTCAAAATAATATTTAAATAAATGAATCTAATCTAATCAAATCTTTATTTATTTTAGTATAATATTAGAAGGATCGAGTAGAGAGTAGGTAATAATCTTTCTGTAATACTAAGCCCCTTATGTTAGCTCTTTATTTTATCATCGTCATCATCATCTCCTCAGCCGAAAGCAGTCCACTGCTGTACATTACTACATTAACCGATCTCGAGCGACCCGTACTTGCCAATGTACTTCCGCTTGTTATGCCTATCTAAAATTTTAATTGAACTTATTACTAAATTAAGAGATCAAGAAGCTCAGAAAATGTATATAAAACGTTTATTTATTATGAAGAGTGGTAAAATGTAGCCGTGACACAGTTTGGCACTTGACTGCCGTGCCATTGCCATTGGCACAGAGCTGGTGCTATAAAATAGCTATTATTACTGCAAAATAGACCTTAAAGCCTAGACTTTAAGGTGCCCAGGTTAAATTGTGAAAGAATCGCTAGGAGACGTATTTTAGAAAAGAGATTAGTTGGCTCTTTTGTTAAGTTTTCTTTTATTTGTGAAATTATTAACTTGAAAAAATAATTTTATAGGTAGCCAAATTTAAGAAATCGTTTAATTTTATGGAGTTTCTTTCCTTTTATGTAAAATGCTAGCAGACCGGCGTAGTTCGTATCGCTTTTCAATAGAAATTTACATTTATATCACCATAATAAATTTATTGCATACGAGCTTTCCCGGCTAACTTCGTTACGCCATAGAATATAATATAAGACCTGACTCTATAGACTTTGTTCTTAGTACTGCCCAGAATGGGCGAAAAAAAAACAATCTACCTGTCAAAATATGTAAACAACGGGAAAAAATTTGCGCCTTGGGTTACTTTATTTGAGTTTAGGTAAGAATCCCTAATTATTTTGAAAATCTAATATAGCCTATGTCACTCGGAGATAGTGTAGCTTCCTATCAGTGAAATAATTTTTCAAATCGTATTAGTATTTCCGGAGCCTATTCGTTACAAACAAACAAACAAATCTTTCCTCTTTATAATATTGGTTGGTATAGATCTGATGTATAGGCTTGTACTTTATAGTTTCATCAAATACCGATAAGTCGTTTTTCGTGAAACAGGAACGAACCTCCAAACAGCCTCAAAAATTTTCGCATATTTATAATATTAACTAGTCGACCCGGCGAACTTCGTACCTCCTAACTTCTTTCTATGTAGTGCATGTATTATATAGCTTAAACATTCCTGTTGAAACACTATCTAATAATAAAAAAAACGCATCAAAATCCGTTGCATAGTTTTAAATATTTGAGTATATATAGCGACAGACTAACGCGGGAAGCGACTTTGTTTTATACTATGTATTGATAATGAATTATTAATATGTGTCCCTGAAAGAATATGCGCTATATGAAAGAAAAAACACATTTTATGACACGAACTTCATCCAAAAAGTTATCATTGTTTGTGTTCTACTCTGAAATGAGTTCCAGAAAATCAGCAAACTATTGGGTTTCTAGTCTGTGCCAGGAAATGGAGTTATTATCTTGGAGGATATGTAATATGTACTAGGCAAATGCTGGGCAATTTTTTGTAAAATCAAGAAAATATGTATAGTTTTCCTTATTGACTGTTTTCAATCTTTAATCATAAAGTTCGGAATAAATACATTAAATAAAACGTTTTACCAGATTGGTCAATTTTAGTATTTATAATAAAGAGAACCAGAAAGAAACATTGATATCCATCTTAACAATGTTCGCCTACGCCGGAAAACGAACCCGGAATCCCGAAGTCAAAGTAAACATTACCTACCACTGCTAACTAAACCACGGAGGTGGCCGAAAATAATTATAGTTGTATTTTTTTTTTTAAAACAATTAAACTTTAATAAATATTTTATTTAAGTTTTTTTATTTTATTTAGCTTGATTTCTTTCAAACTATTTTATGCATTTGTATGTGAATTAGTAATTATTTATAAAATGTATGTAATATATAAGATGAGACGTAAATAAATAATCTACCTAAACATCAAATTTACCTTTTTTTAGTTAATAATTTTATCGATATCGATATTTTGTATACCGAACCTATAGTAACATCACAAAAAACAATGACGTCAAAAAAGTACGCAGATTAGTTCAATCAATAAAAGAAAAAACAATTCTACACTTAAAAAACCTTTATTTCTAAACTTAAAATAATTATTTATACGAATATAAAATTTTAACTAATGAAATAAACAATTCATCAAAAAGTATACCTACTGTTTAGATTAATTATTAATATTAATTAACGATCACCTACTTAATTTAAAATTTTGAGAGTGCCAGTTAGGTACTTACATTCTTTACACAGAAACAACTTTTTTATAGGTAAATCGATCGAATAAACTTTTTCAATAGTATTTAACGATAAAGGGATTTTGGTTCGCCCATTTACGAAGCGGTTGTCAACGTTTCGAAATTGTCTTTTGTCTCGCTCTGCCGCTCTAGCGCCGTCTCTATCCCGGTCCCGTTTCAATTTTAACACACTTTATTGATTTGGTTGCCGTGCGCCTTGTATGGTTTGCATAAAAATTTAGAAATATAATAATAATCACCTGATTAGTAGGTCTGTAAGTACTTTACTAAAAAAAAAAAATACTGGGAACTAAATTAAATTTGCATGTAAGTATGTAATTAAAAGTCAGAATATTTTTATTTAACTAAACATTAAGTATTATATGTTATATGTACTTGTAAATATTTACAATAACTAGATGCGGTTTTCATAAAAGTAATTAAAAATAATAATAATTGTAATGAATGAATCACAACAAAGATAGATAGAGCTCAGTTGAATAAGAAAATAAAATATTTATTCTTCCAATTTTATCCATATAAAATGGAGAGGAAAAGGTGTAAGTATTATATCTATACCAATATTAAAAAGAGGAAATATTTGTTTGTTTGTTTGTAACGAATAGGCTCCGGAAATACTGAACCGATTTGAAAAATTCTTTTACTGGTAGGAAGCTACACTATCCCCGAGTGATATAGGCTATATTAGATTTTCAAAAAAATTAGGGATCCTTACTTAAACTCAAATAATGTGACCCAAGGTGCAATATTTTTCCGTCGTTTACATATTTTGACAGGTGGTTTGTTGTTGGTTTGTTTTTTTAATCGCCCATTCTGGGCAGTCAAAAGAACATAGTCTATAGAGCCAAGTCTTTAGTAGTATCTTATATTTTATAACGTAACGAAGTAAGCCGGGACAGCTCGTTAAAAATAAAATTAACAAGGATAAAAATAATCCTAGATTAAAAAAAACGAAATTGATTAATTACATGCGCAAGTTAGACATCGCTTTATACTTTTCGTAGATATTTTATAATTTAGATTTTTCTTCTTACCCTACCTGGTCGTAGCGGCCGCATCCGGCGTTTGATTATTAGGTGCCCAGCTCTCTTCATATGCCTTTGCAACTTAAAATAAAGGTACGGTTCGCATTTACCATCAAACGGGTTAAAAACTTCAAAAAAAAGGAGGTTATCAGTTTGACCTGTATTGTATGTATGTAAGTATGTAAGTTTGTCCGCGATTATCTCGCGTTTGGCTGAACCGATTTTGATGCGTTTTTCATATAAGTATTTGTTACATTCAGGAGAAGGTTTTAGTACCTATTTTAACCGACTTCGAAAAAGAGGAAGTGTTCAGTTGATGTATTGTGTCAGTTTATTGAAGGCGGGTTCCTTTTTTAACCGACGAAAAAACAAAAAGGAGGAGGTTCTCAATTCGTCGCGTATATTTTTTTTTTTTTTATGTATGATCACGCATAACTTTTAACTGTGTGGACCGATTTTAATAATTCTTTTTTAAATCGACAGGGTATACCTTGAAGTTGGAAAATAGGGGTGACTTTTTGGTCGGCGGGTCGATTTATCCACTCACAGGTTGCATTTCCGTGTTACATTATAACTTTTGATACCTACCTACAATATCTTTGGAAATGAAATAAAATCAGCCGAAAGACGTCCACTGCTGGACATAGGCCTCCCTCACAAATCGCCTCACCGACCGGTCGTGATCGAACTTCATCCTGTTAGTCCCTCAACCTTCACCAGGTTGTGTGGCCACCTTGTGGGGTGCGACCACCCTGTGAAGGGTGATTAGCTGGGGTCAAAAAAATTAGCCCAAAAAAAACTGAAAATCAAAAAATAAAAACTTTTTATAAAAAAATTAAACCGCCGAAAAAACCGAAAAGCAATAAATAATAGGGAAACATTTTCTATTAGGCCTTAATTACTCACTTCTTAAAGTAATTTTGGATTACCAAGAAATTTTGAGTCGGTGCCACAGAATCAACGAATAAAGATCACTAAATTACCTGAAATTCAAAGAAATAACCGAAAAACGTATGCCGCTGCGCATCGCGCTTTACATAGATAATGAATTTGATTGTGTGGTGTGGGTGTGGCGCCGACTTAAAATTTCTTGGTAATCCAAAATTACTTTAAGAAGTGAGTAAATTAAGGCCTAATAGAAAATGTTTCCCTATTATTTATTGCTTTTCGGTTTTTTCGGCGGTTTAATTTTAAACCGACGAAAAAAAAAGGAGGAGGTACTCAATTCGACACGTATATTTTTTTTTTTTTTTTTTTTTTTTTTAATGTATGATCACGCATAACTTTTTACAGAGTAGTCCAATTTTGATAATTCTTTTTTTAATCGACAGGGCATACCTTGAAGTGGGTCCCATAAAAATTTGGAAATAAAATTCCCACCCTAAGGGTGGGAAAATAGGGGTGACTTTTTAGTCGGCGGGTCGATTTATCAACTCACAGGTTGCATTTCCGTGTTACATTATAACTTTTGATACCTACTTACAATATCTTTTGAAATGAAATAAAATCAGCCGAAAGACGTCCACTGCTGGACATAGGCCTTCCCCACAAATCGCCATACCTTCATACATCTTGTCGTCCCTGTAAACCATGTCGTCTGATCACCTTATGCGGTGAGACCACTGAACACCTTGTGGGAGAAGAAATAAAAAAACCCTAAAATAACTGAAAAGCATAAAATAAAACTTTTTATCAAAAAATAAAACCGCCGAAAAAAAAACTGAAAAGCATAAAATAATAATCGAATTACTAAGTTCTTAAAGTAATGTAGGATATACCAAGTAATTTTGAGTCGGCGCCACAGATTCCTCGTACAAAGATCACTAAATTAGGTACCTTAAATTTAAAGAAATAACCAAAATTCGTGCGCTGCCGCGCATCAATCTTTACGTAATTAAGGAATTTGCTTGTGTGGCGCGCCGACTTAAAATTACTTGGTATATCCTACATTACTTTAAGAATTTAGTTATTCGATTATTATTTTATGCTTTTCAGTTTTTTTTTCGGCGGTTTTATTTTTTGATAAAAAGTTTTATTTTATAAAAAGTTTTTTGTAAAAAAATATTATTTATTATTGACTGCTCCGTGGCTCAGTTGGCAGTGATGTGGACTGAGTAAGCGTGTGCACCTGGGTTCGATCCTCGGCGGTGAGAACATTGTTATGATGAATATCGATGTTTGTTTCCGGTCTGGGTGTAATATTCGTCTCTGTGTGTGTTTCGGGCACCCTAGATACAGGTTCTTCCTAGTTAGGGGCTATGAGTGTGATGTGTTCTTATTATTATTCATCATCATCATCATCAGCCTGTAAGAGCCCACTGCTGGACATAGGCCTCTTCTCTATTATTAAGTATTATTTTATTATTATTACTGTGGTATTATCACATATAGATATTACATTACAAGTCGGCCCTCTAGCGCCACGCTATACCGTCTGTTTAGCAAAGACTAGTGAAAACATGTTATACATACTTCCATACTATCTCTACCAATATTATAAAGAGGAAAGATTTGTTTGTTTGTAACGAATAGGCTCCGGAAATTCTGAACCGATTTGAAAAATTCTTTCACTGGTAGGAAGCTACATTAACCCCGAGTGTCATAGGCTATATTCGATTTTAAAAAAAAATAGGGATCCTTACTTAAACTGAAATAATGTAAACCAAGGTGCAATATTTTTCCGTTGTTTACATATTTTGACAGGTGGTTTGTTGTTGTTGTTTGTGTTTTATTCGGCCATTCTGGACAGTCAAAAGAACAAAGTCTATAGAGCCAAGTCTTTTGTTGTATCTTATATTCTATGGCGTAACGATGTAAGCCGGGAAGCTCGTATTATATATTTACTATTATAAATATGCGAAAGTAACTTTGTCTGTCTGTCTGTCTCGCTTTCACGAGAAAACAACAGAACCGATTTGAATAAAATTTCACATAGAGATAGTCTAGAGCCTGAGGAAGGACAAAGACAACATTTTATCCCGAAATTCCCACGGGAATATTGGGAATTTGATGTTTGAAGGGAAAATGCGCTGGCGAAGCTGCGGCCCGCATACTGGTTTTTATAATAATCCTATATTTTCCCACTGCAGCTCGTGGGCCAGCCGTGCGGCCAACACGGCCAGTACACATTCTACAAGGGCATCCGGATATCCGGCGCCACGGAGCGCGTCATCGCCATTGGGGACTTCTTCTTCGTCCGGATATGGCAGGACTCTGAGCTGGTGTCCATTGGTGAGTTTGTCTTTGACCGTGACCGTTGAATCTGTGTGCCTATACTTCAATACATAGTATAATAAAACAAAGACGCTTCCCGCGTCTGTCCCTATATATGCCTAAGGCTTTAAAACTACGAAACGGTTTTTTAAATAGATAGAGTGATTCAAGAGGAAGGTTTATAAGTATAAATACATGCACGATTATTAATAGGTAAGGCGGTACGAAGTTCGCCGGGTCGACTAGTATATTATAAAGAGAAAAGATTTGTTTGTTTGGTTGTTTGTAACGAATAGGCTCCGGAAATAGTAGAGATATGTAGAGAAGACACTTCATGTCAATCAATCAACTAAATCCTATTTTTCTATACCTATTTCGAAAAAGATTTCTATTGCATCACCGACCTCAAAAAAGGTGGTTATCAGTTTGACCTGTATGTATATATATGCATATGCAATGCATAATTGATGGTGTGTTTGTTGTTAACACCAGGTGAGCTCCAGCTGCTGTGGACGGATCGCGTGTCCGACCAGACCCTGGTCAGTCTCCGGCTGTACTTCCTCCCTGAAAACACGCCGGACGGCAGGAACGGGCATGGAGAGGTAAGTTTCGTTTACTATCGATAGTCGTCACTACCATAGACTACTAGACTCACCCTGTAAAGAAGATTTTGAGTTATTTTATTTGACGTACTAGCTGTTCCAGCGAACTTCGTGTCCCGCCTTGCAATCAATATATATAAAACTCTTCCGTTACTGACTGACTGACTGACAGACGACGCAGAGCCGAAACTACTGGGCGTACAAAGCTGAAATTTGGCATGTAGGTTCCTTAGGGAGTGTTGGTGAGCACTAAGAAAGGATTTCCCGAAATTCCCACGGGAACGGGAAAAAACTGGATTTTTGTGTTTATGAGAAATCTTACGCGTGTGAAACCGCGGGGCAGCCTCTAGTTTCATATAAAAATAAAAATAAAATACTAACTTCCCCTCTATTTTTCTACATTTTTTAACCTTTGAAAACTTCCCTGGACTACCTACTACGAACATTTCAAAAACAAAATCGGCCCGGGAGCTCTCGAGTTTTAGCGAGACTAACGAACCACGATTAATTTTTATATATATCGAAGACAAGAGGCTGCCCCGCGATTTCACCCGCGCACATTTCTCATAAACACTAAAAGCCCGTTTTTTTCCGTTCCCATGGGAATTCCAGAAAATCCTCTTAGTGCCTACACCCTACACTCCCTAAGGAAACAACGTGCCAATTTTCAGCTTGATACGCCCAGTAGTTTCGGCTCTGCGTTGTCTGTCAGTCAGTCAGTAACGGAAGAGTTTTATATTGAGTATATTGATTGCAATTTAGACTGGATATCACGTATTTACCCTAAAATAAACCAGAGAAGTAGACCTCCAGTAAAGCAACTTAAAACCTACTGTGACTTTATGAATAATACAGTTAGTATTTTAAGTACTCTCAATCGAACCCGGACCCCCTAACCCCTAAATAACATTCAACAACACTACCAACTGAGCCACAAAGGTGGTCATCTTATAGGTACTAAATATATAAGTATCACCTTTTTATAATGTTATAAAAAAAACTGAATGAATTAAACATATTAACAAAATTCGTAGAAATTTAAAGAAGATGAAAAAAAAAAGATATTATTCCGAGCACCATATCTGGGTCGTTGTTGCTGTCCCTTTCGCTCGCGTTGAGTTAGTATCTCTATCTCGCTCTAATCCCTGTTTGGTAACGCCAACTATTTCATGGATGAAATTACGATTTTGAGCTTGCGGTCCAGTTTAGAGGAATTTAGCGATTTCTGTTTAAATTGCATTATAATGTACTAAATTAAATTAATCCTTTACCTTGCCTTCTTTTTAGTCTATAAGAAACTATTAAATAGTTATTCTTTCTTCTTGATACTTAAGAGCTTCGCTCTTGTCGGTGGAGCCTCCTCCATTCCGGGGAAAAGGGCCCCGCCATCTGCTTGACTTCTTGATACCACACGACACCTATCCTTTCCTTTATTTGGTCAAAGAATAAGCTGGAAGGACAAAATTACCAACGAAGACGTGCTAAGAAGGGTGAAAGAGGAAAGAATGATTTAAAAGACCGCTGAGAGCAGACGGGGAAAGATGATTGGGCATCTGATACGACACGACTCCTTTATCACAAACATTATTGAAGGAAAGATTGAGGGAAATAGAGAAAGGGGACGGCCGAGAAGAAACTACTTTGACCAAAATAGTTATTACAATACCTGAATTAATTTTGAAATGTGCCATTTATTTGATAGTAAACAGTATTTGAATTCTAGGGATATTATTTTGTGCGCGCTAAACGGCAAAACTTTTGATCCAATATAAATGCATGTTCGCATTGAAAAATGATATGTATCCTTAATTAAAAAAAAAATAAGTAAGTAAGTAAATGATTTTTAATAAAAAAAACTTTTACAACTTATGAGTATATTTTTTTATAACAATAAGCGTGTTTCCTCATGCAGCGATTCGATACAGAATTGCGTTGATAGGCGATATCGGTGCGATATCGAAAACGTCGCGAGTCCTAACAAATAATATGGAGAATCGCGTGTGTATCCTCATGAGCGAACGATATCGATCACACGACCGCTCGATATCGAATCGCACGTACATTCACATGACGCGCGATACAGATTGAATAGTATGAAGGCAGGTCGAGCGCTCGATATCGATTCGACCTGCAAGCGACGTCAAATACGCAAAAATCGATAAGCAATTCAGTTGCTCGAACTTTGTTTACCCGGTAGGTACCTACCGGGTAAACAAATATGTTTTTATTTTGGATGTAGTTTTGGATTGACGGAGAAGCAGATTACAATTTTAAAATTTGTTCAAGATGTTTAAAAACATCTGTGCTTTTATAATCATTACCTACCTTATTTTACCATATCCTATCTTACATTATCTTATCTTATTTTAGAAATAGTGCGAAACTAGCGCCACTTCCGAAAAAAATGTATATTTTCTAAACCATGGCAAAAGTCAAAATATGGGTCTTTGAGTCCCTAGATAATATTGCTAAGAGGTTTTTAAGGCCCTGTTGTGTAGCTTTCAGGTTCATAATCTAAGGAATAAACCGTTTATTGCCTAAAGTGGCTACTTTAGTTTCATAAAATAATATTTCTAAGATCATTAGCAAGATTATCGTGGGAGTCAAAGACGCATATTTTTTATTTCGGCCATGGTTTATAAGATACTAGAGGCTGCCCCGCGGTTTCACTCGCGCAGATTTCTCATAACCACAAAAATCCATTTTTTTTTCCCGTTCCCATGGGAATTTCAGGAAATCCTTCCTTAGTGCTCACCTACACTCCCTAAGGAACCTACATGCAAAATTTCAGCCCGCTACGCCCAGTAGTTTCGGCTCTGCGTTGTCTGTCAGTCAGTCAGTCAGTAACGGAAGAGTTTTATATATATTGATTAATTATTTATCAAAGTGGCGCTAGTATAGCACATTTAAAAAAAAAAGTAATATGTAGCTTCCCAACAGTCAAATAATTTTTCAAATCGGTTCAGTAGTTTTGGAGCCTATTCGATGCAAAGGTAAAAATATATTTTTTTCTATCTATATGTTGTGTCTAGGTTTTTTTTTCTATGTATGGATGTAGGTACCCAAAAGTGTTTTTGTTGACGTTTTCGTCTGACAAACAGCGCGCTCGATACAGCCCCGGATCTCCAATTTTTTTTAGGCGGGGCAAAACTGAAAAATGGCGCCCCCCCCTGCCCAGTTATATTAAATTTTACCTTTTTTATGTGTATAATTTCACCTATCAGCAGCATGACCGACCATTTGTCGATTTTTTCTGTCACTTTTGACCTCTTTTGAAATCATCTCAATACATTTTTCCGCATTAATATGTCAAAACAGTCATGTCAGACCATCCATTAGTGCCAAGAAACGGGCCAGGATAATATATTCTTTGACTCGATGGATTTGTTTAAAAATTCACTCAAATGATTTGTCACCCAGGATTGTCAAAATGACGGCACTATAGCGTCGCGCTGGAGCGCTAACCTTACGCTGCGCTAGAGCGCTCGTTGATTTTACACATCAAACACATGATTTGATTTGTCTGTAGTGTGAATTTGGCGCCCCCCTGATCTTGGCGCCCGGGGCACGGGCCTGCCCAGCCCCCACTACATACGGGACTGGGCTCGATATCGAGACGATACAGAATTGCATCATTCGGATGTACGAGCAATTCATATTGGCTATCGAACTTTTATCGAGCGAGCGATATCGCTTCTTGAGAAAACACGCTAATATGTATTAGCTGTACCCGCGACTGTCTGTGAGAATAGTTATATTATATTATATTTTCTTACCGTTCAAACCTTTCCTGTATACGACAAACATTTAAAAACTAATGCGAAAATCAAAAATGGCCGTAATCTTATTAACTTATAATTACTTTTTCAAAAGTTGCATTTTTATTTCAAATTTGAACTTAAAAAAAAAAAAAAACTATTTTGTAAGAAATAAATCAACCCTTTTATATATAAAACGCTTTGCACCGATAGCTTGTTTTCACAAATCCACCACACAAATTGTGTTCTATACCGTTTCGCACTTATAACTAAGAGTGTATGGTTCATTTTGCCTTGAACATCCATTATCGAACTCTAAACCATGGAACTATTCTATGGGGAGTCTGTTGAGCGATCACAATGTCTTAGTACTTTAAAATTAGAAAAGTAGGTACTTAAATTTATTACTAGTTTTTTTCTTGTACAACATTGTTCTATCTATGAGTCCTTCCGTATGTAATATTATTAATTATTAGTATACTTACATACTTACTGAATATTTACAAAATTATTTACTCCAAAACGTCTGCGTTTATAAAGTCTTTCGATTGCTCGGTTCTGCATTACAATAATAATAAAACAAAAACATAATAACACTCGTCACTCATTTATGGCAATAGGAAATAATGAACGATCTCTTTAATGTAGAAAAAGAACAAAAACAATTCACTTTAATCATCAGACAAAATTCGACCTTATCGCTCTAAGTGAGTTAATCTGTTTTATACAGGAAAAAACAAAGTCAATTTTTAAATTACAAGATTATTGAGTACCTAGTTAAATTAGCAACAATATAATATGAGAAGTAGCACAAATGATTTTGTTGAAAAAAGTATCAAGAATTTCGCTCACAATACACAAACGTACTTATGCGAAACAACCATGTGACGTTGCTAGGCTAACGGGCGAACGGAAAACTGTGGAGAAGACGTTTCTAACCGACTTCAAAAAAGAAGGTTATCAGTTTGACCTGTATGTGTGTATGTTTCTCCGCGATTAGTCGCGTTTGGCTGAACAGATTATGATGCTGTTTTCAGAAATGTATTTGTTACATTCAGGAGATGATTTTAGTACCTATTTAAACCGAATTCGAAAAAAAGGAAAGTTTTCAGATTATGTTGAAGGCGGGTCTCTACGGTGCACCCAAGAGCTTCCAAAGCGTATTTTCCCTTCAAAAACCTATTTCTTACTGTTTCCTTTGCATTTTTTGAATAAAATAACACTACGGTGCTAAAGCTACGTACCTACTTACCAATTTCATCCTTATCGGTTAAGCAATTTAGGCGTGACAGCCTGAAATACTTTCGCGTATGTATAGTATAGTAACCTATAATACTATTAGGGCCTAGGAAGTACTTTTACCATTTTCCCAAAGTTTTTTTCCATTCCATTCAAACAATCAAATTTACCATTTTATAATATTGTGTTTGAAGTTTCAAATTCATTTATACTAATTTATATGGTCGTTTACTAGATTTTCAAAAAGCTATACTTTGTGTCCTGTTTTGAATTTCATGCTTTTTCAACCCTGCCTACCCCAATATCTACAAAATCCATTTTAAAAGCCTTTTTAAGAGTTTATTTCGAGGCTGCTATCTTATCTAACAAAAAGTTCATATTCTTTGTGTAAATAACTGATAACGCGCCAATCGGTACTGTCGCGTTCAGAAGTGAATTCTTAAATTATTTTATTTTAAATTCTACTAATGTTTATTGTTTATCGCTTTAAGTGATAAGGCCGCCCATTGCAATCAATGTAGTAATTATAAATTGTAATCACCTATATTATGTCTATTGATTGCAAGAGCATTTATATTCTATTCTATTCTATTGTAAGTTTTTTACTCTTTAATGCAAAAACTTTGTATTGGATTTCAATAAAAATTGACAGTAATAAAGCTTATGCAACATATTAAAAAAGGTTGTATTTAATAAATATATCGTGTTAATTTCTAATTTAGGGCGGCGGTGAGAAGCCCGTTGGGTCGGCTACATTAGGTTCATGATATTATCTATAGTAGCAAACCATTAATTAAAATTAGAGAAATTTGTAATGTTTTGTATGTTTGTAATCGTCACTCTTCGGTTTATATAGAAAAACTATTATAATAACTGTAAAAACTCTTATTTTAAAGTAAGAGTAAAAATTTATTAAATTATATTAATTATTATGGTATTCGATGAAGTTAGTAATAAAAAAAAAAAAACCCCAAAGATTTATGATTTTTAGTCTCGTTGATTTTAACTTGTCTACACAACAGTATCAGAAAAAAGACTGTTAATAATAATGCGATATGACCCAGAACACGTCACCGGAGAATTCAGCTATTTAGATAAGAGTTATCTCGAAACAACTGGTTTTAGAGAATTTGTTTTGAGGGATCCGTACCCAGAAAAATTGAGGGTTTCGTTACTATAAAGAAAATTGAACCCCTAAATAGTAAAGGTACTTTGTACGCAGCCAAACATTGGACATACGTCAAATAACTAAATAAAATTGCTCTTTTACTTTTTATGAATTACAGGGTTCATTTCCAACTTCAATAATATTTTATTTTCATAACCCATTTCAGTAGCCATAGGAAACATAGCTCATACAGCCAAATCTTTAGTAGTACTTTTTCGTATACTTAGGTGCATTTGGGCGATAAGAAGTCCGCCGGGTCATCGTGTAATTATAATAGAAAGTGATATCAAAAAATAAAAAGGAGGTTATCAGTTTGACCTGTATCTATCTATGTATGTATGTTTGTCCGCGATTATCTCGAGTTCGGCTGAACCGATTTTGATGCGGTTTTCACAGAAGCATTTGTTACATTCAGAAGAAGGTATTAGTATATATTTTAACCGACTTCAGAAAAGAGGGAGTTCTCAGTTTTATGTATGAGTCAATTAATAATAATTGATGGCGGGTGTCTTTTTTTTTTATTTATTTTTATTTAGTACACTAGTCTCCACGCATTTCTCTGTTTGTTCATTACTGACGGTGCCAGCAGTGTAGTGTAGGGTGACTGTGCTTGCGTGTGTTTTTGTATTTATTATTATATTATACCGAGAGATTACTATTGTTAATTTAATTAATTCATTTGTATAGCGATTTGGGTCCTTTCGTCTAGCCTTTGAGAGTCGATTAAACTTTGACATGTGGAGGTCAAGTCAGGGAGCCTCTGAAATGTTATAGGTCTTGTTTAGCCGTGTGGAGGCGTCATAGAATACTACCACCTCAACTCCTCCCACGGGTGTCGTAAAAGGCGACTAAGGGAACAGCCGAAGGTCGGGCAGCAGCGTCCTTCGTTGAAATACTTGAAGAGCCGCACTGCGATCGCCAACCCGCCTGCCAAGCGTGGCGATTATGGAAATTTCTGGCTATTGTTTGTAACATAACATAACATAATCTCACGCCTTTTATTCCCCGGAGGGTTAGGCAGAGGCACCAGCTTGAGAGCCGGACCCACGTTTAGCCGAGTTTATGCTTTATTACCAACGTGAGGCGAGGCCAGCTTGTCGCCGCGGCTATAACGACCACTACTGCGGCCGGGACCGACGGCTTAACGTGCCTTCCGAAGCACGGAATCATCTTACTTGTTTGTCGTTGTGGCAATTTGTGGCGGAGACCTATTAATGTGACCTGAGATGATGATAAGGAACATGAGTCAAATCTCTGTATCGATGAAACCTAAAATGTACATAATTAAAACTTAATGTTTTTTGACACCGCAGTTACCATAATATAATATGATATATAAACAAAGATGATGTCATACATACCGTATTGTTAGTGTTAAGGCGTTGTTTACACTGGTAAAACGATACGCACGACTCGTAGGTACCTCGTACCGTTAAGCCGAATTTAGGGGCACGCGGGGCGTTGCGCGGGGCGTCGTGCGGGGCGTGCTGCGATTAAATGAAATGTATAGCAATGTATGAGACCATTTACGGAGACGCGTTGGCGGGCGCTCCGCCGCAGTCCCCGCGGCGGCGGTGCCCGCGTCGTTCAAAGCTTCAAGAACAAAACATAGGCTATGTTCGATATCGTATAAGGAGACGCGGCGGCGCCCGCACGACGCCCCGCGTCTCCGTAAATGAGGCCTAAGACTACGACTCGAGCCGAAAAGATCCGGTTAATATAATAGCTAAAACAAGAAAGCATAGGCGTAGCTTAGGTGAGATTCAAGTAATATATGACATGCATTAATTATTGAAAGGACATGCATTAATAATTAATTTCAATAATTTTTTTTTTTTTGATAAAAAAATATAAAATTTCAATCAAAAAATCTACATTTTCACCAATGTTTACGGAAACACAACTTGGGGGGCGGTCGATCTGTTTTTTTTTTTTGTTTTTTGGTTTCAGTGTTAACGAACTTTTTTGAAATATATAATGAAAACCGACAGTTTCGGCTCGTGTGAACGCAGCCCAAGAACATTTGTGTTAATAGTAACTACGTTTCTACCTGAGCTATGTATGCAAGGTTGCCGCATCGGTCGACTTCAATTAGGGTTCCTTCCGTCTCGTTACTGAGTAGCCCAATAGTTATTTCTGTATTATTAGCTTCACCTGTTTATTTTTAACCGACTCCTTTGGAATCGATTTTGACCTACAGAGTTTGAAGTGAGTGTCTTTATTTAGAAATAAATCTCGTACAGTGGCGGACAAGGTCCGCGTAACACTTCCGATTTTTTAGTATTGCAAAATAGCTCTTGTTCTTTGGTAATACAGTCTAGGGCTGACGAAACCATAGACTAATCTATTACGGCCTCCTAGTCCGCCACTGTATAGTGGCGGACACGGTCGGCGTAACACTTCCGGTTTTTCTGTATTGCAAAATAGCTCTTGTTATTTGGTAATACAATCTAGGGCTGACGAAACCATAGACTAATCTGTTACGGCCTCCTAGTCCGCCACTGTACATACCTTATCTCAGGTTGGTATAATTTTGAAATAATTGACATGCTATCTATCTCGATAGTTATTAATAGGTATTGGAACAGCCATTAAATGTGTCGAAAAATGTGTTTGTTTGAACATTAAATTTAAAAGTGTTAGCAGTGGAATAGAAACAGTAAATAATAATAATAATAACACATCACACTCAGAGCCCCTAACTAGGAAGAACCTGTATCTATGGCGCACGAAACACACACAGAGACGAACATCACACCCAGACCGGAAACAAACATCGATATTCATCATATCAATATTCGCCCCGCCCAGGAATCGAACCCGGGTGCTCACGCTTACTCAGTCCACACCACTGCCAACTGAGCCACGGAGCAGTCAAGTCAGTAAAAGTCGTGATATGGTAATATACAATTTCATCATCATCATCATCATTTCAGCCGTAGGACGTCCACTGCTGGACATAGGCCTCCCTCAAGGCTCTCCATCTGTACCGATCGCAGGTGGCCTGCATCCAGCGTGGACCCGCAGCCTTGCGCAGATCATCCGTCCATCTGGTCGGTGGACGTCCTACGCTGCGCTTGCCGATCCGTGTACAATACAATATACAATATACAATTGTAATATACAATTTAAAAACTTAAAATTTTAAACTCCCACCATGCTACCACAGCGCCGGGCAGTAATTTGTTGCCGGAGTGTGCTAGTATGGTCTGCAAAATAATCAGATAAAAAGATTAAAGTATTTTTTTTTTTTGTAAAATTTCGAAAAAAAATATAAATGGGGCGTGGGCCCTAGACGGCCTGAAGCAATTTCTTCCAGGCAAGACACTTTTATACACTTATATATTTGGTTTGGGTAGGTTCTACCTTTATCTTTGAGTGTGATTATTTATTAAGAGTAGAATAGAAAACACTTTATTGCATACAAAGTCATATAAAAAAGTACATTATGTTTTTTTTTTAATTACAGCGATCGCTTTATTAACTTTTTGTGCAGTTGGATAATAATCTCTTCATTGTTCAAAACACAAAAACAAGAAAAATAATTAATACAAGATATTTTTAAACTTATTAACTTTATTAAATTTAGGGTACAGACAAATTGAATTTTAATAAGGAAATACAAAACAAAAAAGCTTGAGTATTTACTTTCTCCAACTGGTATTATCATATTATTATACTTACCTTACTTAAGATAATAATTATAAACTTAATAATTTTGAAAATATTTTAACCAGTAATATTTTAATTAAATTCCATTTATGAAACCTATTTCATGCACAGGCAGATAAATAAAAATAAGTTTTTTAAAGAGCGATTTGTTCTGCAGACGCTACATTGATTTTCCGCCGTTTCCTCCCCCCTCCCACCCTACTCCGCGTCGCGCCCGTAACTTAAAGTATATTGGAATGGATTTGAGTCGAAATTGTAGAGTTGCCTTTATACGTATTTTGTTAATATATATTTTCATTAAATATTTAGGT
Organism: Euspilapteryx auroguttella; assembly: GCA_951802225.1. NCBI lineage: Eukaryota > Metazoa > Arthropoda > Insecta > Lepidoptera > Gracillariidae > Euspilapteryx > Euspilapteryx auroguttella. Next base: position 4,509,548 of record OX637669.1, read on the forward strand.
GGCTTCTTCTTGGTAAGGGTTTTCAAAACTTACGCCCTGCAGTACCGGGCCGAAGAATAGGACTGAGGTATCCCCTGCCTGTCGTAAGAGGCGACTAAGAGGGGACCCCGGGGTCGTTGGGTGCACGAGGCGGGGGCCTCGTGTAGTCATATAACGGCCCCGAGAAGGGCGGCGGAACGCGGTGTCCAGTTCCGTCGTCGAGCGTAGGAAGAGCCATCCGCGCTCAGGGGGGACTACCACCACCTGTTCCCCCGTGAAGAGGCTACTCAGCCAATGCTGGAAGGGGTCGCGGAGCTGAACACAAGGTTCGAGAGATCTCCCGTGACACCCTTGCAAACAGCCGAGATGGACACCGGCGGGGTTTTAGTGGGTGCGAACCCCACATAACCCTGCGACTCCCCCCGGGTTCGCAGGGTACTCGTTAGGAGTTTCCCCGCCTAAAAAAAAAAGGGGTTTCAAAACTTTTGGCCGAATATTGGCTATTTAGACTATTTAGCTGTGCATTGTAAATTATTTGCCCGCGACTTCGTCTGCACAGGATTAGTATTTCGAGTCCTTGTACTAAGCTTATCAATATCAATACATAGTAATAAAATAAAGTCTCTTCCCGCGTCTGTCCCTATGTATGCTTAAATCTTTTAAACTACCCAACGGATTTTGATTCGTTTTTGTTTTAATAGATATAGTGATTCAAGAGGAAGGTTTAAAAGTATAACAAGTGCACAAAATAGTAATAGGTTAGGCGGTACGCAACGAAGTTCGCCAGGTCGACTAGTAGCTTAAAATTGTATAAATTTTAGCTTTTGTGTTATTCTGATGTAAATACTGTTGTAAAGTTTCATTATAATTCAGTAGTTTTTACGTGAAAGAGTAACAAACATCCCTTCGCTATCTTCGCCGCTAATAAAAGACATATAAGTTAAACTAAAATTGAAAACCTCTCATTGAAAGGTAAATCAATAACTTCAATGACATTACATCTGACTTGAGTAGAGAAACTCGCTCGCCTCTTGTCGTGGCGAACAATTAAAATTATCTACAGTGAAAGCGTACCGGTTGACCCGCGACCGTGCGTCCGTCTGTCTGACTGTCCGTAAAAATTGTCTCTGATCCCGTGGAACGATTGACTACCCTCAAACGCATTTAAATTATGCACAGTTTATGTGCGCACGACGCGATGAGGTTTAAAAAAGAAACAGGTTACCGAGAATATTACTAATTATATATAACTAGTCGACCCGGCGAACTTCGTACCGCTTTAGCTATAACTATATTGTGCTTGAATTGTTCTCATAAACCTTCCTCTTGAATCACTCTATTCTTTAAAAAACACCGCATCAAAATCCGTTGCATAGTTTTAAAGATATAAGCATACATAGGGACAGACGCGGAAAGAGACTTTGTTTTATATACTATTGTATTGATGATATATATACAATCCAAATTCGATGAAGGAATTTTCCTTCAAACATACAATTTTGCTTTACCAGCGCAATTTCCCTTAAAAATCTAAAATTTGCGTTCCCGTAAGATTTTCGGGATATAAAGTACGTTTTATGGTTTTCAGCCATATCGGTTCAGTGGTTAAGGCGTGACTGCGTTGCACACATACGGAGCTACTTTCGCATTAATAATATTTAGTATGGATGAAGAATAATTAAACACACAGCAGACCTAAACCAGTTTTGTTTCAAAAATTAAAAAGTCAATAAGACCCATTAACACTAACTCTACAGACGAAAAAAAAAAAAACAATATATAACCTCTAAAAAGTAGGTAGCGTAGAATATTAAATGGCTCTTTAAAACTCACATAATAAGATCGCAGACTAAAAGGAAACCTATTCTGAAGATGTTTAGGGTTGAAATTTGTAAGAATTCTCTGAAAAGAAATATTATGACAATGAATTTGTTTTGTAAGTTTGTCTTTTTTTTTATTATGGAATAGTATTGAGTTTTTTTTTGAACATGCCACAGTATTTTTTTATGATATTGCAAAACAGCAGCGGCCCCTGACCCTAGCACGTGCGTAGCGCTTTAATAAAAATGATTTTTTAATTTATAAAAAACTAAAAATGAATGATGATGATACAAACATTCATAAATATAAATATGCTTTAGGTAATAATAATCTTTTACCTTTTTATTGAACTTGCCCTTGGACTTATGCTGTGCATCCTATAATTCAATTATTAAAAAAATTAAAATATTTTTTATTTACCTACTACTAATTAAGTAAATCTTTTTATATTCATGACTATTTTTATTACCTATACTATTTTTCTTTAATCATGTCAGTAGAGAAACGATAAAGACTACTTTCACAGAAATATAAAGTATTCGCCATAACAGCTTTGTTTTTTTTTTCCTAAATAAAAAGAAGCGAACAAAACCGCGTCAAGAAGTCAGCACTAAATTATTTTTCGTAGGCTATGAAATTAGCAGTCTCTCTATTCGATTGTCGACCGATTCTCACTTTAATCCCCTTGTAATAAGATTCGTTGTGGTCTGTGACTGAGTTGTGTTGTGTGTACACAAATGTGAGTGAAGCTTTGCGTTTGTGTAAGTGCTCTATAAGGTTCGCTTCCCATTGGGTTTTTGTGAGCAATGTTTTAAATCGGTTAATAGTGTTTAAAATCATCAATATATATAAAACTCTTCCGTTACTGACTGACTGACTGACTGACTGACTGACTGACTGACTGACAACGCAGAGCCGAAACTACTGGGCGTAGAAAGCTGAAATTTGGCACGTGGGTTCCTTGGGGAGTGTAGGCGAGCACTAAGAAGGGATTTCCCGAAATTCCCACGGGAACGGGAAAAAAACAGGAATTTTGTTTTTATGAGAAATCTGCGCGTCAAAAACCGCGGGGCAGCCTCTAGTAAAAAATAAAACAGTTTTTTTTGTGTAGCTTCTTTAGTGTCACACTGCTGGGCAAAGGCCTCCCCCTTATTCAGCCAAGCTACATATAACTACTAGCTACACAAGCTTCATAATCTTACTTTTTTGTGGAAAAATATTATGATTCTATTTTGATTTGGTTTCTTACGATACAATAACTAGAGGCTGCCTCGCGGTTTCACTCGCGCAGATTTCTCATAAACACAGAAATCTAGTTTTTTCCCGTTTCCATGCGAATTTCGGGAAATCCTTTCTTAGTGCTCCCCTAAACTCCCCAAGGAACCCACTTGCAAAATTTCAGCGCGCTACGCCTAGTAGTTTCGGCTCTGCGTTGTCTGTCAGTCAGTCAGTCAGTCAGTCAGTAACGGAAGAGTTTTATATATATTACAATAATAATTTCTTTTTTACAAAAAAGGAACCCGCCTTCAATAAACTGACACGCACATGAACTGTGAACTTCCTCTTTTTCGAAGTCGGTTAAATTCGGTACTAAAACCTTCTCCTGAATGTAACGAATATTTTTTTGAAAACCGCATCAAAATCGGTGCAGCCAAACTCGAGATAATCGCAGACATACATACATACAGGTCAAACTGATAACCTCCTTTTTTGAAGTCGGTTAAAAAGGGCCACGTAGTCCATACCTAAAGTTAGCTACAAAAACATTGTAATTGTATTGTTATCGCTAAGAAACGCAGTAACACTCCTTTCTTATCAAACGGGCTGAGCTGACTTCACTATTTACGAGTTTTGTTACTTTTGTATGCGTACACGTACATATCAAACATACAATACCTAAATAAAGTCGGTTTAAAACTTTTTAACCGACTTGCAAAAAAGGAGGTTATCAGTTTGACCTGTATGTATGTATGTATGTATGTCCGCGATTATCTCGCGTTTGGTTGAACCGATTTTGATGCAGTTTTTGTATAAGTATTTGTTACATTCAGGAGAAGGTTTTAGTACCTATTTTAACCGACTTCGAAACAGAGGAAGTTCTCGGTTGAAGGCGGGTCTCTTTTTGTAAAAAAAATAATTATTAAATCAAGCTTTTGTTTCGTTTTGTTATTTTTCGAGTTATTCTCAGCAAGGCCTTTCATTTGATACCCATATAGTAGTAGTACACTAAAAACAACTCGTCCGCCATCTTGATTTTTCTTCCATGTTGGATTTTTAATGACGTCACATTAGCTTATATGTATTGTTAGGTTCCCTGAACGTGTATACAAAATTTCAGCTCAATAGGTTAAAGAAAACTGCTTCAAAATTAAGCTGCAAGATTTCACCCGAACATTATTAATACATGCATTCTGTTCTATGTACAAGGCAAGTGAAAGAAAAAAGGAACAGATTACTAAATCATAAAATATATGTATACTAGAGGCTGCCCCGCGGTTTCACCCGCGCAGATTTCTCATAAACACCAAAATCCCATTTTTTCCCGTCCCCATGGGAATTTCAGGAAATCCTTTCTTAGTGCTCACCTACACTCCCCAAGGAACCCACGTGCAAAATTTCAGCCCGCTACGCCCACCAGTTTTGGCTCTGCGTTGTCTGTCAGTCAGTCAGTCAGTAACGGAAGAGTTTTATATATATTGATTTTATTAAGCATTCGCATATATAGCTTTCTACTTCTAAATTCTAAATTGTAATTCATGCAGTACTTTTTATTTTTTTAAACTTATTATATGCGGTGTCTATCTTTATGTAGTTAGTTGTTGATAGGCTGTTCTAAATAAATAAATAAATTTCGTCGCTTTAATGCTAATTTGTCATATCTCAAAAATTACCATTGTTCAGGAGTTTCAAAAAACTGTTTTTCACCTCGATGTTTTTAGGCAACAATAAAAGGGTTGTTCCAAACCATATATCAATACATAGTATAAAACAAAGTCGCTTCCCGCTTCTGTCCCTATGTATGCTTATATCTTTAAAACTATGCAACGGATTTTGATGCAGTTTTTTTTAAAGGATAGAGTGATTCAAGAGGAAGGTTTATATATTTATTTAATGCACAACATAGTAATAGGTAGGTAAGGCGGTTTGAAGTTCGCCGGGTCGTCTAATTTAAAATAATCAATAAATGTAATATTAATGTTATATACTAGTAATTTAAATATTTTCTCCAATATATGAGTTAGGACTTGTAATACGATGTCTGTATTACGACTTCATTTCAAATTGGACGAAATCGGTATTTCATTTGACTGCTCCGTAGCTCAGTTGGCAGTGATGTGGACTAAGATGCGCGTGCAGCGGGTTCGATTCCCGGCGCGGCGCGTTGTTGTGATGAATATCGATTTTTGTTTCTCGATCTGGGTGTAATGTTCGTTTCGGGCACCCTAGGTACGGGTTCTTCCTAGTTAGGGTATCTGAGTGTGATGTGTGTTATTATAATTTAGTTAGAGTGACCGGGTAGTGGGGCTGTTCTCTAAACATAACATTATATTTAATTGCACCTATGCTTGCGTAAACAGCTGTAGCAGTTTTGATCAAATTTCAAATGTAAATATAGGAAATAGCGTTTGATTAAACTCATACAATCGTAGAAATAATATGTATGTGTGTACAAATTGCTTTTAGTATTGGCCCTATGCTATTTAGGTCATAGCCGGAGCGCACATAATTTCATCGTTTTCACTTTATGGTATTAAATTTTCAATCAGTTTTCATGATTTATGTACATATACTTACTTACTTTTATTTTTTACTAGTCGACCCGGCGAACTTCGTACCGCCTAAACTATTACTTTCTTGTGCATGTATTATACTTGTAAACCTTCCTCTTATATGACTCTATCATTTATAAAAACCCCATCAAAATCCGTTGGATAGTTTTAAAGATATAAGCATACATAGGGACAGACGCGGGAAGCGACTTCATTTTATACTATGTGTGTGCCCGCGACTTCAACTGCGCAGTGCACAGGATTAATATTTCATATATACTACAAAGCTTATAATCTTTATTAGTTGCAGCCTATGTCACAGATTACTGAATAGCTTATGTGTCATTCTGATGCATATGTTATATTTAAGTATGTAAAGTTTCATTAAAACTCATTCAGTAGTTTTTACTTGAGAGAGTAACAAACATCTATACTTACAAACTTTCGCGTTTCTAATGTAATAGGTACTAAGAAATTGACAAATAATTTGGATGTCTGTAGCTCAAATTTAAATGAATGAGATATAATAGAATAATAACTGAGCCCGTTTTATGCACTTTTACTTACTTAATACCTTGTGTTCTTTAATGAATACTAGTCGACCCGGCGAACTTCGTACCGCCTAAACTATTAATGTTTTGTGCATGTGTTATACTTATAAACCTTCCTCTTGAATCACTCTATCTATTAAAACAAACCGCATCAAAATCCGTTGGATATTTTTAAAGATATAAGCATACATAGGGACAGACGCGGGAAACGACTTCATTTTATACTATGTATTGAAGTAATTGGTGTTTTAATTAAAACAAACGACATCAAAAATGATTTTCATACCTAGTTTTAGATAAGAAATATCTTTACAAACCAATTTTATAGTCTTAAATACCTAATTTATTAAATCAAAGTTAGAGGTATAAAGAAAAGACTTTAAAATAAGAAATATTATATCGTTCAAAATTAAATTTTATATCAGTGATACCTACCTAGATTACTAATTCAAAGGTAAAACCTGGCTGGTTACAAAAAAAAGTGTTTAACTAAAAAAAAAACACAATAAAAAAAACGTTGCTAACCGTGTCACATGTCTACCCCCCCGCGCCCCGCGTGTATCTACGCGCGCGCTGTGGTATGAAACTGGCTGTTCACAAAATCGATAGTAAATTTTGAAATTTATTATTATTTTTTTAGAATTACTATAGCTGAGTTGACACTACAAACTAACTGCCCTAATAAATTTACACAATGTTATTAATAAGAGTCTATGTTCTTGAAATAATATTAATAATAATATAAAAGTTTTTGTCTTTAATTATGAAACAGCTTTGTTGATAACATACGCACAGACTCGTTGTTTATATATCGCTTTTCCAGTCCTCCGCGTGATTACAAAACAAATCGCAAACGAAAAACAAAAGATTCCAAAACTGTTCCATATTTGAAATTTAAAACCACAACATTTTAAATTCCTGTACCTAAATGTCAATTTAAATAACTATGCTAATTGTTATGAGGCCCATTAGTAATCAATTAAGTAATTTATACGAAAGTAATTACTGATTAATTACGATTCAATAGAATTGTTTTGTTGCAAAACATTAAATAAAAGGCTATTGAATCTATATCAGTAGAAATTTGTTATTATTCTATACCTACTTATAAAATAGGTCAAATTTGGTTATTTAGATGAAAACTGTTAACAAAATTTTAATATATATTTTATAAAAGTACCTAACTGAACCGATTTAAATAAAATTACTGTGGGTCCAGTCTGTGATATTATCTATTTTAATACTATCCACGAAAATAATAATTCATCAGAATAGTCTACAATATAAGTAAACAGAACTCTAATTTCATTGATAACAATATTCTTATCTTTCTGCGCTACAAAACTGTATTATTATTATCAATCAACCCTTAATAAAAATAAATAACAATTAGAATTGCTTTACGAAAAATCAATAATGATTGGAGACGCAACAAACAGCTACATACTTAAACGCGCTCGGAACCCTACGGAGTGTGGAGGGGGGGAGGATGGAAATAGCGTGCGAGCGAGACAGACAACCGAGACGCGTAGAGTCGAAGGAGAAAATATTGCTGCTATGTTTCCTTTGTCTTTCGATTTAGTTTTTATTTTATAATTTTATTTATTGAGGACGACTTAAGTTTTAAAATGAAAATACCTATGTTATTGTAACTATTGTTTCCTCTTATTAAAAGGGTCTGTTTTTTAACTTCCGTTCTTGGTAATCAAGAAATTAGTAATTTCTATAAAGATTTTATGCCCATGCACGTAAAGGTAATTTTTTAATTCGACTTTCACTAAGCGAAATTGTAAGCAAAATTAAGTTGACTAGACTTTATTTTAAGGTTGTATTTACGGTATCTTTGATTATTTATAATTTGAGTACACAAATTTTAGTTTGATTAGGTATGTAAATAATAAAAGTAATGTTAGAAAAAAAAGGTTTTTTTTATTTTATTTATTTAACCAAATCAACTCAATTCTAATACAAAAACAATGCTGCTGCAGAAACTATATTGTTTAAGTGCAGCAGCGAAAATGTTTGGAAAATGGTGTTTATAAACAAGATATTAATAACATCAGTTCGCTGTCGTTTTATTTATTTTAATTTTAAATCAACGGAAATAAATATATTATTTCTATTTGAATTCGACTCCACAGCTTTCTGTGCTTCGGTGAAAAAATATCGGACTGAGCGCATACTTGCTCGTGGAGCGCAGGGTTGGCACCGAGGTCTTGCTATTATTATTATTATTATTATTATTACTTTAATATTGAATTTAGTTTATTACCACCTGTCACGTATCGCAAGCTTAACATTTTAAGTTAAATGTTGACTCGACTAGTATTAAACAGCAATATTAATTAATTTAAAATTGTGTTCCATCCTATAAATTGCTGCTACATGATGATAATGTCCTTCGTCCATCAATGCATGTTTGATTTTTCAGAATGGTTCATGCCCAATGCCCATTCAGGCATCATACTGTATCACATTTCTGCCATATCAGTTAAGCGAAATAATTTATTCTTTACAAAAAGAGACCCGCCTTCAACGAACTGAAACAAACATAATCTGAGAACTTCCTCTTTTGCGAAGTCGGTTAAAATAGGAACTACTAAAACCTTCTCCTGAATGTAACAAATACATTACTGAAAACCGCATCAAAATAGGTTCAGCCAAACGCTAGACAATCGCGGACAAACATGCAACGTACATACAAACATACATACAGGTCAAATTGATAACCTCCTTTTTTGAAGTCGGTTAAAAAAAACTATACGGGATTCATTAAGCTAGAAATCTTCATCTTTTGATATTTAAATCTGGTGAAATCAGCTTTTTTTATTTTACAAATCTGTTTGTTGTTTTTCAACAGTAACGTAGTAAAATAATACAAAATGAAATAAATAAACCGTAATAAAATAAATAAAAGATAATAATGCAATCGACAACCCTGTGCCCTCGGGTTTGCTTCGTTTGCTTGCTCTTAGCGCACCCTCGGTACAAAGCGGCGTAAGTGTGATTTTAACTTTTTTTTCGTTTCTTTGTTCTCTATTTATAATTTTTATTTAGTGGTATTTTTTCTGTGCTATTATGTAATTATGTAATTTATTCAATAACGTTTTATGTTTGTTATTTATTACGTTCGATTGAAAACATTTTAACCTAATGTATAAATATCTTTTTGGGTCTCTTAAAAAATAACTTGTCTGTTAGACTCTAGTTAAACTACCGTAATTATTTGCCAATCACAACATATGACAAGATATTGCAGGTGATAAAGCGAAAAATGTATAAGTTCATTTAAAACCGTGCAAACTGCAGGTGTTTAAGAGCTGCGCTCTTGTCGGTGGAGCCTCTTTTATTTGATCAAATTAGCCCTTTATTTTATCTTCTGCGAGTCGACCCGGCAAACTTCGTACCGCCTAACCTATTACTATTTTGTGCATGTATTATACAATAAACCTTCCCCCTGAAGTACTCTACCTATTACAAAAAACTGCATCAAAATCCGTCACATAGTTTTAAAGATTTAAGCATATATAGCGACAGGCAGACATCGGAAGGTACTTTGTTTTATACTATGTATTGATACTATTACTATCATCTTTCCTCTTCTTATCTCTTTACTTCTTATATCTTTGTCAAATCATAAAATATATATATATTTTTTATAATATTCTGAGTTACGTCGTTTGTCCGCTGTGCGCGTTAACATTTCGTAAGCGACGAACGACGCCGGATTCCGGGCCTTGCGGTGAGATCTAATACACTTGATACTTAAATACAATTTTGCATTAAAATATGTTTAAACTAAGTATATTAATAGTAGACTAAACCATTTATTGAAAGCAGTGATTTCGACTATTTACTATTTAGCTGCTGGATTGATTATGATTATCCATACCAATTTATAAATGCAAAATTATCTCTGTCTGTCTGTTGTTACCCAGTCTGAACTACTAGAACTAATGTGGATTAAAATTTATTGGTATTTAATTATTTTTTTTGAAAATATCTTGGAACTACGAGAAAGACATAGGATAGGTAAGTACTTTTATTTATCTCGAAATTCCCACGGGAACTAAAAGTTGGGATTTTGTAGTTTTAATTTTTAAAGGGAAATAGTGCAGGGTGCAGGTAAAGCCGAGGGGCACGCACAGTATAATTTAAATTTAGTTCAAAGGTCCAAAATAGAATTTTTAATGACTATTATTATATCAAAAACTAGAGGCTGCCCCGCGGTTTTTCCCGCGCAGATTTCTCATAAACACAAAATTCCCGTTTTTTCCCGTTCTCGTGGGAATTTCGGGAAATCCCTTCTTAGTGCTCACCTACACTCCCTAACGAACCTACATGCAAAATTTCAGCCCGCTACGCCCAGTAGTTTCGGCTCTGCGTTGTCTGTCAGTCAGTCAGTCAGTCAGTTAGTCAGTCAGTCAGTAACGGAAGAGTTTTATATATATTGATAAATAGGTGTGCATAAAAAAATAAGCTTATTGTTATCTACGTGAATTGATTTTCATTGATTGCGTACATAACACTCAGTCAAACAGACAGTTTTTCGCATTTATTTTATTAGTATGGATTGACATATTCCAACTCCAAGGAAGGAAACTGTAGCCGATTCCATTTTAATAAAACTGCTGTCTTTGCTTGCACACGCTTGGTTTGCGAGATCTTGATACTTGAACTCTTTTTTTGAATGTAATTAAAAAGGTTAACATTTTTTTTTCTACTATAGAGTTTTTTTTATTAGGTACCTTAAGAGGCATAGCACAGCTAAAATAGCGCCACCCGAGAAAATAATAAATATCTTCTAAACTAAGGCAAATATCAAAAATGTGAAACAGTATTCCCCTAGATAATTCAGCCTAGTATTTTTAGAGCATTGTTGTATAGCTGTTAGGTTAAAGACCGCAGAAAGAAACTGATTGTTGCTAAAAACGGCCACTTTTGCCCTAACAAAATACTAGGCTGAATTATCTAGGGGAATACTGTTTCACATTTTTGATATTTGCCTTAGTTTAGAAGATATTTATTATTTTCTCGGGTGGCGCTACTTTAGCTGTGCTATGGCTCTTAATCGACGCTCTTTTTCTTGAGTTTCTTGACATAAACGCAATAACGAATTCTTATTCTGATATTTAAAAAGTAAGTATATACTAGATTCTTGTTTTTTTTTTGTATACAGTACTCTACTCGAGTTATAATTGTATGTACTAGCTATGCCCCGTGGTTCCCGCGGTTTATTAGATAAAATAAATATCTGTTAATCCAGGGTATAAGCTAACTCCGTGTACAGTGGCGGACACGATCGGCGTAACACTTCCGGTTTTTCTGTATTGCAAGATAGCTCTTGTTCTTTGGTAATACAGTCTAGGGCTGACGGAACCATTGACAAATCTGTTACGGCCTCCTAGTCCGTGACTGTACCAAAATAATATTTTATAAAAAAAACTAGTCGACCCGGCGAACTTCGCACCGCCTAACCTATTGGTATTTTGTGCATGTATTTTATACCTATAAACCTTCCTCTTGAATCACTCTATGTATAAAAAAACGCATAATAATCCGATGCCTAGTTTTAAAGATTTAAGCATACATAGGGGACAGACGCGGGAGGCGACTTTGTTTTAAACTATGTATTGATCTCCAGCCGTTTAGACGTGAAGAAATAACAAAATTTATAGCGCCCATCAGGGTCCACAATGTATCCTAGCAAAAATTTAACCCTGATCGTCTAGAGTATGACTTGTATATGGTGCTTTGTGGAAACAATAAAGTATTGAGTATATTGAGTAACATACACACTCACAAACTTTATAATATTAGTATGATTTCATAAACAAAACACAAATATCTTTAAGTAAATACCTACCTTCTGTCCGTGTAGGTCGAACGAACGGTGTCACGCTTGCTTCCATCCAACCAAGGGCATAATTAATAAATTATTGAGGAAAAACTATGAATTTTTTTGACTGGTTTTTAATGTTAAGTACAAATAAAAACTTTTGAATCTCTTTTCACATTTTCTCAAGGGCAAAAAAAAATATAATAGATCGTTTATTTTTGACTAGCCGACCCGGCGAACTTTGTGCCGCCTTACCTATTACCACCTATGTTGTGCATGTTTTATACATATAAACCTTCCTCTTTAATTACACTATCTTTTAAAAAAAAACCTGCATCCGTCAAAATAAAGTCGCTTTCCGCGTCTGTCCCTATGTATGCTTATATCTTTAAAACTACGCAACGGATTTTGATGCGGTTTTTTTTGATAGATAGAGTAATTCAAGAGGAAGGTTTATGAGTATAATACAAGCACGATCATAATAAGTTAGGCGGTACGAAGTTCGCCGGGTCGACTAGTTAATTACATACTTATAAAACTAATTAGACGGTGCACACTGTCTGTTCACAAATCTGCAATCTAAGACACTATATCTTGTAATGAGTTTAATTTTTCAGCCGGATAAACACGGACCCCAAATCCGGTCATACGTATCCGGTATTGACCGGTTTTGTATTACCCGGCGAAGAATACTTTTGGGATGTAATTTGTAAATAATAATAAAAATAAATAACTAGAAAGATTTTTGTAATAGTGATATATGAAATCGATTGGGCTGTGGCTCTATGAACGCTTTATCCGGTGAACTTCACAGGGTTTATATTTATATCATCAGCCGACCATTGTCGTAAGGCAAGGCAAACCGATTGAGCTGGAATTTTGTATGTGTCGTAGTAAGATTTGATAATTAGGTTTTTTGCAAAAAAAAAACTAGGAATTTTGCGAAAACACGGATAATTTGATATGTAAGCATTACTTTTTTTTCAATCATCCTGACATAAAGCAGTTTTTTTTTTGCAAAAAAACCTAGTATAATTGAAAAATTTGAAATCTTCCTTTACTCTGATTGGCTAGATTATTGCTTGCTGGTAAACTCTTATTCTGATTGGTTCTCTGTCGCGTCAAAGAATATTTTAACGAACCAATCAGAATAAGAGTTAACCAGCAAGCAATAATCTAGCCAATCAGAATAAAGGATGATTTCAAAGTTTCAATTATAGGTACTAGGTTTTTTACAAAAAAACTGCTTTATTGTCAGGATGATTGAAAAAAAAGTAATGCTTATATCAAATTATCGGTGTTTTCGGAAAATCCCTAGGTTTTTTTGCAAAAAACCTGATTATCAAATCTTACTACGACATATTATGAACGTCCAGGGAGCCTAAAAATTCATATTATAGCTAATCTGACCTCATTAAAAATCTAACATGGCAGAAAAATCAAGATGGCGGACGAGTTGATTTTAGTTTACTTCTACAATATGGGTATCAAACCAAAGTCTTTGCTGAGACTAACTCGAAAAATAACTTAAAGAAATAAAAGTTTGATTTTAAAAATATTTTTAACCTTAAACTTATTAAAACCATTATCTTAAAATACAGTCTGCAAGTTAAACTATCCACCAACGGGCGACGGGGTAAAGTGGATATTAGGGATTAACCCGGGCGAGGGGGTGGGAGTTGTTGGGGGGTGTGTTGCTTTTTATAACGTTCAGTTCAGATAGGTAAAGGAAAACATTTGAGAAATCACTACTATGGTTTATCATTACTATCTCCGTGGTAAAGTGGCAGACTAGAAGGCCGTAACAGATTTGTCTATGGTTTCGTCAGCCCTAGACTGTATATTACCAAAGAACAAGGGCTATTTTGCAATACAGAAAAACCGGAAGTGTTACGCCGACCGTGTCCGCCGATGTACTGTTGGTAGTGATGTTGACTTTAATTTTGGAAGTCCAGGTTTGTTTCCGGGGTGAACATTGTTATGTAGATATTGAGGTTTTTTGTATATGCTTATTATATATAGGTACTTAAGGAACAAACACCAACATCCAGCATAACCACGTCTTGTCGTTAAAGTTGAAAGATCATTTATACCAATATTATAAAGAAGAAAGATTTGTTTGTTTGTTTGTAACGAATAGGCTCCGGAAATACTGAACCGATTTGAAAAATTATTTCACTGGTAGTAAGCTACACTATCCCCGAGTGACATAGGCTATATAAGAATTTCAAAAAAATTAGGGATCCTTACTTAAACTCAAATAATGTAACCCAATGTGCAATATTTCTTCCGTTTTTTACATATTTTGACAGGTGGTTTGTTGTTGTTGTTTGTTTTTTTATTCGCCCATTCTGGGCAGTCAAAAGAACAAAGTCTATAGAGCCAAGTCTTTAGTAGTATCTTATATTCTATGGCGTAACGAAGTAAGCCGGGACCGCACGTCTCATATAATATGCAGGTAAGTATATTGCGACACAAAAAATCTAGAAATTAAAAAGTGGCAACACTGTATGGAAATTTGTCTGTTTTTCGAATATTATCTTTTTTTTTTAAATATGCATTGATTTCGTAAAACAAACAACTTTATCCGACCAATTTTTTATTACAAAATCTCTGTATTTTCAGGAGCCTATAAGTCTGAATCTATAGCGAATTTTAATAAAAGGAAAACGGACTAACCTAGTTTTTCATAATGTTAGTAACATACTAAAATTTCATGACGTTTAGACAATTATTAGTAGTGGAAAAACGTTTTCTCATTTTGTATGGTCGTGTTCGGGGTATACGTTCCTATTAAAATAGGTAAAAAGTATAGTTTATGTACGTATTTTTCTTCAACTTTCACTTTGCCATACTCTATGGGTTCTTTAGTAAAGTTGATTGTGCAAGCCAACAGGAAAAACCTAACAAGTTACTTTTTTAACATTTTCTAATAAAAACAAAAAACTTGCGAAATATTTCAGTAATAAATAGGAGAGTGATTTTTTTTTTTTTACTAGTCGACCCGGCGAACTTTGTACCGCATAACCTATTACTGTGTTGCTCATGTATTATACTTATAAACCTTCCTCTTGAATCATTCTATCAATACCAATATAATAAAGAGGAAAGATTTGTTTGTTTGTAACGAATAGGCTCCGGAAACACTGAACCGATTTGAAAAATTCTTTCACTGGTAGGAAGCTACACTAACCCCAAGTGTCATAGGCTATATTAGATTTTCAAAAAAATTAGGGATCCTTACCTATACTCAAATAATGTAACCCAAGGTGCAATATTTTTTCCGTTGTTTACATATTTTGACAGGTGGTTTGTTGTTGTTGTTTGTTTTTTATTCGGCCATTCTGGGCAGTCAAAAGAACATAGTCTATAGAGCCAAGTCTTTTGTAGTATGTTATATTCTATGGCGTAACGAAGTAAGCCGGGACCGCTCGTCTCATATAATATGCAGGTAAGTATATTGCGACACAAAAAATCTAGAAATTAAAAAGTGGCAACACTGTATGGAAATTTGTCTGTTTTTCGAATATTATCTTTTTTTTTAAATATGCATTGATTTCGTAAAACAAACAACTTTATCCGACCAATTTTTTATTACAAAATCTCTGTATTTTCAGGAGCCTATAAGTCTGAATCTATAGCGAATTTTAATAAAAGGAAAACGGACTAACCTAGTTTTTCATAATGTTAGTAACATACTAAAATTTCATGACGTTTAGACAATTATTAGTAGTGGAAAAACGTTTTCTCATTTTGTATGGTCGTGTTCGGGGTATACGTTCCTATTAAAATAGGTAAAAAGTATAGTTTATGTTCGTATTTTTCTTCAACTTTCACTTTGCCATACTTTATGGGTTCTTTAGTAAAGTTGATTGTGCAAGCCAACAGGAAAAAACCTAACAAGTTACTTTTTTAACATTTTCTAATAAAAACAAAAAACTTGCGAAATATTTCAGTAATAAATAGGAGAGTGATTTTTTTTTTACTAGTCGACCCGGCGAACTTTGTACCGCATAACCTATTACTGTGTTGCTCATGTATTATACTTATAAACCTTCCTCTTGAATCATTTCATCAATACCAATACTATAAAGAGGAAAGATTTGTTTGTTTGTAACGAATAGGCTCCGGAAATACTGAACCGATTTGAAAAATTCTTTCACTGGTAGGAAGCTACACTAACCTCAAGTGTCATAGGCTATATTAGATTTTCAAAAAAATTAGGGATCCTTACCTATACTCAAATAATGTAACCCAAGGTGCAATATTTTTTCCGTTGTTTACATATTTTGACAGGTGGTTTGTTGTTTTTGTTCTTTTTTGATTCGCCCATTCTGGGCAGTCAAAAGAACATAGTCTATAGAGCCAAGTCTTTTGTAGTATGTTATATTCTATGGCGTAACGAAGTAAGCCGGGACAGCTCGTCTATTATAAAAACGCGCATCAAAGTCAGTTGCATAGTTTTAAAGATTTAAGCATACATAGGGACAGACGCGGAAAGCGACTTTGTTTTATACTATGTATTGATGCAAGGTCCCAAGACTCCCAAGTTACGTAGCGGATGGGAGGTTATATGGATTGATAAGGTGACAACACGTTTCTGATTGATCGGATGCATTCTAAAGCTATTTTCGATAGTAACCTTATACGGTTTCTACATGGTCGGGTAATAGTAAGTTATAGTGCAGTCGGCGCCCGCTCGGGGTATTTTTAACCGACTTCAAAAAAGGAGGTTATCAGTTTGTTCGTATGTATGAATGTATGTATGTTTGTCCGCGATTATCTCGCGTTTGGCTGAACCGATTTTGATGCGGTTTTCAGAAATGTATTTGTTACATTCAGGAGAAGGTTTTAGTACCATTTTTTAACCGACTTCGAAAAAGTGGATGTTCTCAGATTATGTATTAAGTTGTTGAAGGCGGGTCACTTTTTGCAAAAAAGAAATTATTATACATATGTAGGTGTAAGTATAGTTAGACATAGCACTATCACGATGAGTGTGACAGTCTAATCTAATATAGTACTAATACAGCATTAATAACACATCACACTCAGAGCCCCTAACTAGGAAGAACCTGTATCTAGGGTGCCCGAAACACACACAGAGACGAACATCACACCCAGCCAGACCGGAAACAAACATCGATATTCATCATATCAATATTCGCCCCGCCCGGGAATCGAACCCGGGTGCACACGCTTACTCAGTCCACATCACTGCCAACTGAGCCACGGAGCAGTCAAAAGGCATTGTAAATTGTAACTACGTAACTATAACTACCTACTCAATTATTGACATCACGTATATCAATATACATAGTATAAAATGAAGTTGCTTCCCGCGTCTGTCCCTATGTATGCTTAAATCTTTAAAACTACGCAACGGATTTTAATGCGGCTTTTTGTAATAGATAGAGTGATTGAAGACGAAGGTTTATAAGTATAATACATGCACAAAATATTAATAGTTTAGGCGGTACGAAGTTCGCCGGGTCGACTAGTATAGTATAAAACAAAGTCGCTTCCCGCGTCTGTCCCTATGTATGCTTATATTTTTAAAACTATGTAACGGATTTTGATGCGGTTTTTTTTAATGGATAGAGTGATTCAATAGGAAGGTTTATAAGTATAATACGTTCACAAGAAAGTTAAAGGTTAGGCGGTTCGAAGTTCGCCGGGTCGACTAGTTACGTATATATCTCTCTCTCTCTCGCTGATTAAATGACTGACATATAAAATACGAGAGGCTGCCCCGCGGTTTTTACCGCGCAGATTTCTCATAAACACAAAATTCCCGTTTCCGTGGGCATTTCGGGAAATCCCTTCTTCACTTACACTCCCCAAGAAACACACGTGGCAATTTTCAGCCTTCTACGCCCAGTAGTTTAGGCTCTGCGTGATCTGTCAGTTAACGGAAGAGTTTTATATATATTGATATCATTTTTTGCTTTAGTAGAAGAACTAAAAACTATTGTATATACCAATTTTATTGATAAAATACCATTCTCGTAACCAAACGTCATTTAAAAACTTAATATCCTAAGAAAATGTTATTTTAAATAAGTTAACTTAAGCTTAATAGTAACTGATTGTCTGTCAGTCAGTCAATCAGTCAGTAACGGAAGAGTTTTATATATATTGATACTTAAGTAGTCGAAACACAAACAAACAGCAAATTAAGTAAAAAATATTTTTTAAATAAATGCAAGCAACAATATTATTATTTTTACGCAGAGAAAAGACTATTTCGTGTTTTAAATTAGGTAAATGAACTAAGTTGAAAGTAAACAATTTTTAATCATTTAAAACAATCAAATCGAGAGAGAAACCGGCTCAAATCACAAGTGTTTAAAAGCACGAAAAATAAGTATAAATAGGGTTTCTGCTCAAAAAAAAATAGACAAAAAACGTCCTCTCTAATCTTCGAAATTCTACGTATATTAATAAGTTTGCTTTACCAAGCAGTTTTCTTCTTTACTTCTCTAAATATAAGGTTGATTTTGTGGTGATGGTAAAGTATAATTTTTGCACTTACACCCTTTTTCGTCCGGTGGGATTACCTAACTTTGCGCACTGTTGTCGGATTGGATAGAAAGGTTTTGATACTTGGTGTTAAATATTTAATGTAATATTTTTTCTATTGAACTTTTTGAATTAGGAAGTTTTTATAACTGAAATAGTAGGTTATTAATGTAATTATTATCAATTGAATAAAATAAATCAATAACGTAAGAAGCGTATATTGTGTATTAATAAGAAATATTTTTTTGTAATAATAAAGAACTCTAAGTATATGTAAGTATATAAAAAAAATGGAAATAATTTCATCGGGGATTATGTGGGATTCTAATGGTAAAGTATTTTTAAAAAGATTCAGGTCCTTCTAATAGTTTTGGTGCCTATTCGATTTAAGATCTAATTATCAATCAAAATTTAGGAGATTCCTAAATAAAACTACTTACTTAGTTAAAAAACAAAAACAATAGATTTTACCTCACTGCCTAGTTTGTAGCACCTTACTATACTATACTACTTTTAAGTAGGAGTCACGTTACTCGATGTTTTTAATAATAATTACAAAATAAAATAAAGTATCAAAACATGTAATTCCTCCGCGAGCAGAGCTCCCCATCTTTCACTCGGTAAGCGCCAGGGCCGCACTCGGGGCACCGTTGTATTAAAATTAATTTGTTTTTACCTGTAAAATGTTGCTTTTGCATGGCTGGTGGATAGATTCAGTAGTGTTATACTCTGAATTACTTATAAATTTATCGATTTTAATAATATTTGAAATATTCATGTGCATTCTTCTCTAAATTAAAAATAATTCTTTAACAATTTATATTGAAACCAGCAAACGTAATCCGCGCTGAAAAAGTGTCAGCCCCTTTTTTTTCTATTGTTAATTATAATTAGTCAAACTAATATCCTTATTTTTTTTTATTATTGCTTCTTAAACTATTTTTATTTTATTATAAAATAAGTTGTCGAAGAACATCAAAGCATTGTCGGTTCGTCATTAGGCTATTGTCGTTCACAATGAAAATAAGAATGAGAAACGGTTTGACATGTGATAAGTATACATTGCGGGTTTACAGCTGAATCTCTTGTGTAGACAAAATGATTCACATATAGGTATACCAGCAAAGTATACCTACTTATCACATGTCAAAATGATTACATTGTCATTTTCATTTTGAACGGCAATAAATCCCCTGATCACTACATCACTAAATCTATTTATAGATTAAATAAATTGTTAAAAATACCTATAAACAAAGATTTTCTATTTTGTGAATGTAAAAATAAGTAATTATTTTGTATTTAAGTAATAATATAAAAAAAAAAACATGTATAACTGTGTCCTATAATACCCCTTCCACCTTTAATCAAATTAAATCAGAATGCCATCGTATATATCAGCTAATAACGATATTAGCTCGTTAATAGCTAAATTTGGAACAATATTCGAGTGTTACCTATATTAATAAAAATCAATAATATCTCGCCGAGTCCGGCCGGTCGACCCCCCGCGCCCCGCGCGGCCATTTCGTGTTATTGAGAATTTATGTCGATTAGGACAGCGATGCACTGGGAATTGTACATTATTTTAATAAAAATATAATTTATACTATACTAGACGACGTGGAAAACTTCGTACCGCCCTAAATGTATCAGTATTCTACTATATTATGCATGGACTAGAGGCTGCCCCGCGGTTTTTCCCGCGCAGATTTCTCATAAAAACAAAAATCCCGTTTATTCCCGTTCCCGTGGGAATTTCGGGAAATCCTTTCTTAGTGCTCACCTACACTCCCTAAGGAACCTACGTGCAAAATTTGAGCCCGCTACGCCCAGTAGTTTCGGCTCTGCGTTGTCTGTCAGTCAGTCAGTAACGGAAGAGTTTTATATATATTGATTATCCTACAAGCTACAAAACAAAACCTTAAAAATTCTAAGCAAGATAATCTAGGAAGTCAAAGACGCATTTTTTCGGCCATGGTTTAGAAGATAATTAATTATTTTTCGAAGTGGCGCTGGTGTCGCACCATTTCGCCTCATGAAAGTCTAACCTAGTAACTTCAAATTCCTGAAATCATATTTAAAAACACTATCGAGGTGGTTGAGTGTGGTCTCTTAGTTTCATATTTTTTTATTTTGCTTTTATTTTATTAGTTTCTGCCACCCTTGATAGATGGATAAATAAAGATAAATCCTACCTCTTGAGTGTTATGCACAAAAAAAAAAAACATCTCTATGAACATATTTTTTCCATATTTAAACTCTTTCGTAAATGTATAAATAGTATGTACAGTCACGGACTAGGAGGCCCTAACAGATTTGTCTATGGTTTCGTCAGCCCTAGACTGTATTACCAAAGAACAAGAGCTATTTTGCAATACAGAAAAACCGGAAGTGTTACGCCGATCGTCTCCGCCTCTGTACGAATTTCGCCCACGTGGCAGGGTCGCGCCCGGTGTGCCCCCTCTACAGGGGCGTTGCACCGTCCGCGGCCCGAATAGATTCAGCTATCAATTGTGCGTGAGTGTGTGCGTGTCACATTGTATTGTATACAGGATGATTCGGTTTGGTTTTTAACCGACTTCAAAAAAGGAGGTTATCAGTTTCACCAAATCAAATCAAATAATTCTTTATTCAATATAGGATACAAGATATCACTTATTGAAAGTCAATTAGACTACATCTAATCTAATCGCTATTGATACCTTATTTGGTAAAGTATCCTATACTGCGAGAGGCGAGGTAGTTCAGCGTGCCCACCAATTGGCTCATGCCGCATGCCTTACGACAATAGTCGCCTGAAGAGGCCCCCAAACGAGCCCTCCTCTGTCCTGTACGTATGTATGTTTACTAATACTAAAATAAAAGAGACTAACCTTGTTATTCATAAAAAGTTAAAGAGCATTTTGGTGTCTTTATGTTTATTATCTTTTATTGTTATTTGTCTTGTCAATTTAGACTGGATGTCACGTATTTACCATACAAAAAAAACAGAGAAGTAGACCTCCAGTAAAGCTGCTTAAAAACTACTGTATCTTTACGAATAATACGGTAAAAATATATTACAGACTACAAAATCCCGAGCGGTGTCCTTTTTCGCTCCAATTAAGTTTTTCTTGATCCCGTAGGAATATCGAGACGGGATTAAAATGTTGTATATTTAGTTAGATTAGTGCTCTGAAAATTGAATAAACATGCAACTTTATTACCTTTTTCATACACTAACCATAATTATCTACTATCTATAACACATCACACTCAGTGCCTCTAACTAGGAGGAACCTCTATCTAGGGTGCCCGAAACACACACAGAGACGAACATCACACCCAGACCGGAAACAAACATCGATATTCATTAATCAATATTCGCCCCGCCCGGGAATCGAACCCGGATGCACACGCTTACTCAGTCCACATCACTGCCAACTGAGCCACGGAGCAGTCATCTATCTATCTACGTCTACTATATCAATATAAATACATAGTAAGTATCTAAAGTCGCTTTCAAGACGTTCAACTTGGAATTAAATTGCACTGACTGGTCTACCATCAGCAACATATCGGACGTTAGCGAAATGGTCAACGCTTTTACTACATATTTATTGGATATTTTCGACAGGCATGCACCCGTGCGTAGTATGACAATTCGTGATAAACCAGTACCGTGGCTTACAAGCAACGTGCGTTTTATGATGAGACTTCGCGACAAAGCGTATAATAAATTCAAAAAAACTAATGACCCATCTGACCGAGAACAATACAAGTCGCTTAAACATCTTGTTAATACAAGTATGCATTTTGAAAAGAAGGCATACTTTGAACATTACCTTAATAATAATTTGTCTAATCCTAAGTCTTTGTGGAAAAAGCTCAAACAAACAGTTATTCCTGATTTTAAAAATACTCAAGATCTGCCTGAATACTTTGACGACCCAGATATAATTAATAATAATTTTTTGAATATTCCTGGAACAAATAAAACTGACATTTCCCAACTGACATTTTTTGAATTTAACCGTCGCTGCGACACTACTTTTAAGCTTAGTACAGTAGACGAATCCGTTATAGCCAAGGTCATAATAGGTATGAACTCGAACGCTCAGGGCGTCGATCGTGTCACGATGGATATGGTCTTTTTGACTTTACCTCAGACCCTGCCTGTTATAACTGCGATTATAAATAAGTCTATAAGTACCTCTGTATTTCCGAAGCTTTGGAAGGAAGCTCGTGTCAACCCGATACCTAAGAAATGCAACCCATCCAACCTTTCTGATCTCAGACCCATTAGCCTCTTGCCATTCCTGTCTAAGGTTCTGGAGAAGGTGGTGCATAATCAACTGTCTGGGTATTGTGAAACGAATCATATCCTACCAACTCTGCAGTCAGGGTTTAGAAAACACCACAGTACAGCAACAGCGCTGGCTGACGTAATCGACGGCATTTTAACTGCTCAGGATGAAGGTCATGGATCCCTTCTAGTACTACTCGATTTTTCCCGCGCCTTTGACTGCATCAGTATCCCGCTCTTGCTATCCAAGCTGTCGTACCTCGGTTTTGACTCCTCCACCATTAAGTGGTTTAATGATTATCTCTCCGGCCGGTCACAACGAGTGGTCATTGCAAATAAAACTGGTGAACCGCATGAGTCCCGAGCGGCGGAGGTTGTCAGGGGTGTACCCCAGGGATCAATTTTAGGACCTCTACTGTTCATCCTGTATACCTCTGACATCACTGACTGTTTTCATCACTGCAAATACCACATGTATGCTGATGATACACAGATTTATGCCCCCGTAATTAAAGGAAATGTAGATGACGCAGTTACACGTATAAACGAAGACCTAGCACGCGTTATGGCCTGGTCCGAGAAAAACTCGCTTGTACTCAACCCGAATAAGTCTAAGTTTATGATACTAGGTTCTAGGAAACAAATTGACAGGATATCTAAGTGTCACCCCAAAATTTTACTGTCAGGATTGTCTATTGATCGCGTCGAGAAGGCCAAAAACCTAGGTATTTTAATGGACAGTGGGCTTAGGTTCGAGGACCATGTTACAAATATTGTAGGACAATGTTTTTATAGGCTTAAGGTTCTATATAAGATCCGGGATTACCTAAGTTGCACACTTAGAGTTAACCTATGTGACACCTTGATACTGTCTAAGTTAAACTATTGTCTAACCACTATAGGCCCCTGCCTATTACAAAGGACTAAGAATCTCATCCAAAGAGTACAAAACGCCTGCGCCAGGTTCTGTTTCCGCATTCCACCGCGTACCCACGTTACTCCGTTCATCCTTGGCGCGAACATCCTAAAAATGGAACAGAGACAGATGTTGTATACCGCTACAATGTTATTTGGCATTATCAAAACTGGTAAGCCCAAGTACTTATACGAGCGACTTACCTGGCGTACATCGCGTCTTGCATATGGAGTTAGGGTCGGTTCACAGCAGCTCCGTTATCACTCACACCGGACCGCAGCATTCCGCGGGAGTTTTAGGTATGCAGCTACTAAATGCTGGTGTGACATACCCCCGCCTCTTAAGGAATGTAATACGATACATACTTTTAAAAAACACTTAGGTAAATATCTGCTTGATCGGCAAAAATTACTTGCCGGTCAAAATAAATAAAATTAACATTAAACACAACAAACAATTGCGTACCTTGTAGCCCACTCCAAAACGACATTGCACACGCTATAGTCTTAAGACACACACATTTCTATATTATTTTATTACCATACTGATTCGTAGTCTATGTTATTTTTACTATTCTATCCTTATTTTATCACACTGTCACCACTTATTTACTTTGTTTATTTTTATTTTATTTATTGTCATATTATTTTGTTTTTATAGCAGTGTTTCTTTTACTGTTTGACGATGACGCTCCAAGTTTCAGTCCGTTTTCCTAAGGGTAGTCAATGGAAGATCAGCAGCTTTGGTTGTCTTGGACAACTGGAGCATTATGCTGAATTGGCATCCCGTTTGCCACTGAACCGGCGGCGGCCGCCGCTTATTAATGACTTAGTGATCGTAGGGCATACTGCAACCTGTTTTCATTTTATTTACTTGCTGTTATAAGCTCACTGCCTTGTTGTAATGTATATATATTTGTTTAAATCTTTAATTTATAATTTTACTTATGTCGCCGGTAAACTGGTAAATAAATGTATTTTTCTTTCTTTCTTTCTTTCTTTCTTTCCGCGTCTGTCCCTTTGTATGCTTATATCTTTTAAACTATGCAACGGATTTTGGTGAGGTATTTTTTTTAAGTTAGAGTGATTCAAGGGGAAGGTTTTTTTTTGCAAAAATAAGAAGCTGCAGCTTATCACACTTTATTTCTTATAAAAATTAAAACAGATTTATTTTTTTACGAACATTGTTCATCTCCGCCACGACACCCTAAATACAGGATCTACCTAGTTAAAGCTGTTCATCAATATCAATACATAGTTTAAAACAAAGACGCTTCCCGCGTCTGTCCCTATGTATGCTTATATTTTTAAAACAATGCAACGGATTTTGGTGAGGTTTGTTTTTAAAGATGGATTTCATTCAAGAGGAAGGTTTATATATGTATAATACATGCACAACATAGGAATAGGTAAGGCGGTACGAAGTTCGCCGGGTCGACTAGTAATATACAGATCGACCGAGATTGTTATGGTTACGCAAATCGATACCGCACCAAACCGGGGCATCCTGTATGTGTATAACCATTTGTTTCAAAGTAAACACTGGACTCACACTAATGCAAACTTTAAGACAGAGTAATTTTACGCAGAGAATTCACTTCCATTATTGTGCCAATCATCATTTCAGCCGTAGGACGTCCACTGCTGGACATAGGCCTCCCTCAAGGCTCTCCATCTGTACCGATCGCATGTGGCCTGCATCCAGCGTGGACCCGCAGCCTTGCGCAGATCATCCGTCCATCTGGTCGGTGGACGTATTGTGCCTATATTAATGCCTATACCACGTGTTTTATCATCATCATCAGCCTGTAAGAGCCCACTGCTGGACATAGGCCTCTCCTCTCGCACGCCATGCACCACGGTCCTGCGCCAGTCTGATCCGCTGCCTTCCGGCGACCTTCACTATGTCGTCAGACCATCGGGCTGGTGGTCTGCCTACTCCACGTCGTCCGTCTCTAGGCCACCACTCTGTGACCGCTGTAGTCCACCTGCCGTCTTTACGTCTGTTTTTTAAGGGTTCGAAATTCAAAATAATACAAAAACAAAGCTAGTTTGCGCCCGCGGAGTCGCCAGCGTAATTTCCCTTTTTAACCGACTTCAAAAAAGGGGGTTATCAGTTTGACCTGTATGTATGTATGTAAGTATTTATGTATGTTTGTCCGCGATTATCTCGAGTTTGGATGAACCGATTTCGATGCGGTTTTCACAGAAGTATTTGTTACATTCAGGAGAAGGTTTTAGTACCTATGCGAATTCAGAAAGAGGGAGTTCTCAGTTTTATGGTCATTTTATTTAAAAAAAAATCATAATGTTTTTTTTCGGGATAAATCAATATATATAAAACTCTTCCGTTACTGACTGACTGACAGACAACGCAGAGCCGAAACTACTGGGCGTAGCGGGCTCAAATTTTGCATGTAGGTTCCTTAGGGAGTGTAAGTGAGAAAGGAATTACCGAAATTCCCATGGGAACGGGAAAAAACCTGTATTTATGTGTTTATGAGACATCTGCGCGAGTAAAACCGCGGGGCAGCCTCTAGTAGCATAATAATAGACATTTTCAGACTCTTACGCTATCTTTGATTCAAATTTCATTAAAATTACTTCAGTATTCGGGCGGTTGTAATTTTGCACAAAAACTTATTATGATAACTAAAAACATGCTGTAGCCATAATATGATTTGGAAATTATTTTTTACTAGTCCACCCGTCGAACTTCGTACCGCCTAACCGATTACTTTTATGTGCATGTATTATACATATTAATCTTCATCATGAATAACTCTATCTATTAAAAACACCTCATCAAAATCCGTTGCATAGTTTTAAAGATATAAGCATACATAGGGACAGACGCGGGAAGCGACTTTGTTTTATACTATGTATTGATTTGTTGAAATGTATAAAAATCGTAGGTATATTTCTCTGATTTGAATTTATAAATGTACTTTGTAGTATGTATGTGTAACGAGATATAGGCGTTTGTGTGTGAGTTCTTATTTTATGTACGTACAGGATTACTTAAAATTAATTAACCAAAAACTTTATCCATGCTAATATTATAAATGCAAAAGTTACTCTGTCTGTGTGTCTGTCCGGATTTAACGACAAAACTACTGAACTGATTTGCATGAAATTTGGTATATGGATAGTTTACAGCCTGAGAAAGTAGAAGGCTTCTTTTTATCCCAAAATTCTCACGGGAATGTTAAGAATTTTATTTTTTAAGGGAAATGCGCTGGCAAAGCCGCGTGGTGCCCACTAGCGTTATTTAAATTTATGTTGTTTTGTTAACATGTGTGTTTCGAAAACCTAAAACCACCATTCATATCGATATTATTAAAACCGTCATCTTGGATTCAAAAATGGATGTTATTTTCGTAATAGTTATTAATAAAAAAGTTCGGTTTTGTTCATTGAAATTTGATTTCGTAAACCAACACCACCACCGTGGTTGATGTGCTGCCGTATGTTATAGATATAGAATAGACAGACCTGTAACATTAATACAACTTATTTATTTAAATAACTAATAAACAAAAATTCAAATATTATTAAAGTCCTGCATTCTCGCTTCTCGCCCTCTTGTCATGTTTGTGTTTGTTTCAGTTACACCTATATTAAGCTTTGGTTAACTTATTTAAAGTAACATTTTCTTAGGATATTAAGTTTATAAATTACGTTTGGTTACGAGGATGGTGTTTTATCAATAAAGTTGGTATATAAATAGTTTTCAGTTCTTCTACTAAAGCAAAAAATGATATCAATATATATAAAACTCTTCCGTTACTGACTGACTGACTGACTGACAACGCAGAGCCAAAACTACGGGGCGTAGAAAGCTGAAAATTGGTACGTGGGTTCCTTGGGGAGTGTAGGTGAACACTAAGAAGGGATTTCCCGAAATTCCCACGGGAACGGGACAATACGGGATTTTTGTTTAAGAGAAATCTGCGCGGGTGATACCGCAGGGCAGCGTCTAGTTTTGTATAATACGTCTAAGTATCAATATCAATATACATAGTATAAAACAAAGTCGCTTTCCGCGTCTGTCCCTATATATGCTTATAATCTTTCAAATTATGCAACGGATTTTGATGTGGTTTTTTTTAATAGATAGAGTGATTCAAGAAAAAGGTTTATAAGAATAATACATGCACGTGCATGACATAGTAATAGATAAGGCGGTACGAAGTTCGCCGGGTCGACTAGTTTATTATATGTGTAGTAGTCTGTATCACAGATCACAGCAAAGAATCAACAATACATTCAAAATTTGAAAAAGTTTTGCAAATTTTATCCGTAACAGCTCATCTGTTCACAGTAAATGACTTTAGCGGGGAAGAATAACAGAATATGGTCGATAGGGGTTCCATTCAGGGCAATTACAGCCCCTCGGTCTAATTTGGTGGACAGGGCCGCACTTGGGGACCAAGAAGTTGGGGCACTAACGAGGTTACTTAGTTAATAATAGGACTTAGGTTTAGATTTATTGTGATCACTTTAAATCTAGATTACTTTAGAGCCAGTGTACAGCGATGCTAGCGCCCATTTCGCAAAAAAAAATTCTTTTAAACCAAAGCAAATATCAAAAATGTGGCACAGTATGACACTAGATAATCTCAATTTAGGATTTTTTTGAGCACAGTAAAGTAGTCCTAAGTAAAAAGAACAAAATAATCCACAGATTAGCCACTTTTAGCAACATT
Source organism: Euspilapteryx auroguttella (assembly GCA_951802225.1). Classification (NCBI taxonomy): domain Eukaryota; kingdom Metazoa; phylum Arthropoda; class Insecta; order Lepidoptera; family Gracillariidae; genus Euspilapteryx; species Euspilapteryx auroguttella. Next base: position 4,537,942 of record OX637669.1, read on the forward strand.
TTGTAGCTTTCTTTGGTCTTTAACTTATAAGCTATACAAAAGTGCCCTAAAAAATACTAGGCTACATTAACTAGTGTCATACTGTGCAACTTTTTTTTATATTTGCCTTAGTTTTGAAGAATATTATTTTTTTACAAAAATGTCGCTAGCATCGCTGTAAACTGTCTCTTAATACTGTTTAAAGTTACGGTAGCTAGCACGTGAACCTATCCAATCTGCCACTTTAATTATTAATGTATTAAGATTAATATTTTGCAATCCAATAAAATGTCAATCTATCTATGTATTTTATCTAATGCTAGCTGTCCCGGCTAATTTCGTAACGCGCCTTAAAATTTGTATGGGAAAAAGAAATTGTTACTAATACTAACTTATCCTCAATTTTTCCATATTTTCTCACCTTTTAAACCTTCCCTGGACTATTCCGACCATTTTAAAACCAAAATCAGCTCAATCGGCCAGACCGTTCTCGAGTTTTAGCGAGACTAACGAACCACAATTCATTTTTATATATGTAGAAGATAGATTGTTGAGCTGGATAATACTTGACGTCTCTGTTATGTTAGCATAATAGAAAGATACAGTAGAAACTAAGAACTTACCACAAACCGACTTTCTTGTCTTTAGTTCCGTGGTATCAAAGTGACAGCATGATGAGCAGACACGACTCACTGTGCTTCAATACATAGTATAACATGGAGTCGCTTTCTGCGTCTGTCCCTATGTATGCTTAAATGTTCAAAATTATGCAACGGATTTTGATCTTTTTTAATAGATAGAGTGATTCAAGAGGAAGGTTTATAGTATAATACATGCACAAGAAAGTAATAGTTTAGGCGGTACGAAGTTTGCCGGGTCGACTAGTATAAGTATATTTAATTCAGGTATAATTTTACAATAATATTGCATTACGTTCAGATTCACTAAAAGTTAGAACCTGTTAGAAAATTGTGAACCCGAAACACATACAATACACAAATACACCCAGAAATGTTTTATTTTTTTAATAAGTTAGTTTTTACGTTGTGGTTGTTTTCGGTTGGATAGGACATTGCAGGCTTGAATCACCTGATTGTCCGAAAAGTAAGATGATTACGTGCTTCGGAAGGCACGTTAAGCCGTTGGTCCCGGCCGCAGTAGTGGTCGTTATAACCGCGGCGGCAAGCTGGCCCCGCCTCACGTTGGTAATAAAGCATATACCTATATCTAGTAGTTTGGTTAGAAAAAAGACAGAGAGACAATAATCTAATTTGCTCAGACCCACAAACAAACATTTGTTTTTATCATTCGGAATCGAACTAGGGACATTGACGCAAATTAATTGCATAAATCATAAAGTGTTTACAATATACTTATGCAATATATTAACTTACTCTTTATTGCAAAAATGAGGCAAACTAGTGTCTAAATATTAATTACTAGTCGACCCGGCGAACTTCGTACCGCCTAACCTTTTAGATTTTGTGCATGTTTTATACTTATAAACCTACCTCTTGAATCAGTCTATCTATTAAAAAAAACCGCAACAAAATCCGTCGCGTAGTTTTAAAGATTTAAGCATACATAGGGACAGACGCGGGAAGCGACTTTATTTTATACGAGCTATCCCGGCTTACTTCGTTACGCCATAGAATATAGATACTTCTAAAGACTTGGCTCTATAGACTTCTTTGGCTGCCCAGAATGGGCGAACAAAAAAACAAACAACAACAACAAACCACCTGTCAAAATATGATAACAACGGAAAAAATATTGCACCTTGGGTTACATTATTTGAGTTTAAGTAAGGATCCCTAATTTTTTTGAAAATCTTATATAGCCTATGACACTCGGAGATAGTGTAGCTTCCTACCAGTGAAATATTTTTTTAAATCGTTTCAGTATTTCCGGAGCCTATTCGTTACAAACAAACAAACAAACAAACAAATCTTTCCTCTTTATAATATTGGTATAGACTATGTATTGATTATGTGTTTATCTCTTATTGATCTACTTACTATCTACTATATGTATAAAACTGAATCGTGGTTTGTTAGTCTCGCTAAAACTCGAGAACGGCCGGGCCGTTTTAACTGATTTTGGTATTGAAATGTTCGTAGTGGGTTTTAAAGGTTTAAAAGGTGAGAAAATATCAAAAATGGTGGTAAGTAAAAACAGCAATTAAATTTTTCCATATAAAATTGTACTTAGCGATACGAAGTTTTCCAGGACTGCTAGTAATATTATATTCTTCCATAAAGTAAATCTTAAAAATAACATTTCCTAAGTGACATTTGACACGCGAACGCGACAACAATTCGCAGGATCATCTCAATGTGCATAGCTGAAAATAAACACCTCCCGCCCCCCCTGCCCTGCCCCTGCCACCCCGCAACTATTTATAGTCACCGAGTACGTCCCTGACAATCTCCCGGCTCCCACGCGACGGTAGGGTGACAATTCGTTTGTCCTTCTACATTTTAATGTGCGGTAATATTGGCAGTGAACTGAACATTAGTAGAGATCAAATATACTGTCAGATTTTGATTTTATGGTCGCCATTTTTTCAAGTTTTGTAGTTACTTGAGACTAGTGAACCTAGGTCCTAGTCTGATAAACCCCGGAGCCCTAGACTTCGAATTAAAGAGTCAATTTCAATATAGAATTTAATTATTCACAAAATAAGACAAGTCAAAGTAAACCGCACACACGAGTTACATCGCAAAAGAGACGTCGTCGGTGCATCCCCACCAAGATATCCGCCCGTCCCCGGCCAGTGATGTTAGGAGCGGACACGCAGCACGGATGCGGATAAAGGGATGCGCAATACGGATCGGATAAGCTTGAAAAAGACTGTAGCTTGGGGTCCAATAGTGTGCTACATTTTTTGTTTGCCATGTATGTCAAAAAATATTTTTTTTTCGCGATCAGCGCTAGCGTCTCGGTGTAAAAGGCCACTTAATTAATTTATTGTCAAATTATTATTAGTTCAAGATTCAAGATGTTGTAAGTTGTAACGCCTCACACTGAGCTTCTAGTATGATGAAAATATTTACTAATCATTGTTGTATTGTACACGGCCAAACGTGCCTCTCGTAGGCTCAGTCAATCAGCTGGTGCCTCTGCCTATACCTTCGGGGAAGTTAGGCGTGGGATTGTTTAATGCTATGCTGTATTGTGCTGGATCTAATGTATGAAAATATTAGAAATAATATAATTTATTTTTTACAAAAAGAGACCCGCCTTCAATAAATTTACACATAAATAAACTGAGAACCTCCTTTTATCTCAAGTCGGTTGAAAAAGGTACTAAAACCTTCTCCTGAATGTAACAAATACCTTTGTGAAAACCGCATGCAAATCGGTTCAGCCAAACGCGAGATAATCGCGGACAAACATACATACATACAAAAATACATACATACAGGCCAAACTGATAACATCCTTTTTTGAAGTCGGTTAATTTAATAAACAAAAAAGGCGTTATCTAAATGTTTGGTTACCCCACAAAAGGATGGGGTGGTACCGACTACCGGCCGATATAAAGCAATTCAATTAATACAAGGTTTCGCTTTAATCATTAACTGTTAGGTTTTAGTTTGGAATTCAGGTTTTGATATTATCTTTAAATAGTCGACCCGGCGAAATTCGTACCGCCTTTCTAACCTATTACTATTTTGTGCATGTATTATACTTATTAAACCTTCCTCTTGAATCCCTCTATTTATTAAAAAAACCGCATCAAAATCCGTTGCATAGTTTTAAAGATATAAGCATACATAGGGATAGACGCGGGAAGCGACTTTATTTTATACTATGTATTGATATTGATGTATTGATTAAAGCATTTTTACTATAATCTGGACCTCGCAGATTATGTTTGTTGTTTTTGTATCGATGTTTTCTATGCCACCTTGAGAAAAAATAATTTTGCTATAATCCCTAACGGAGCCTTTTCGATGCAAATAAACAAACAAAGAAATATTGCCTACTTAAATCAATATATATAAAACTCTTCCGTTACTGACTGACTGACTGACAGACAACGCAGAGCCGAAACTACTAGGCGTAGCGGGCTGAAATTTTGCAAGTGGGTTCCTTAGGAATTGTAGAGGAGCACGAAGATAGGATTTCCCGAAATTCTCATGGGAACGGGAAAAAATGGACTTTTGTGTTTATGAGAAATCTGCGTGAGTGAAATCGCGGGGCAGCCTTTAGTATTATCATAGACTAGAGGCTGCCCCTGCTGCCACTGCTGAGTTTTATATATATTGATTACTAAATATTTACACATTAGAATGTACAGAACATGTCCGACGGTTTTGCTTCTAAGCTTGAACACTCCTAAAATCATCTATAATTACTAAATAGTTGCAAATTAGAGTGTACATGTCCGACGGTTTTGCTTCGAATTTTAAACACTTCTAAAATCCTCTCCTCTCTTCATTTCAGCACGAGGTCCTAGCAATAAACGAGAAGGTGGTCGTCAGAGCGGACGACCTGCTCTCCTGGATCTCGGACGGCAGGTCCTGGACTTGGGGTCTGCGCGCCATCTGGCGGGGCGACTGCGCCCCCCCTGCCGAGCAGAAACCGAGTTCGCCTCTGCACCAGACGAAGCTGGATTTCAGCGACGTCGACAAGGAGAAGGATACTATTAGTGAGTTGCTTTTTTTTTGACGGTAGATGTCGCTAGTTGGGTATTTCTGCAATACTAGATGGTATAGAGAAGTTTACCAACTCTAAATACAATAGACAGAACATTATAATAAAAATAAAAAATAAAAAAAAATTTGAAAAGAAAGAAAATCTCCATGTCAATACATAGTATAAAATGAAGTCACTTCCCGCGTCTGTGCCTATGTAAGCTTAAATCTTTAAAACTACGGAACGAATATGGATGAGTTTTTTTTTAATAGATAGAGTGATTCAAGAGGAAGGTTTATAAGTATAATACATGCACAATATAGTTTTAGGTTAGGCGGTACGAAGTTCGCCGGGTCGACTAGTTAATAGTGAATTCCCTCCAGATTGCATACAAAATCTCCCCTGTATCATCATCAGCCCGTAAGAGCCCACTGCTGGACATAGGCCTCTTCTCTCGCACGCCATGCACCACGGTCCAGCGCCAGTCTGATCCACTGCCTTCCGGCGACCTCTTACTATAGAAAGAAGATAATTATGTACAGTGGCGGACACGGTCGGCGTAACACTTCCGGTTTTTCTGTATTGCAGAATAGCTCTTGTTCTTTGGTAATACAGTCTAGGGCTGACGAAACCATAGACAAATCTGGTACGGCCTCCTAGTCCGCGACTGTACTTCACTAGTTACTTATTTCCACAAATGTCTTTCCAGCAATAGACCCAGACTCACCAGGCGTAGTGGTATTCTCGTACGCCCGCTACTGCCGCTACAGGGCACTGGCCTCCCGCCTCGAGGGCATCCAGGCGGCCTGGCTGCGGGGCGCGCTGGTGGCGGCCCTGGGCGGCTACTCGGCGCCCACCACCAACACCAGGATACTGTACTGCAAGGTGGGCTTGTAGGGTAGGCTGGGGCGTTCTGTGGTAGCTCTAGCTTGTGTCTTTTTAAAGGAGGCTGATATTATTGCAAGGTAAACTTAGGTTACTAATGCACAGGCAGGTAGAGACAGGTAGCTTTGTAAAACGAACTTTCTAGAATCTAGCTAGCTGTTTACTGAGGCAGAAAGTCACTAAATAGGCTCTAGGTTCAGTTTCATGCTACAAACGCATAGGTAGGTAGCTTTTTTAGTGTCTTATAGTAAGTCACTTAGTTACTACTGGTTTCATAAGGTAGCAGGTCACTAAATAGGCTCTAGCTGCAACCATAAGCTACTAACTCACAGCATAGAGTAGCTAAGAAAAACGACCTCGGCATCTAGCTAGCAGTTGTCTAAGCTACACAAGCCCCACAAGTCTCTATTCGCTAAGCTCGCCAGCAACAGTAGTCGTGCGCCCGCTACTGCCGCTACAGGGCACTGGCCTCCCGCCTCGAGGGCATCCAGGCGGCCTGGCTGCGGGGCGCGCTGGTGGCGGCCCTGGGCGGCTACTCGGCGCCCACCACCAACACCAGGATACTGTACTGCAAGGTGGGCTTGTAGGGTAGGCTGGGGCGTTCTGTGGTAGCTCTAGCTTGTGTCTTTTTAAAGGAGGCTGATATTATTGCAAGGTAAACTTAGGTTACTAATGCACAGGCAGGTAGAGACAGGTAGCTTTGTAAAACGAACTTTCTAGAATCTAGCTAGCTGTTTACTGAGGCAGAAAGTCACTAAATAGGCTCTAGGTTCAGTTTCATGCTACAAACGCATAGGTAGGTAGCTTTTTTAGTGTCTTATAGTAAGTCACTTAGTTACTACTGGTTTCATAAGGTAGCAGGTCACTAAATAGGCTCTAGCTGCAACCATAAGCTACTAACTCACAGCATAGAGTAGCTAAGAAAAACGACCTCGGCATCTAGCTAGCAGTTGTCTAAGCTACACAAGCCCCACAAGTCTCTATTCGCTAAGCTCGCCAGCAACAGTAGTCGTGCGCCCGCTACTGCCGCTACAGGGCACTGGCCTCCCGCCTCGAGGGCATCCAGGCGGCCTGGCTGCGGGGCGCGCTGGTGGCGGCCCTGGGCGGCTACTCGGCGCCCACCACCAACACCAGGATACTGTACTGCAAGGTGGGCTTGTTTGGGAGGCTGGGGCGTTCTTTGGTAGCTCTAGCTTGTGTCTTTTTTAGAGGAGGATGATACTAAGAACAGTAAGGATGCTTTATTGCAAGGTAAGCTTAGATACTAAGGCTACGAACGCATAGATAGGTGGGAACTTAGTAAAACGAACTTTCTAGTATCTAGCTAGCTTTTTGCTGAGGCAGTAAGTCATTTAATAGGCTCTAGGTGCAGTCTTAGGCTACGAAACTTAGTTACTAGCTGTTTCTTAGGGCAGCAAGTCACTAAATCAATACATAGTATAGAACAAAGTAGCTTTCCGCGTCTGTCCCTATGTCCCTAGGTACCTAAACCCTTAAAACTACGCAACGGATTTTGATGCGGCTTCTTTTAATAGATAGAGTTATTCAGGAGGAAGGTTTATAAGTTAAAAACATGCACAAAATAGTGAAAGGTAAGGCGGTACGAAGTTTGCCGGGTCGACTAGTATACGTATATAATAGGTGCAGTCTTAGGCTACGAACGCATAGGCAGGTGGCTAGCTTAGAGTCTAAAGCCTTGCGTGACACCTAGGGTAGTTGTTAGCTTGGTTACTAGCTGTTTTTTAACGTATCAAGTCACTAAATAGGCTCTATGTGCAATCTTAGGCTACCTAACTCACAGATATGTGGCTTTTTTAGAGTTTAATAGTAAATAGTTTAGTTACTAGCAGTTTCTTAGGGCAGAAAGTCACTAAATAGGCTCTAGGTGCAATCTTAGGCCGCATTTAGGATCACGTGGGGCGTTGCGCGGGGCGTCGTGCGTGCGACGATTAAATCAAAAGTATAGCAATGTATGAGACCGTTTACGAAGACGCGTTGGCGTGCCCGCGTCATAACGTCAACATAGGCCTATGTTCGATATCGTATAAGGAAACGCGTCGCGTCGGAGCCCGCACGACGCCCCGCACAACGCGCCGCGTCTTCGTAAATGAGGCCTTAGGCTACTAACTTAAGATGGGTGGCTTTTTAGTGTCTTATAAGAAGTCACTTAGTTACTAGCTGTTTCCAAAGGTAGTAAGTCACTAAATAGGCTCTAGGTGCAACTATATAGCACAGTAACTAAGTAAAACGACCTCGCCATCTAGCTAGCAGTCTTCTAGCTACACACGCACCAGCACCATTATGAGGCGAAAGTAACTCTGTTTGTCTGTATGTCTCGCTTTCACGCCATAACTACTGAACGGGTTTGTATGAAATTTGGTACAGAGATAGTTTAAAACACCAGAAAGGACATAGGCTACTTTTTATCCCGAAAATCCAACGGGAACATACGTTAATTGGGATATTTCGGTGGAAAATTGCGCTGGCTAAGCCTCGGGAAGCACTATGGTTTGCTTTCAAAAGTCATACATTGTTTATTCAATATAGGTGTAAGATATCACTTATTGAAAGTCAATTAGACTACATCTAATCTAATTGCTATTGATACCTTATTTGGAAAAGTATCCTATACTGTGAGAGGCGAGGTAGTTTAGGGTGCCCACCAATCGGCTCAGGTAAACAAATGTTTGCCTTGCCTTACGATAATGGTCGCCTGGAGAGGCCCCCAAACGAGCCCTCCTCTGTCAAATGATTCTACTCCCTTTCAGCATAGAGAAGAAAGGAGTAACAAACTATACTGTACAATTTTTCTCCCATTTTTTTTTGTTCTTCTGTGATATTACAATAAAATTAGGTGAAAATACAATGAACATTATATACAGATTAATAAAAATGAAATTACATGAAACAATGAAAAATAAGGGTCTAGCAGCCCAGGAGCAAGGCGGACCAGTTACAGGGAGCTTGGTGCCGTCAGCGCAGAGGTACGCGAAGTTGTCTGGGTCAAGTGCAGAGCTAGACTACTTCCATGGTATTGATACCTTATTTGGTAAAGTATCCTATACTGTGAGAGGAGAGGTAGTTCAGGGTGCCCACCAAGCAAATGTTTGCCTTGCCTTACGACGCTTACGCTTTATATTGTTCTAAAGCATATAATATTCTTCGCAGGACACCTTCGAGTACCCAGAGCTAGAAGGGCACGAGTTCGTCTGCAACCAGCTGGCCCCGCGGTTGAAGGGCAGGCCGCGCGGCCGCCGCCGCCGCCGCGCGCGCTCCTCCGAGCCGCGCCCCGACAGCTCCTCCGACCAGGACCCGCCGGTTAGTACTGTTGGTTCTTTCAGGAGGGTCAAGATACGTGGTCAACTGCTGGAGTTGCTGACCGCGGCTCGACCAATAGCGACTCGGGCCGCGCTCCTCCGACCAGGACCCGCCGGTCAGTACTGTTGGTTCTTTCAGGAGGGTCAAGATACGTGGTCAACTGCTGGAGTTGCTGACCGCGGCTCGACCAATAGCGACTCGGGCCGCGCTCCTCCGACCAGGACCCGCCGGTCAGTACTGTTGGTTCTTTCAGGAGGGTCAAGATACGTGGTCAACTGCTGGAGTTGCTGACCGCGGCTCGACCAATAGCGACTCGGGCCGCGCTCCTCCGACCAGGACCCGCCGGTCAGTACTGTTGGTTCTTACAGGGGAGTCAAGATATATGGTCAGATTATAGTGAGACCGAGCAGCTCCTCCGACCAGGACCCGCCGGTGAGAAGGCTTTACTCTTGCAGGGGGGTCAGGATATGTGGTCAACTGCTGGAGTTGCTGACCGCGGCTCGACCAATAGCGACTCGGGCCGCGCTCCTCCGACCAGGACCCGCCGGTTAGTACTGTTGGTTCTTTCAGGAGGGTCAAGATATGTGTTCAAATGCTGCAGTTGCTGACCGCGGCTCGACCAATAGCGACTCGGGCCGCGCTCCTCCGACCAGGACCCGCCGGTGAGAAGGGTTTACTCTTGCAGGGGGGTCAGGATATGTGGTCAACTGCTGGAGTTGCTGACAGCGGCTCGACCAATAGCGACTCGGGCCGCGCTCCTCCGACCAGGACCCGCCGGTGAGAAGGGTTTACTCTTGCAGGGGGGTCAGGATATGTGGTCAACTGCTGGAGTTGCTGACAGCGGCTCGACCAATAGCGACTCGGGCCGCGCTCCTCCGACCAGGACCCGCCGGTGAGAAGGCTTTACTCTTGCAGGGGGGTCAGGATATGTGGTCAACTGCTGGAGTTGCTGACAGCGGCTCGACCAATAGCGACTTAGACCTGCCGGTCAGTGCTGTTGGTTCCTTTAGATGAGTCAAGATAAATGGTTAACTGAGAAACTAACAGCAAGTTAACAAGTTATGTGGTGCAGCTTGGACAGCGGCCTAGACAGCTCCTCCGACCAGGACCCGCCGGTGAGAAGGGTTTACTCTTACAGGGTAGTCAAGATACATGGTCAACTGCTGGAGTAACTTATAGCGGCTCGACCAATAGCGACTTAGACCTGCCGGTCAGTGCTGTTGGCTCTTACAGGGTAGTCAAGATACATGGTCAACTGCTGGAGTAACTTATAGCGGCTCGACCAATAGCGACTTAGACCTGCCGGTCAGTGCTGTTGGTTCTTACAGGGGGGTCAGGTTAGGTGGGCAACCTTAAAAAGCGGCTAAGACAGCTCCTCCGACCAGGACCGGTGACCGGTGAGAAGGGTTTACTCTTACAAAGGGTCAAGATTCATGGTTAACTACGTCAAGATACTGGGGTGGAGCGACTTACTATATGGCTAGTGAGCTGCCGCGCGCTCTCCTACGATATAGATACTAACCTTAAGGTGGTAACTCTCTTTATGGCGCGAAATTCAAAATTTTTCGTGTTTTTTATTTATTCTGGCAAAAGTATTCATTTTAAATTAAGTTTTAATGAATTCGCGTATGTAAAAAACCATCTCCCACTTTGCAATACAACGTTTTTGGAAGACAGACCTACAGATTTTGTGTCTAAGGGGTAAAAGGCCAAAAAACAAGTTCCTTGAATATACACAAAATCGGTAACTCTGTCTTTCAAAAACGATATATCACAATGTGGGAAATAGGTTTTTACGTACGCGAATTCATTTAAACTTTTTTATAAATGAATAAGTACTTTTGCCAAAATAATTAAAAAACGTGAAAAAATTTGAATTTCGCGCCATACCGTGAGTTACCGCCTTAAAGTGATTGTTGCACCTACATACTTATTTTAAAGAGGCTCCGACCTGGACCGGCCAGTGTGAAGGTTTAGTTCTTACAGCTAGGTAAGGACTAGTTTCTAATAAGTATAAAATTAAGTATACACTATTCTAGTCTTGTACTTTAATGTCAACAGATTTTGATGAGGGTTTTTTTTAATAGATAAGAGTCATTCAAGAGGAAGTTTTATAAGCAACGAGCTTTCCCGGCTTACTTCGTTACGCCATTGAATATAAGATACTACAAAAGACTTGGCTCTATAGACTATGTTCTTTTGACTGCCCTATACTATGTTTTTTTGAAAATCTAATATAGCCTATGACACTCGGGGTTAATGTAGCTTCCTACCAGTGAAATAATTTTTCAAATCGGTTCAGTATTTCCGGAGCCTATTCGTTACAAACAAACAAACAAACAAATCTTTCCTCTTTATAATATTGGTATAGATATACATGCACAATATGGTAATAAGTAAGGCGGTACGAAGTTCGCCGGGTCGACTAGTTAAATAAAATTATTGTTCTTTCTTCTAGACACCGCGAAGGTTCTCACTTCGGAACGGTCCCTACAAGAGCGAGGATGAGTACGAAGACGCAAAGACAAAAGACAGGACAGAGGATAGGACGGAAGACCACAAGGCCGAGGACAAGGCCTTCCTGAAGACCTTAAAACAGTTTTACAAAGGAAGAAACGAGACGTTCAAAGTTCCTCATGGTTTGAAGGATTGTGAGTATACTGACTTACAGAATAACCGTATTATTCATAAAGATACAGTAGATTTTAAGTAGCTTTACTGGAGGTCTACTTCTCTGGTTTGTTGTATGGTAAATACGTGACATCCAGTCTAAATTGACATACGTCAAATAACTAAAATGCTCTTTAACTTTTTATGAATAACAGGGTAAGTATTATATTTGCAATATCTATCTCGATAGATAGTTTAACTATGTAAGGAAGTTTTTTTTATCATAGCAACTAAATAACCCGTTATCATTTCTTTTTAAACGACTCCAAAAAAGGAGTATATCAGTTTGGACTGTATAATATAATAATAATAATAATACATCACACTCAGAGCCCTTAACTAGGAAGAACCTGTATCTAGGGTGCCCGAAACACACACAGAGACGAACATCACACCCAGACCGGAAAGAAACATCGATATTCATCATATCAATATTCGCCCCGCCCAGGAATCGAACCCGGGTGCACGCGCTTACTCAGTCCACATCACTGCCAACTGAGCCACGGAGCAGTCAATGTATGTATGTTTGTCCACTATTATCTCGCGTTTGGCTGAACCAATTTTGATGCGGTCTTCAGATAAGTATTTGTTACGTTCAGCCAAACGCGAGATAATCGCGGACAAACATACATACAGGTCAAACTGAGAACCTACTTTTTTGAAGTCGGTTAAAAAAGAAATTATTTCACAGCAATGTCCCTGAGGCTCCTGTATAAGGGCGTGAACACACTGGGCGGCTACTCGGCGGTCTGCCGGCGCCGCGCGTGGCGCGCCCTTAGGCCCGACGCCGACCCTCAGGACACTAGGACTAAATATGAAAGGTAAAGACACTAAAAGTAAGGCCACTGAGTCAAGGAAAAAAAAAAATTTAAACATACATTCAGGGGTTAGAAACAAATCAACATTTTTATTTGAAGTAACAAATATATATTAAGAGGCATGGCACAGCTAAAGTAGCGCCACTCGAGAAAAAAATAAATATCTTCTAAACTAAGGCAAATATCAAAAATGTGAAACAGTAGTCCCCTAGATAATGTTGTCTATTATTTTTACGGCACTGTTGTATAGCTTTACGGTTAAAGACCAAAGAAAGCTACCAAAGTGTTGCTAATCAATCAAAGGAGGGATTCTGCTCATCATACCTTACAACTTTCCCAAAGCAACATGGGTCGAAATCTCAAAAAAAAATCAGCTGTTCCATACATTGGTTCGATCAGCTGGCGGGGTCAATGCACGGGACAGCTGGTTTTCGTTTTGAGATTTCGACCCATGTTGCTTTGGGAAAGTTTTTAGGTATGGTGAGCTGAATACCTCCTTTGATTTATTACCGCCTTGTCAGAAACACCCTGTATATTGTACTTTTTTCCCTAACAGATACCTACTTCCGTACGAGAATCACGAGCGGCGAGGGAACGTGAAAATAGAAAATGGCGACCGCGATCGAACCATTAGTGAAGAAACTATCGAAGTGCCGGAGTCCCCGCACAATGACGACGAAAAAGATACCAAATTAAAAACGACGTCTTTTCCAACAGTCAAGAACGATATCTACGACCCTTCGAACTTGTTAGCGTTGAATACGGAAACTGGTGAGACGGAGATATTGGATCTCAAAGGGAAGAGCGAGAAGGATGTAAAGATTAGTGTTAAGCCTGTTGAGGAGTTGTTGGATTTGAATAAGGATTGCAAGGAGAAGGAGTTTCTGAGTGATCTCACGCAGAAGTACCAGTTGGGTGAGTTTTTTTTTTTGTTTTTTTTTTTTATACTAGTCGATCCGACAAAATTCTTATCGTCTTAGATGAGTTTAGACGATTATTTAATGATTATACCCACCTACCTACCTACTGCAGATTTGGATGTATGGCTATGCTCTTTTGTCTCCCCAGCATGGGTGAATTAAAAAAAACCAAAACGTAAAATCTTTGACAGTTATTGAACAGTAAATATGGAAAAATTTAATTTTGTTTTTTTTTCTATCTTCCTCGCAATTTTCGATAAATTCTCACCGATTAAACCTAACCTAAACTACAACGATCATTTCAAATCCGTTCCAATATTAGCGTCATAAACGAACAGCAATTGATTTTTATATAAAGCAAAATATTTGAGAATATAATATATAGTCACGATTCCGCGCTGTCGAAATCGCGGGCACAGCTAGTTCCAAACAAAATTGTACCTTTTACACCGTGTATAATATGTTTTCCCTGTTATTCACAAAAAGTTCGAGAGCATTTTAGTTATTTGACGTTTTGTCAATTTAGACTGGATGTCACCATACAACAAACCAGAAAAGTAGACCTCCAGTAAAGATAGTGATGCGACTAAAGTCGCATTTTACTCGAGTGAATTTCCTTTTCGATCAACTCGGGTGGGAAAATATTCACACTCGTCAGTTTATTCATAACTAGTCGAACCGGCGAACTTCGTAGCGTCTTACTTATTACTATGTTGTGCATTTAATATAGATATAAACCTTCCTCATGAATCACTCTATCGTTTAAAAAAAACCGCATCAAAATCTGTTGCATAGTTTTAAAGATATAAGCATACATAGGGACAGACGCGGGGAGCGACTTTGTTTTATACTATGTATTGATATTGAAGATGCAGTAAGTTTTAAGTTGCTTTACTGGAGGTCTACTTCTTTGGAGGCCAAGTTTCTTAACTAAAAACAATCGACTCGTAATTGTCTTGTTAGCGACTTAGTTAACCATTGCTGTTTTCCTTGGGCGTGCAACAGAAATTGCCTTTGGAAAAGCGGCAATGTTTAACGAAGTCGCTAACAAGACAATTACGAGTCGACTGTTTTTAGTTAAGAAACTTGTCCCCCTGGTTACTTGTATGGTAAATACGTGACAATCAGTCTAATTTGACATACGTCAAATAACTAAATCTTTTTTTTAAACTTTTTATGACTAACAGGGTTAGTGTATTGTGTGTGTGGTAATTTTACACCGTGTATAAATTTATTATCTCTAACAGCAGGTCTACCGGACACGAAGTACCCCTCGTACAATCCTCTGGACACTCCGACCCCGCTGTCGGCCCTGTCCAGCGTCAGCGAGAAGTATACAGCTAGCAATGGACACGCCGCACAAACTGATTTGGTAAGCTGGAATTACTATTTAGTTTGTTTTTATTGGATACGAGCTGTCCCGGCTTACTTCCGTTACGCCACAGAATATAAGATACTACTAAAGACTTGGCTCTATAGACTATGTTCTTTTGACTGCCCAGAATGGGCGAATAAAAAACTGTCAACAACAACAAACATACATACATACATAATATCACGCCTTTTATTCCCCGGAGGGTTAGGCAGAGGCAACGGCTTGAGAGCCGGACCCACGTTTAGCCGAGTTTTTATGCTTTATTACCAACGTGAGGCGGCCAGCTTGTCGCCGCGGTTATAGCGACCACTACTGCGGCCGGGACCAACGGCTTAACGTGCCTTCCGAAGCACGGAATCATCTTACCTTTCGGACAATCAGGTGATTCAAGCCTGCAATGTCCTATCCAACCGAAAACAACCACAACGTGATTTTTGTGAGAAATCAATATGTGGTGTTTTCTGCTTTGGCGCAACAACAAACCACCTGTTAAAATATGTAAACAACGGAAAAAAATATTGCACCTTGGGTTACATTATTTGAGTTTAAGTAAGGATCCCTAAATTTATTGAAAATCTAATATAGCCTATGACACTCGGGGATTGTGTAGCTTCCTACCAGTGAAAGAATTTTTAAAATCGGTTCAGTATTTCCGGAGCCTATTTGTTACAAACAAACAAACAAACAAAAAAATCTTTCCTCTATAATATTGGTATAGATAGGATACAAGATATCACTTATTGAAAGTTAATTAGACTTACATATCTAATCGCTATTGATACCTTATTTGGTAAAGTATCCTGTACTGCGAGAGGCGAAGTAGTTCAGGGTGACACCAAGCGGCTCAGCTTGCCTTACGACAATAGTCGCCTGGAGACGCCCCCAAACGAGCCCTCCTCTGTCAAATGATTCTACTCCCTTTCGCAATGATTTTATAAGGCTACTGTATACGTACAGTTGCGGTCTAGGAGGGCGTAACGTAACAGATTTGTCTATGGGCCAGTGCACCCTAGGCTGTATCACAAAAGAACAATAGCTACTTTGCAATACAGAAAAACCGGAAGTGTTACGCCGTCGTAGACCTCCAGTGTACTAAACCCGCCATTCTGAACAAATGGCTGATTGCTAATATGATATTTGGACCGCGCGCAGGCCGACTAATCTGGAAAGCACACTCGAGTAGTATAGACATCAATCAATATATATAAAACTCTTCCGTTACTGATTGACTGACTGACTGACTGACTGACTGACAGACAACGCAGAGCCGAAACTACTGGGCGTAGAAAGCTGAAAATTGGCACGTGGGTTCCTTGGGGAGTGTAGGTGAGCACTAAGAAGGGATTTCCCGAAATTCCCACGGGAACGGGAAAAAACGGAAATTTTGTGTTTATGAGAAATCTGCGCGGGAAAAACCGCGGGGCGGCCTCTAGTATATATATAAAACTCTTCCGTTACTGACTGACTGACTGACTGACAGACAACGCAGAGCCAAAACTACTGGGCTTAGAGGGCTGAAATTTTGCACGTGGGTTTCTTAGGGAGTGTAGGGGAGCACTAAGGAATAATTTCCCGAAATTCCCATGGGAACGGGAAAGAAATGGATTTTTGTTTTTATGACAAACCTGCGCGAGTGAAACCGCGGGGCAGCCTCTAGTATATATATAAAACTCTTCCGTTACTGACTGACTGACTGACTGACAGACAACGCAGAGCCAAAACTACTGGGCTTAGAGGGCTGAAATTTTGCACGTGGGTTTCTTAGGGAGTGTAGGGGAGCACTAAGGAATAATTTCCCGAAATTCCCATGGGAACGGGAAAGAAATGGATTTTTGTTTTTATGACAAACCTGCGCGAGTGAAACCGCGGGGCAGCCTCTAGTCAATATATATAAAACTCTTCCGTTACTGACTGACTGACTGACAGACAACGCAGAGCCGAAACTACTGGGCTTATAGGGCTAAAATTTTGCACGTGGGTTTCTTAGGGAGTGTAGGGGAGCACTAAGAAATAATTTCCCGAAATTCCCATGGGAAAGGGAGAAAACGGGATTTTTGTGTTTAAGAGAAATATCCGCGGGTAATACCGCGGGGCAGCCTCTAGTAATAATATATTATGTAACAAGGGGATAAAGTTATGTGTACTGTATGAGGGTGGTCTGTTAAAACTAAAGTGCAGAGAGAGCTTTCAAGAGTTTATGATGGCTTTAAACTTGAACAAACGACGGTTGTAATCTCACCCGAAGCAGAATAACTTTACCCCCAAGTTGTATATTCTGCTTTTTACTGCTGCTAAACTCTTAGCAGCAGCAAAGAACAGAATATACAACTTGGGGGTAAAGTGATTCTGCTTCGGGCAGGTTATCCTACTTAGTTAAGATACTGACAATCACGTGCCTATACGAGTGTTGTGTATTTGCTAAACAACACATATCTATTCATTCAATTCGATAAAGACAGTAGACATAGAGACAGACTCAGAACTCCTTATTGTAGAACTGCATGATGTTCAAAAAACAGTTATCGTATGGTTATTGCTTTGTATAATAATTTACCAGACTTTTTGCATGGCTTACCATTTAATATGTTTAAAAAAAAAATTATACGAACGGTTGTCCGAAAACTGCTTTTATAAAATACAAGAGTACCTTAACTTGCGTTTGAAATAAGATACTTACCTTTTAATTTTCCATATAAATTTAGATATTAAGTTGTACATAAAATAATATGCATGTCAAAAATAACTAATTTTAAGTACTTACATATACAATTATTTGCTTGTCAAATGTTTGGCGGAGTGTGTGAGACATAATTTATATATATATATAATAATAATAATTTATAATTTACAATAACATAATTTATATATATATAAATATATATATACATATATTTTACGTGTAAAATTCCATCTTTGTATACCATATTCCTTGCAAATAAATAATTTTCATTTAAATTTGACTAACGATACTAAAAAAAAATTATGTAATGTTGTGTCTTATTGCAGAAGTCGTCGCCTCGCGCGGCGCCGCGCAGCTCGCTGCGCTCGGTGCGCGTCAAGCCCTCGCGGCCGCCCGCCGCGCCCGACTCCAGCTCTAGCAGTATGTATTGTTTCTTATTCTACTTCTTATGAATCTCCTCCTTCTTGTCCTCCCTCTGCTACTCCCTTTCTCTTACCTTTGTTATGAGCTCCTTTTCTTTCACTGTGTACCTCTCGTTATACTGCTCCTAATCTGCCTTCTTCTTATCCTCCCTCTACTACTCCCTTTCTTTAAGAGCTCCTTTACTTTCACTATGTACCTCTCGTTATACTGCTCCTAATCCGCCTTCGTCTTATCCTCCCTCTGCTACTCCCTTTCTTTATGAGCTCCTTTACTTTCACTATGTACCTCTCGTTATACTGCTCCTAATCCGCCTTCGTCTTATCCTCCCTCTGCTACTCCCTTTCTCTTACCTTTGTTATTAGCTCCTTTTCTTTCACTATGTACCTTTCGTTATACTGCTCCTAAGCTGCCTTCTTCCTATCCTCCCTCTGCTAAAGTAGAGGGAGGAAGTAGTCTAGCTCTGCACGATATTTTCATTATTTCATGTATGTACTTTAAATCTTATTAATTTATGTTCTTTGTATTGTAAATTGAAATGTAATGTCACATATATAAGAATAAAAAAAAAAAAAAGAGAGAAATTGTAAAGTAGAGTTTGTTACCCCTTTCTTCTCTACGCTGTAAAATCATTGCGAAAGGGAGTAGAATCATTTGACAGAGGAGGGCTCGTTTGGGGGCGTCTCCAGGCGACCATTGTCGTAAGGCAAGGCAAACAATTGTTTACCTGAGCCAATTAGTGGGCACCCTGAACTACCTCGCCTCTATCAGTATAGGATACTTTACGAAATAAGGTATCAATATTAATTAGATTAGTCTAATTGACTTTCAATAAGCGATATCTTGTATCCTGTATTGAATAAATCATTTTTTACTTTACTTTACTTTACTGCTACTCCCTTTCTCTTACCTTTGTTATTAGCTCCTTTTTAACGGACTTCAAAAAGGAGGTTATCAGTTTGACCTGTATGTATGTATGTATGTTTGCCATTACCTCGAGTTTGACGTAACCGATTTTGATGCGGTTTTCACAAAAGTATTTGTTACATTCAAGAGAAGGTTTTAGCTTTTAGAATTTAGAAACTATTTTAAATAAAAAAAAAAAGAAAAAGGGGAGGTGCTCAGTTGATGTATGTGTCCGGTTATTGAAGGCGGGTTCTTTTTATTTTTCTTCTGCTACTCTTTCATCTGCTTCTTTTCCTCCTTCTGCTCACCTCCACGTCTTTTTTTTCAATTTCATTTGTTCCTCTTCCTTTCTTGATTCTTTGCTATCTTCTTCATAGTCTACTTCTTCTTCTCTTCCTGATTTTCCTTCTTAATTTTTTCATTGTTCTAGTCCTCCTCGTTCTCCGGTCTTACCTTTCTTATTTTTTCCTTCTTATTTTTCTTCTTTTCCTTCTTCTTATTTTATTGTTGAGGTAGTCTAGTGCCTGCTAGTTCACGTAGTTGAAGCTATATTTTAAAACAGAGTGTTATTCTTATACAAATTATATTGTCATAATAATAAAGGCTATATTTAAAATTAAATAGAACAAATATTAATTATCAATTTTCTAAGAGTGACGACAAAACGACAAACCACTTTCGCTAAGGTGATGGCTTTAATTTGAATATGCCTTTGACTAACCTAACTCTTTATCATCCCCACAGCGCCCTCTCTCCGGCCGGACTCAGCCTCCTCCTCCCCACCAGTCAACCCCAACCCGACCCCAACGAACTTCGGCATAAACTACCCCCAAACCCCAGCGCCCTTGGAGCAGAGCGACGACGAAATCGTAGAAGTACCTTACAAGCCTAAAACACCGGAAATCATTGACTTGGACGAATACCCCGAAAGCCCTCAAGCGGTAAAAAAGAAAAAACTTGAAATTCTTAAGGAAAGAGGTTTGGAGGTCACAGCGGTACCACAGAGCGTCCCATGGGTCCAGACCCCGGTTTTGGGTCTTAACCCAGCGCTACAGCACCAGATTCTGACCCAAGCTCAATTGTACCAAATGTACAACATAGTTCCCTACCAAAATGGTATCCAACCACCGAAGGTCATCCAAGGTAAGTCGATTTTTGGTACATCAGGACCGGAGAAAACAGTTTATGGTAACCCCAAGGACCCTTTCATGCCGCCTCCCCATATTTTACAAGGTACCCCGATAAAAGCGTCACGAGCTCCCCAAACATCCCACCCTACGACCCAAGATTTGTTGGACCTTAGTAAGCCTAGTCAAAAACCTGCTGTCGAAATCGTGAGGGTTCCAAGTGTACCGTCCCCGAATACGCCTCAAAATGCGGCTAAGAATTACACCTTGGTCGACGGGAAAGCAGTTGTAGGTAGCAATTTAGAGATAACACTAGTTAACCCCAAACCTGGTGGAAATAAACCGAGACAGCCTCAGAAAAGGTCGTCCAACGGTAAGTTTGTATCGTCAAAAACACCGACGCCTCCTAAAAAGGATGCGTCGCCGAAACCAAAAGCTAATCTCATAGTACCAAGCTATCAAGTAAGGGAAGAGACCCCACCAAGCTCTAGTTTCAAAACCCAGCCGAATTTAGCCCAAATAATGGAGCTCCAAGCCAAAACTCAGCCGAATTTAACCCCCTTTATGGATCCGTTGTATATGGGCGCGTTGTATAGCAGTCTGGCTGGGCAGATGGATCAGCGGCAGTTGGCTTATTATAGGGATCTCATGGCTAATCAGTTTAGGAGTTATAGCGGTCTTTTGAATATGACAAACACGCCGACAACGAAGAATTGAATCTAGTCTAGAATGATTTGTTTTTTTTTTGTATGTATGTTAGTCTCGTAACTAAAATAACAATTAAAATTTAATTTAAATGACAGGATGTGACAACCATTAGTCGCTTATACTTCAACACCGCGAACCCCCAAAAATCCTCTCCTCCATTAACCAATAACGGAAAAAAAATTGTCTGTAGCTAAACACTTATTCGCGGTGTTGAAATATGAGCGACGCATTGCTGCTTTTCTAAGGGCCATGTACTGTTGGGTCCTTGAAAAGCAGCAAGGCTATAATTTTTATTGTTAATTTAGTTGGGTGGGACTTACCCCCCTGATGTACAGTACTCCAAAAGTGATAATGCGCATTGAAATCTTCGTCACTGTTCAACAAGTGTCGTATTCCCGAGCGTCGGAGACCAAAATATGTATCTAGGGTGGTTTAGTGCATTTTCTTGATGGGTACTTTAGAAGAATTATGTTTTTTTGATTCGGGTGTTTCCGTGAATACGACAATTAGCGAATCTGCAAGCGCATTATTAATTTTGGAGTACTGTAAATTTTGTTTTAGAGTAAAAGGTTTTATTGTACTTTGGTGCGTCGATTTGGTAGTACCAGATTTTGCACCCTGTATATGAAAGGGACAAAAATGCACCCTGTATGTTGTGTTCCTTAAATGATCTCTTGGATTTAACTAATGATAGTGTAAATATTTAAAAAGTGGGAACAATTTCACATAACCCTTTGGGCTATAAAATAACTAAACTTTTAAATATAGATATTATCTATTTTTAAAATTTTTAATCTTTTTCTTACAAAAATCTTGGTTTTAAATTTGAATATTTTTTTTCCTAAATGATTATCTTTATCCTTTTTTAGTTTGATTCGCCTCTTTTCGAAATTCGAAATTTTCTTATGGCACGGGGTTGAGGAGTAATAATTTGAACCCTGTGCCATAGAAATTAGAGGTCAATTTAAATTGTTATCCGATTAGTTTTTTAATTTTATTTTAACTGATTTTATGCGATTGTTGTTTTTTTTTTTAGTTAAAAACAAATGTTGATGATCGAGTTTTTTATTTGTTTTCCGCTTTTAAAATAAATCTTTCCTAATTGTGTCCCATAATTTTACTAAATGTATATGTAAAATTGTAAATTAATAGAATTAAGACGTTTAATTTAAATAATGTTTCTGATAAACCTGATTGAATTTTTTGAAATGGTAAAGTCAAGGCTTTGGCACAGCTCGCACACATCAGACGAGGCGTGGCGAAAATAACGATAGGATGTCAATTTAGAATAGACTCTAATTTCTTTACGACAGGGTCGAAAACTGAGTAATGTTATGTTTACTATGGCAGTTTCAAATTATTTTCCTGCCATTAGATTTTTAGACATCAGTATATACTCTGTATATTCGCCGTGCCTCACTAAATGTGCGTTGGGCCTATGAGAAAAAGTAATTTGTGATTGAAATTATTTTTAATTAATAGGCGCTTTAGCCACTAGCCCAAGTTGCAAGATTTTAGTTTTTGATTAAAAGCATTAAAGTATGGTTTTATTTTAAGACAGACCTTGAAGAAAAGTTTTTGTTATGTTCAAAAGAAACTTTAAAAGACTAGTTTAAGAAATGTAAAAAGTCATGTCGTGTACTAAAAAGTTTGCAGAAATGCACGACGATCGGTCATTCATTGAGAGAGGCCTATGTTCAGCTGTGGACGTATTTCAGCTGAGATGATATTGTGTTGATTGATGTTGATCATGTTTTGATTGCTGTTGATCACGTTTTGACTGACGTTGATCACGTTTTGATTGATGTTGATCACGTTTTGATTGATGTTGATCACGTTTTGATTGATGTCGATCACGTTTTGATTGATGTTGGTCATGTTTTGATTGACGTTGATCACGTTTTGATTGATGTTGATCACGTTTTGATTAATGTTGATCACGTTTTGATTGATGTTGATCACGTTTTGATTGATGTTGATCACGTTTTGATTGATGTCGATCACGTTTTGATTGATGTTGATCATGTTTTGATTGATGTTGATCATGTTTTGATTGATGTTGATCATGTTTTGATTGATGTTGATCATGCTTTGATGTTGATCATGTTTTTGGGAGTTTAAGTAAAGTAAGGCGAATGTGTAAATTATAAGAATGATTCCAAATTTTATTTTAGTGATTGTAAAAATTGATTTAAGTTACCTAATTAGTTTAGTTTAGTAATATTTTTTATCGTAAGGTGCAACTGCACTGAGTAAGATATTTGCCGTACAAATAAAGAAATTATTAAAAAATATTGTTGTTTATTTTTTATTTCTAAAGTTTTTAATTTTAGACGGGTTTTCAATATTTCTTTCAAATAATGTCAAAATTAACCTCTTATCGCATCGTTCAATTAGCGTGTTTCCTCAAGAGGCGATACTGTTAGTTAGGAGTACGTATTTAAGAAGATATAATTTTTTTCGAGAATGGCGCTAGCATCGCTGTAAACTGGCTCTTAACATCTCACATGGCGGCAGCGCGGTGGCCAGATCTCAGAGTAAGGAAACCGCCATTAAGCCAGATCGTCATGTACAGTGGCGGACACGATCGGCGTAACACTTCCGGTTTTTCTGTATTGCAAATTGCAGTCTAGGGCTGACGAAACCATAGACAAATCTGTTACGGCCTCCTAGTCCTTGACTGTACGATGACAGTAACCCTGTCACACAGAGAGCTTACGCTAGAACGCTGACGCCGAGGGCTAGCGCGACTATATAACGCCGTCTGTTTGACACACGCTTAGACCTTTGATGGAATCATTACCGAAAATAGAATGACTGCTCCGTGGCTCAGTTGGCAGTGATGTGGACTTAGTAAGCGTGTGCACCCGGGTTCGATTCCCGGGCGGGGCGAATATTGATATGATGAATATCGATGTTTGTTTCCGGTCTGGGTGTGATGTTCGTCTCTGTGTGTGTTTCGGGCACCCTAGATACAGGTTCTTCCCAGTTAGGGGCTCTGAGTGTGATGTGTTATCAATATATATAAAACTCTTCCGTTACTGACTGACTGACAGACAACGCAGAGCCGAAACTACTGGGCGTAGCGGGCTGAAATTTTGCATGTAGGTTCCTTAGGGAGTGTAGGTGAGCACTAAGAAGGCATTTCCCGAAATTCCCACGGGAACGAAAAAAAACGGGAATTTTGTGTTTATGAGAAATCTGCGCGGGAAAACCGCGGGGCAGCCTCTAGTTATTACTATAGATCGGGAGCTACATTACTATTATAATTATTTACAATTTCCTCTAAACTTTTTACACGCTCTTGTAGTCTTTTGACTGTGCCCTTCAAGTTTTTCAAAGCCTTGTTTTTTAATAGTATTTTACGTTTTAGAACACAATTTCTGCGTAATATCTTCTTTTCTCTTAGTGACAAGGGTAGTGTTTCAACTGTTTGGCTAGTTTCGGTACCAGAGGGTCCAGATTCGGGGGTAGGAACTGCAATTTCTTTGACTAATACAGATCCTATACCCAACCTTTGAGGTAGTTTTACCTGAAAAAAAAATGCTATTAGTTATTTTTATAAATAACACTAAGTAGGTAAGTGGTAGTACACGTGTACGTCACGGGTATGCGTTATATTTTTAGCCAGCTACACCAAATATTTAGAAAAGTGGCCAGATAGGACCGATCGATCTACTATGTCTATGGGACCGATACTGTATGTATATGCCAGACATCCGTTGCATCATTATTTATTTATTTTATTTGGGTCCTCAAACAGCCTATACTTTCGCCAGAATAAATAAAAAACACGAAAATTTTTGAATTTCGCGCCATAGCGAGAGTTACCACCTTAACACTTGATTTAAATGGGCGCCCTTATCACTCAGAGCGATTTCTCGTTATAGGTATTAGCTGACATACAAAACAACAAAATTGCCGTGTGGTGGCGGTATAGAATTCAACCACCCTGTCTCCTCCCTAGGTGTCGTAAAGGGCGAACAAAGTGAATTTCTAAAGGACACAGCAGAGTTCAAAATTTGAAGAATTTCAGCATCCATACTGCGATCACCAACCCGCCTGCCAATCGTCCAATTATGGCAAACACCCCCTCCCTACAAGGTTTGTCCTCGTGATCTCTGGGGTAGGCCTGTGTCCAGCAGTGGAAGTCTTATAGGCTGCAGTGATGATGATGATGTTGATAAAAACAAGCAAAATAAAGCAATCTTTACTTACAGGAACGTACAACGAAGGTATAAAATCTTTCATCAATACTCGACGATGGTTTCTCTGTATAAAACAACTTTTTTCAAAATGTTTGCTGCAAATTGTCGAATTTTTCTTCGGAGTCCACTGGGACCTTTTTAATACTTTTATCCATTTTGCCCGTAATTTTCCGCAAGTTGGAAATCTGAAAAGAGCCGATAACAGAACAACCTTCAATCCTCAAAGTCTTGATGTCTTCATCATCATCGGGCTGTACTAGGGCTCCCCAAAGATCACCACAACACAAAGACCCGACCCTCATCCAGAGCACTGAACTCCGGCAAAATTCAACAGCTCGACAAACCACGTTGTGAATCTGCCTACCCACTCTGCGTCACACGGTGCTCGGTCGCCACTCAATTACATAGACAACAATGTCGTCTTCGATGAAACCTCGATGAAACAAAACTACAGCAAAACCTAAACCTATCCATACTATCATCAATACATAGTATGAAACAGTCGCTTCCCGCGTCTGTCCCTTTGTATGCTTATATCTTTAAAACTATGAAACGGGTTTTGATGCGGTTTTTTTTAAACGCCAGAGGAAGCTCATGAGGAAGGTTTATATCTATAATAAATGCACAACATAAGTAAGGCGGTACGAAGTTCGCCGGGTCGACTAGTAATATTATAAATGCTAAATTAGCTCTGTCTGTCTCGCTTTCTGAGAAAACTACTGAACCGATTTAAATGAAATTTGGTATATGGATAGTTTAGAGCCTGAGAAAGGACATAGGCTACGTTTTGCCCCAAAATAACCACGGGAAATTTGGGTATTTGGTGTTTCAAGGGAAAATTCGCTGGCGAAGCCGCAGGTAGTATATTAGTTGCAAGAGTAAGCGCATAAAATATTTTGATATGGGTTTCAAGCACAGGTTTAATTACTTATTGAAAAACAAAGTACTATATTACTTACCTGTGAAACGTATATTTATTAGGATTGTTTCTTCTCGTCACATCACAATTCATTACAGAGCAGGACACCATATTATTTTTTATAAAACTTAATTCAACAATCAATGTTGTATTACTCGACGAAGTAACCAGGCCGCAATGGCCTCTTTCTACGTTCCGTTCGTCGGTCGATGAACGGTACTGATCATGCGTCTCTTTCTGTCTCAGAGCATATTTACGAGAATCTGATGTCTCTTTCATTCACACCCGTCTGGCGGCTCTGTCTAGCGCGAATACAAAAAAAAATCGTACAGTGGCGGACACGATCGGCGTAACACTTCCGGTTTTTCTGTATTGCAAAATAGCTCTTGTTCTTTGGTAATACAGTCTAGGGCTGACGAAACCATAGAAAAATCTGTTACGGCCTCCTAGTCCGTGACTGTACCTCTAAACATAATCATGTAACTGAAACAACATTTTAGTTTATAATAAAAACGTAGTAAGTAAGTAGATATTTACGAATGTCTAGTGGACGCCCCGCAGCTTCGCCAGCGCATTTTCCCTTGAAACATCAAATTACCAATTTTCCCGCTAAAATTTCGGGATAAAAAATAGCCTAGATGTCTTTTCTCAGGCTCTAAACTATCCATATACCAAATTTCATTAAAATCGGTTCAGTATTTTTTTCGTAAAAGCCTTCTATCCGGCTTTCACGAGAAAACTACTGAACCGACTGAACCAGACAGACAGACAGACAAAGTTACTATCAGATTTATAATATTAGTATAAGGATCTAATATCTATCAATGTAGTATCTAAAAGTACTTATATATATACTTACGTACTGAGGGCAGTGACCTTAATCATCGTGGGCCGCAATGGCCTTTCTAAAAGTTAAGAATTTTTGTGTCATGTGTCACATTGGTGGCGCCTCTTTCTAGCTTGTGGGTATGGCATGTTTATGTATAACTAAAAATGTGGATTTGAAGTTTCATTCCCACACTTCGTTTGGCTTGCATCGGTAATTTCTGGAATAACCCATTTTTCGTGCGGCTCTTTCTGCTTTTTGAGTATTATTTGAGTATTTCATGATTATTTGCTTCTGAGCGTCCTGCGGCTTCGCCAGTGCTTTTTCCCTTCCGACTGCAAAATCACGGCAAAATTTTACGGGATAGAAAGCATCTATTATTGAGTTCGTCTGGTGTTGCTAGCCATATTGGTTCAGTAGTTTAGGCGTGATAACCTTGTGAAGTGAATACTCAACACTATAATATTATTTTTACGAGAGCAATAAAAAATCAATAAATTACGCTAACAAGATAACAATTAAACCTGTTATCTTCTGCGTTTAAATACGCTGACAATTAATTTTGTAGTTTTCCAGTTTTTATGTTAACATTTAGCGCATTCGTAAAAATTGGTTTTTCAACATTTGCTGTATTTGTGATCATTTCTCCCAATACTGTGTATAATTTGAATACTAACCAACCTAGCGGTATAACGTGCGGGTCTTCCATATGGCTCTGAGGTTCGAGCCCACTAACGGCACTCCTGGGACACTTCATAGAAAAAATCGCGTTGCTTCACGCACAGCCGAAGATCGTGTACGTGCACGCGTATCATGCTTATATAAGTGAGATAAAGACGTGTGACTCTGCTATAATTGTACTTAGCGGTAACTGAAAGGTAACCTAGAGCGAAGGAGCCGCACTTGACGAGAGAAGCAGGGAGTGCCCATACTGTATGTAGTACTATTTATTATACTGTGGTAACGGCACACATATATTGTGTCTTTTCAGTATTTGAATGTTGCTACCATCGCTTCCGTGCTTCGGAGGGCTCGTGCCGCGAGGGTCCTGCATCTGTAGCTCCTTGTCAGTAGCGTCGTCAGCCGTCCCTTTGACACTGAGGAGCCAGAGGCGAGAGACTGGGCAGCGGTTATCACAGCTGCTTTTCCACTATAAGGCTACGAACGCACAGGCGGTTTTATTTCCGCGCGGTGTCAAAGTTTGTTATTTAATTTTCAACCTTATTCATAGGTCCCGAACGCACAAGCGTGTTTTTACGGTTTTTTATCCGCTGGTGCGCACACTTCCATAGGATTCAGTATGTTACATAAAATCCGCGCGGCAAAAAACCGCCTGTGCGTTCGTAGCCTAATAATTCGCATCATGCGACAACCTGAATCGGCCCGCCCGTTCTCGAGTTTTAGCGAGACTAACATTGTCATCCATATCGACATAATGAGGTCGATAGTCTCTGTTGTAGAATACGAGAGTTATTTTATTTCTTTATGTATAACTACAATTAGTAAGATAACTAATCTACTATCCAATGACTATCCACTTTTTATTTAAAAACTAGAGGCTGCCCCGCGGTTTCACTCGCACAAATTTCCCGTAAACACAAAAATCCAATTTTTCCCGTTCCCGTGGGAATTTCGGGAAATCCTTTCTTAGTGCTCACCTACACTCCCTAAGGAACCTACATGCCAAATTTCAGCTTTGTAGGCCCAGTAGTTTCGGCTCTGCGTTGTCTGTCAGTCAGTCAGTCAGTCAGTCAGTCAGTCAGTCAGTCAGTCAGTCAGTCAGTCAGCAACGGAAGAGTTTTATATATATTGATTAATCGTGTTATTTCTCTGAGCTAAAACTAGAGAACGGCTAGGCCGATTTAGCTGAGGTGAGGCCTTTAAAGGTGAGAAATTGAAAAAAATGAGAATTTAGTAAAAGAACAATTTGATTTTTCCATATAAAATTAAAAGACGCGATACGAAGTTCGCCGGGACAGCTAGTAAGTAATAAAAACAATAATTGGTACAAAAAATATAATTTTATTATAATAATTCATATACTTATTGCTTATTCGAATAATTTCAATAAAATCAAGTAAGTAGATATTGCATCTTAGATTACTTAAAGTAAATTATTAAAAAAAAAGTTATACTTTAAGTGTAAATTGTAATAATACTTTTCAAAAAAGGAAAATTAAGTTTTATAAAATAATAATAATAACTGATGAATAATAGGAACTTATAAAACTAAACATACTCAATTAAAAAGAAAATTTAATACAATATTCGACAAAACGTCCGTTACGACAAAAAAAACCGTTAGGCTAAGATTTAATTAAACTTATTTAAAAAAATGTGTTTTTGCTGTATTTACCTGAATTACTTAAATTTACACATTATTGTACAGTGGCGGACTAGGAGGCCGTAACAGATTTGTCTATAGTTCTGTCAGCCCTAGACTTTATTACCAAAGAACAAGATCTATTTTGCAATACAGAAAAACCGGAACTGTTACACCGAGCGTGTCCGCCATTGTACGTGGAATCCTTACTTTGTTTGCCAATCGAATAGATAATAACATTTTTTAAATACTTGGCGTAGAATTCGAAATAGGACTTAGCGCTTAAACAGACGATGCCGCCACCGCGCCGCCGGTGCCGCGCAATCAATGCAAATTTTATCGTTCCATTACTATTGTTAATAATACTTTGCTAAAAACCTGCGCAGATAGAGAACAGTTTTAAATATGGCGTCGATCCGCATGCTATCTCGCTCACACAGTGAAGTAAAAAAATTATAATTAACGCAGAACACATTTAGCTATTTAATATTGCCATCGCTTTTTAGCGATAGCAATATTATTTTATTATTTATTTTATTATTATGTGGCAATATCTTTATTGTTAATGTTTTCAAATCAAAACTAATAGAGAAAAATAAAAGAAGTATGTTTTATTTACCCTTGCTTCTAATTTATTTTATTATGATATTATTTGTAAATACTATTATATTATTCATTAGTAATAATAAAAAAAGAATTATTTATTACAAAGAGTCGGTAAAAGAAATATTAATCATAGTTATTTTGCCAACCATACATTACGAAAAACAAAACAAACGTCCGCCATTTAAAAACCTGTTCTTTATCTGCGCGGCTTATAGTTCTGAACGTTTAAGCGCTTATAATACTAACAAAATACTTAAAACTTATTAAAAATGATTACTTAATGAAACTTAAAACTAGATATTTGTGATTTTCATTTTGTGTATAGATAGTATACATACTGGCATTATCTGAAACAACAATAATATATTTATTCAATATAGGACGACACACAAAAAGTACCAGTACTCAGTTGGCAGTGATCTGGACTGAGTAAGCGTGAGCACCCGGGTTCGATTCCTGGGCGGGACGAATATTGATATGATGAATGTCGATGTTGGTTTCCGGTTTGGGTGTGATGTTCGTCTCTGTGTGTGTTTCGGGCGTCCTAGATACAGGTTCTTCCTAGTTAGGGGCTCTGAGTGTGGTGTTATTATATATTATTATATAAAAAAAACCTAAAGACCGACTTTTTTAACTGAAATATTCGTTGTTGTCGTTTGTTCACTTAATAAATAAAACAGCAATACACAAATTAATTTGACCGCGACCCGATATGCGCCTCAGGGTCAAATGCAACGTTATGAGTCAACTATTGATTTAAACAACTGAGGTCATTTTAAAATTATGCAAATTTACGTGCCTCGTAAAATAATAATACATCACATTTCTAACCCTAAACTATACGTAGAGCCAGAGTTTAGGGTGCCCGAAACCGATACTACGTTATTACACACTAGCTGACCCAGCGAACTTCGTACCGCTTTTAATAGAGATACTTCCCTAACTTTTTTGAAAAAAAAAATTGCTTAAATTTATAATGAAGAATAATGTAGGATTCACCAGAGTCTATGGTGCCCGTTACATACTAGCTGAGCCGCCAAACTTTTTTGAAAAAAATTTTTATAACCTATGTTCTTAAAGAACAATAAAGTATTCTAGTAAAATTGTATGTCGACAAAACTTTCCAAATCGGGTCAGTGGTTTCGGAGCCTATTTGGTACAAATAATCAATCAAATCTTTCCCTTTTGGTAATTTTTATGTATGTATATATATATATGTGTAAGTAGATAATAAGAATTATTGTTAGTTTCTTTGGAAATTTACTAGTTACAAGTGTTGATCAGGCAGTATTTTATCAATAAGTGAGTTATTAACAGAACATTGTCCTATAATATTGAAAATTTAAACTTAAGTGCAAAAAAAAACAATTAGACATAGACATCCATACTTTGCGTTTCCCAGGACATTGAATGTGCAACATGTGTAAGCATAAATTCTGAGAACTCGATTCGACGAGCAAAAACTGACTAAATTCTTGAAGATATTCAATAGCTTCTTTGTTCGTGGCTACTATACAAAATACAAAGAAATTCCAGTTTCTAGTACTACGTTTATATATCAATACTATCAATATATATAAAACTCTTCCGTTACTGACTGACTGACTGACTGACTGACTGACTGACTGACTGACTGACTGACTGACTGACAGACAACGCAGAGCCGAAACTACTGGGCGTAGCGGGCTGAAATTTTGCATGTAGGTTCCTTAGGGAGTGTAGGTGAGCACTAAGAAAGGATTTCCCGAAATTCCCATGGGAACGGGAAAAAACGGGATTTTTGTGTTTATGAGAAATCTGCGCGAGTGAAACCGCGGGGCAGCCTCTAGTAATATTATAAATGCGAAAGTAACTCTGTCTGTCTGTCTTGCTTTCCTGAGCAAACTACTAAACCGAGTTGAATGAAATTTGCTATGTGGATAGTCTAGAGTTGAGAAAGGTCATAGGCTTCTTTTAATCCCGAAAATCCTGCGGGAAAATTGGGAATTTGACGTTACAAGGGAAAATGCGCTGGCTAAGCCGCGGGGCGCCCACTAGCCAATACATAGTATAAAACAAAGTCGCTTCCCGCGTCTGTCCCTATGTATGCTTATATATTTAAAACTATGCAACTGATTTTAATGTGTTTTTTTTATTAGATAGAGTGATTCAAGAGGATAGGTTTATAAGTATAATACATGTACAAGATAGTAAAAGTTTAGGCGGTACGAACTTCGCCGGGTCGACTAGTATATAAATAACTAGAGGCTGCCCCGCGGTATTTCCCGCGCAGATTTCTCATAAACACAAAAATCCCGTTTTTTTCCGTTCCCGTGGGAATTTCGGGAAAACTTTTCTTAGTGCTCACCTACACTCCCTAAGGAACCTACATGCCAAATTTTAGCTTTGTACGCCCAGTAGTTTCGGCTCTGCGTTGTCTGTCAGTCAGTCAGTCAGTCAGTAACGAAAGAGTTTTATATATATTGATAAACAAACTGTCAGCTCGTTATTAAGAGTCCTTTCATGCGAACAGTAGCGCCACTATCGAAGAAAAATCATATCTTCTAAGGCATTTAAAAAAAAAGAAAACATTAGTGCATAGACCTTGGTCCCTAGTATTTTTTAAGTACCTATTTCAAATATATGGTTTTATGAAGCACTGTGTTTTGCTAAAGTGGCCACTACTGACGCTTTTTTGATAAAAAAAAAGGCTTACTTTATTTATTTTTTTATATATTTTTATATTCTCGCCAACATGCAATTGCAATAGAAGCATTTTTTATCCATGAGATTTTATGGTTTAAGGCATTTCCTTCCGATGTCAGGTTGCTAGTGGGCCAAGTTGTCCCACGTTGAGCGATTTTGAGGCGTCGAAGGCGACTTTAGAAGATATAATCTTTCTTCTAGAGTGGCGCCACTGTTCGCGTAAAAGGACTCTTAATCTAATTTTTTTTTTAACTAACTGAAATAATAACGCAATTCTAGGAAATTAATGTAATTGCTAATATTTATAAAAGAACTCACCAAAAATAAGAATCCTAAGGCATGGTCTGGCTTCCTTGGGCCCGTATGCTAGAAGTCCTCGATAACCGTTTACCAATAGTCTGAACGTGGAACCCAATATTGACCAGCTCTTCATGGTTGAGGATCTTCCTTCCATCGAAGATGTACGCTGGCTTCATCATAGCTGAGTATATTTTCCTAAAGTTTAACTCTTTGAATTCGTCCCATTCTGTACAAAGGACGATTGCATGCGCCCCTGAGACGGCAGAATAAGCTGTTGAATGGATTCTGGTGTTACTCCGTACATTCTCAGGGTCTGACGTTATGGAAGGATGCATTAGCTCGTAGAATATCTGATCATGTTCCACTTTTGGATCGTAGATGTGCAGTTTAGCACCCTCGTCCAGCAACGTCTTTGCCACATGTATCGCTGGTGACTCTCTAGTATCCCCAGTGTTCTTCTTGAAAGAAAACCCGAGGATGGCTATTTTTTTGTCCGAAACAGTATTGAAGAGTGATTCAATAACTTTTCTAGTAAAGCGCATCTTTTGATAATCGTTCAGGTCGACCACTTGCTGCCAGTAAGCCGCGACTTCGGGTAAATTGAGACATTCGCATAAATAGATTAAGTTTAGGATGTCTTTTTGGAAGCAGCTTCCTCCGAAACCGATTGACGCTTCAAGAAACTTGGGACCGATGCGGGAGTCTCTTCCAACAGCTCGGGCAACTTCAGACACGTCTGCTCCAGTAGCTTCACAGACGGCAGACAGTGAGTTGATACTTGAAATACGTTGGGCTAGGAAAGCGTTTGCTGCTAGTTTGGACAGTTCAGAACTCCAAGTGTTAGTTGTAAGGATGTTTTTTGAAGGAATCCAGTGTTCGTACACCCAGCAGAGCTCTTTCATAGCTTTGTGACCTTCTGTTGTGTCTTCACCTCCAATTAGAACCCGTTCGGCTTCCAATAAGTCTACAATTGCACTGCCTTCAGCTAAAAACTCAGGGTTAGACAGTATTTGATACTCTACGCCTGGTTTCGTATTGGCTCTTAGGATCTTCATGATAATTTCAGCCGCTTTAACTGGCACAGTGCTCTTCTCTACTACAATTTTGTTACTAGTAGCTATGTCAGCTATCATCCTTGCTGCGCCTTCAATATACTTTAGATCAGCGGCTCTACCTTTCCCGTTACCAATAGTTTTAGTTGGTGTGTTAACCGAGATGAAAATCAGATCAGCTTCTTGGATACTCTTATCTATATTGTTGGAAAAGAATAAGTTTACGCCGCGGCATTTTTTGACCACCTCGTCTAAACCAGGCTCGTAAATGGGCAGCTTTTCTGAGTTCCACTGATTTATTCGCTCGACGCTCTTATCGCAAACTGTTACAGTAATATCCGGACATTTCAGTGCTATCACGCTGCATGTTGGGCCCCCAACGTATCCGGCGCCGAGACAACAAATTCTTTCGATCACCATTTTTTTTGTGACGACTTTGAGGCGGTAATTCCAGACAGAAAATGCGACTTGGTCGATTATAGCCGATAAGGTAATCGCGCTTATGAGATTAACTCACGATTTAATGATTAATGCAACTTCCGCGGTGGGATTACCTTATAATTTATTTGTTTGATTCCAAGTCGTGTTCAATCGAAGGTTGGTCAGAATCTTCTGTCTTAAAACTTTGACTGCGTGTTCCACTTGGCACTGAGCAATTGGCGTATGCAACGGGTACAGAGAACGGGTTTTGTACTAGCTAATTGAACTTCTAAATGCGGCGGTGAAGGTTTGTAACGGCAATTAAATTGAAAAACAGCCGCCTCGGGCGATGGGGATGGCCTTTTGACAACAAGTCATTGACACTTTGACCAGTGTTGCCAATGGCTATTTACCAGATTCCCCAAGATCACTGGTCAAATTCCCCAAATTTGGGGAGAAAAATATCCTGATTCCCCACAAAATCCCCACACAATGAGATAGTGAACTATTTACGAAATAACTTTAAAAATCAACCATTTACTAATGACAAACATAAAAAAAAATCGCAATATCACTTAAAAAAAATTATCCGGTATATTATAATCTTCCTCCGGGTTTTTCTTATGTTCAGGCTTAAAAGTAAATACTAGCTTAAATACATGTAAAAACTGATGAAGTGTAAATTTAACTTACTCGAACACAAACCAAAAAAAATCAATGTTTTCTATAATTTATACTTAAAAGAAACAAATATTATACATTAGCAAAGACTAAGGATATCCAACTGACTGATTTTAGGATGAGGTGATACATTTTCAATATTTAATTTCGCTATTATTCAGTAATTCAAACGAATAAGGTAAATAATCTCTTCCATAAAGATAAGTTTGAGCCTTTTTTTAAATTAAATTAATTAAAGGCAGTAATTTATATTCGATCAATGGATGTTTTGGTTGTAAGTTTTTTTGAATTTGTAAAATGCTGAATTCCCCGCATATTCCCCACACAGTGCCATTCCCCACAAATTCCCCAATCGCTTTGGGATTCCCCGCAGTTTGGGGAATTCCCCACACATTGGCAACGCTGACTTTGACTGACCTAGTACAGAAAGAAAATGAAAACTTAGTCACAGATTCAAAAGAGTGAAGTGGGTAGGTGAAGGTTGGTTGACATTTTGTGGTCTGTGGTGGGCTTGTAGTGATGTGCCGTTTGTTTCAAAGTTCGGACGTCTCTTTAATACTAGTCGACCCGGCGAACTTCGTACCGCCTAACCTATTAATATGTTGTGCATGTATTAAACTTATAAACCTTCCTCTTGAATCACTCTATCTATTAAAAAAAATCGCATCAAAATCCGTTGCATAGTTTTAAAGATATAAGCATACACAGGGACAGACGCGGGAAGCAACTTTATTTTATACTATGTATTGATTATGGTCCGTAATATTCATTTCGGTTTAAACTGCTTCATTAGCTGCATCTGTCACTCATATAAACAAAAAGTGACAGATCCTCCCGATAAATTGGGATTTGTTTGAACATTTCCGCATTCAGTTTTTTATTTCTTTTTTATAAAACTATGTTGTTACGACCATAGACAAAGTAGAACGCAGGTAACGACTATTATGTATGTTGACGAGGTATTACGTTGTGCGCTGCCTTTTTTATTTTATTAATAAGCTCGAGTCATAATTTCTTTATTATATTCTTAACCTTTTTTTGGTCTTAAAAAAAGACGAAGTGTCTTTTGTTATATCAAGAACAGCACTAGGTAATTTTTTTGTGTTGCTAGGGAAATTAAAAAATAAAATTTGTAACAAGCACCAAGCACCCCACCCACACCTCACGCCACCCCCACACAACACAGGCGGTATCCAGAAATTTTTGTTTTAAATCTCAGAATTCTTAGTTTCATGGTTCAAAGCAAAAAACGTAATTCAAAAGAAAACTTTTATTTAATTATTCTTAAAATAAGTAAACTTATTAATATCTAAGCTAGGTCAGGCGCCCACAGTTTGAAGGTCCGGTCGTAGGACGACGTGGCAATGTACTTGTTATCAAAGGATATGTCCGCACTCATCACCTGGAAAAATAAAACTCCTTAAAATAATAAATTAAAGTAAAAAAACCCGGATTTTCAGGATAAAAAGTCTGAACATCTCGTGATTCTAAGCATTTTTAGCCATATCGGTTTAGCAGTTTAGGCGTGATTGTGTAACACACACAGACAAAGTTACTTTCGCATTAGAAATATTTACGGGTTTTACGTTTCCTTTTATTTTTTTTTATAGCAACATTGCCACTGTAATGCTAAAATTTTGTTGTGGCGCCAATTCTCTATTTTTGCAAATTTGCAATGCGATTTCATATACTTTTTTATTTTAGCACTGTGAGTCCGTCTACATTTTTGTATGTATACCTTATTATCGTGTCCAGAAAGCGTCCTCAGCGGATGCCAGGCCGGGTTGGACCACAGCTTGGCTGTCTTGTCGTAAGAGGCTGTAAGGAGGTAGTGGCCGTGGCTCGGTTGATATCTTATGTCTGGAAAAAAAAAAGTTTGTTATGAACCGGAGTTTTGGCGGGAAGCGAGAAGAAAATGTTTGTTATAATAATTAAAAAAATAGTTTGCAGTAAATATAACCCTGTGCTCATCCCTCTCTCATTTCAGCCGAAAGACGTCCACTGCTGGACATAGGCCTCTCCCACACATCGTCACACCAACCAGTCTTGAGCGACCTTCATCCAGTGTAAGTACTCCCGCAGACTTTACCAGGTATTCTGACCACCTTGTGTGGAGTCTACTTAAATAGACATAGATAAATCCTTATTTGCGTATAAAAAAATAAGTTACACATAAGTAAATAACAGTGTTTATTATTAGAGAGTATACTAACAAAACTTACAGTCTGATACGAAGTTCGCCGAGACAGCTATCTAATATCTATCTACTATATATATAAGAATGAATCGTGGTTCGTTAGTCTCGCTTACACTCGAGAACGACCGGGTCGGTTTAGCTGATTTTGGCTTTGAAATGTTTGTAATAGTCCGGGAAAGGTTTCAAAGGTGAGAAAATATGGAAAAATTGAGGGGAAGTTAGTAAAAACAACAATTTCATTTTCCTTAAAAAATATTCCATAACTGTTCCATAATTTTTCGTGTCAATCAAAAGATTGATTTGACGTTTTTTTAAATTCCTTCATTCTGGGCGGGAAAAATAACATACAGCCATGTTTTTAGTGGGTAGGGAGTAATAATAATCGAGTCAACATAATTATCTAAGGCAATACGGAGTTTGCCGAGTCAGCTACTTAATTAATAATTATTTTATCTATACCAATATTATAAAGAGGAAAGATTTGTTTGTTTGTTTGTTTGTTTGTAACGAATAGGCTCCGGAAATACTGAACCGATTTGAAAAATTCTTTCACTGGTAGGAAGCTACATTAACCCCGAGTGTCATAGGCTATATTAGATTTTCAAAAAAATTAGGGATCCTTACCTAAACTCAAATAATGTAACCCAAGGTGCAATATTTTTTCCGTTGTTTACATATTTTGACAGGTGGTTTGTGGTTGTTGTTTGTTTTTTTATCAAGAGGCATTCTGGGCAGGCAAAAGAACATAGTCTATAGAGCCAAGTCTTTTGTAGTATCTTATATTCTATGGCGTAACGAAGTAAGCCGGGAAAGCTCGTCATTTATACAGTGATGTAACTTACCGCTACAGAGGTGCGTGTGGGCGGGTATTGTGTATATTTTCTTTCTCGTCCTAAACTCCCAAATCGCTGCGCTGTGATCAGCCGCCGCGATGGCTGTAACACAAAAACGTGTGTTAAAAACGTAGACTTGAGAAAGACTTATCCGAGTTCAAACTTGAGCGATGTCAGCCTTAGATAGCCTGTAGAAACCTATTAAGTTGGAAAAGGTTAACCCTCACCGCGTCGTGCGCACATAAACTGTGCATAGTTTAAATTCGTTTGAGGGTAGGCAAACATTCGACCCTAATCCCGTCCCCCCCGTGTGTCCTATCATGCGCGATGTCCCCCCCCCCGTGTATCGTTCCCTACCGTGATGTTCCCCCCGTGTATCGTTCCCTACCGTGATGTCCCCCCCACAGAACGTTACCTGCGCGGTGTCCCCGGGGGTCGGCGGCGGCGCCCAGCACGCCCCCCTGGTGACCGTCCAGCAGCATCACGCAGCGACCCGTGCGAAGGTCCCAGACTCGACCGAATGCGTCCATGCCTCTGTTTTAATGAAAAAAAATAAATAGAAAAGCCATTGAGTCGAGAATTTTTTTTTGTAAACAATCCGATCGTTACCATCAATATCAATCCATAGTATAAAACAAAGTCGCTTCCCGCGTCTGTCCCTATGTATGCTTATATCTTTAAAATTATGCAACGGATTTTGATGCGATGATTTTTTTTTTCAAAGATAGAGTGATTCAAGAAGAATGTTTTTATGTAAACTACATTTACACTTTATTGCATACAAGTAAGATACAAAGTACATTAATAGTAGTATAAGCAACAGAGGTGAAAGTGATTTATTTTGTACGAGGGTGGTCTGTTGTTACCTCACCCGAGGCAGAATAACTTTACCCCCAAGTTGTATGTATATGTCGTAGGAAGATTTGATAATTAGGGATTTTGCGAAAACCCGGATAATTTGATATAAGGATTATTTTATTCCAATCATCATGACTATAAGCAGTTTTTTTTTGCAAAAAACCTAGTATAACTGAAAAATTTGAAACTTTCCTTATCTCTAATTGGCTAGATTATTGCTTGCTGTCCACACTCTTATTCTGATTGGTTCTCTGTAGCGTCAAAAGGTATTTTAAAGAACCAATCATAATAAGAGTTAACTAGCCAACAATAATCCAGCCAATCAGAGTTAAGGCAGGTTTTAACTTTTTCAATTATACTAGGTTTTTTGCAAAAAAAACTGCTTTTTGTCAGTAAGATTGAAAACAAAAGTAATACTACAAATTATCGGAGTCTTCGCAAAATCCCTAGTTTTTTTGCAAAAAAAACTAATTATCAAATCTTCCTACGACATATACAGATTTTTATTCCATCCGACGAGAAAATTCACAAAAGAAATAAAAAATCAGAACCCATGTTCTTACCTATCTTATTTTGCTGACCTAATCAGCTAGCTGGTTTTCAAACACACTTCACTTCAATCATTTATTTTTGTAACAATAATACAATTATGCATCATAATTGCTTAGAGGACAATAAAGAACGTATGGAGATTTATTACTGACCGGCTATAAACCGCATGTGAACAATGAGGAACTTTACGACTAGAGAACAGGACAACCTTATCGATAAAAGGGCTTTATTCCAGGCAACCCATATACCATTATTCCGACCAAAAAGTGCGTCACGGAAAATCTACCGTTAGCGTCTTTCCTAAATGATATAATCAGACAAGACTCACCCAGTGATAGCCAA
Source organism: Euspilapteryx auroguttella (assembly GCA_951802225.1). Taxonomy (NCBI): domain Eukaryota; kingdom Metazoa; phylum Arthropoda; class Insecta; order Lepidoptera; family Gracillariidae; genus Euspilapteryx; species Euspilapteryx auroguttella. Next base: position 4,577,194 of record OX637669.1, read on the forward strand.
CGATCCGTCCACCTGGAACGCTATGCAGTAGACCGGCTTTGCGTGGCCCTCCTGATGCAGTACTTCCTTACCTGAAGCGGAAAATAATACAGAATACAATAAAAGTATAAGTTTTGAAATCAATACATAGTATAAACTAAATCCTAACCTTTACCTTTCAACAGCAAAGCTGCCAGGGAGGCTTTGGCGCTAAATAGGAACAACTTACGTACTCTGGTGCGAGCACTCACGGGACACTGCAAGTTGAACAAGCATATGTTCAACTTAAAATTGAAAGACACAAAAATGTGCAGACTCTGCCTAAATGCAGATGAAACTGCGATGCATATTTTGTGTGAGTGTGGTCCCCTAATACATAAACGGTCAATCCATCTCGGAAAACATTTGTTGCAGCTGGATGAGATATAATCTCTCAGTTTCAAGGACATACTGTTGTTCCTGAAAGCAACAGGCCTTGATGCTGAACTATAAAACATAATAGTGGCGATCACAATAGATCTGCAAAGGTCGCAGTGATACTGGGCTGTTAAAGCCCTGCATAGCCACCAATCAAATAAAAAAAAAAAAACTAAATCGCTTCCCGCGTCTGCCCCTATGTATGCTTAAATCATTAAAAATATGCAACGGATTTTGATGCGGTTTTTTTTTAATAGATAGAGTGATTCAAGAGCAAGGTTTATAGGTATACTACATGCACAAGATAGTTAGAGGTTAGGCGGTACGAACTTCGCCGGGTCGACTAGTTAAATATAATTATCATTCATTCAACAGGAGACAAAGTCAAACAGGTTGTCAAAGTCCATGTTAATATAACGCCAAAGCAAAACGGAATGTTAAAGTCAAAGCGAGTGTCAAAGTGAAAGTCAAAAACAAACCCTACCTTATTCTGCTGTCGAGGTCAAGGTCGGGCCGAAATGGGAAGTCAAGGTCAAACCTAATCAAAGTCACACTGTTTGTCCAAAACAGGTCAAAAGGTCGATCCTAAATGCAAAGTCAAGGTCAAGAATTAGGTCTGCCATAATCAAGTCAAGGTCAAAAAGAGTCGGTAAAACTCAAGTCAAACCGAGTGTCTGTCAATAGACAATGTCAAGGTCAAATCGACTGTCAAAGTCAAACACGGTGTCAGAGTCGAGGTTATGTTAAAAGAACCCACCAGCCTCGAGGTCCCAAAGACGCCAGCTGTTGTCGAACACGCACGCTGCGAGGAATCTCCCGGACGGGTGGAACTCCACCCTGGAGACGCGGTGCGGACTGTGCCCTGACAGTGAGCCCATTGGCTCGTCTCTGTTAAAGTATTTATTTATTTTAATTTTTATTTCTTTGGGTTAACAAACAGTTACACATTCAATAGTGGACTTATAAATATAAGTAATCTAAGTAGTAGTTATCAATGCATAACCAACACCGGAAACCACAGAGTTCTAAGTAAAAAAAGCATACATTGACTAAAAAATTCCGACAAAAACAAACAAAAAACATTATTTAATTTTTATAAACTAAGCACTGTGAGAAGAGCATCAATGAGCAAAAGTAGGTATAGGTACTAGGTACCTATTTATTAATCGATTGAAGGAAAAGTAAAGTAAAGTAAAGTAAAGTAAAAAACACTTTACTGCACACAGAGTAAGATACAAAAGAATAGGTTGAAGATAACAGGTTAAAATTAAAACATTTGCGTTTGCATACAACGGGCGACCTTATCGTTAAAAGCGATTTCTTCCAGGCAACCCACTTATTGGAACCGTAAATAAATTTATAAATTCAAATTCTTTATTCAATACAGGATACAAGATATCACTTATTGAAAGTCAATCAGACTACATCTAATCTAATTGCTATTGATACCTTATTTGGTAAAGTATCCTATACTGTGAGAGGCGAGGTAGTTCAGGGTGCCCACCAAGCGGCTCAGCTTGCCTTACGACAATAGTCACCTGGAGAGGCCCCCAGACGAGCCCTCCTCTGTCAAATGATTCTACTCCTAATATAATGATAATTATGTTTACAGATAGAAATTTACTAATGTTTGACATTTTGTGGTCATCTATCCATTTTTCAATCGTGTTTATATCACTATCTCATCATAAAAATGTTTAGTTGAAAACGTTTTTTTAAATTAAAATCCATACTATACTATACTAATATATTATAAATGTGCAAGTAACTCTGTCTGTCTCGCCTTCACGACAAAACTACTGAGCCGATTTTAATGAAATTTGGTATACGGATAGTCTAGAGCCTAAGAAAGGACATATGCTTCTTTTTATCACAAAATTACCACGGGAAAATGGGAATTTGACGTTTCAAGGGAAAGTGCGCTGGCTAAACCACGGGGCGCCCACTAGTTATGAATAATTTTAAGTTGCTAGTGTAATATTACCCGGCAAAATTCCAGAGGTGCACATCACCGTCGTAAGAGCAGGATGCCATGCTGAGCTCTCTCGCTCGCTCTTCGATGTCTACAGGTATCGACGTGTCCATTGCTTCTTCGCCTTCTGATAGTTTTAGCTAAAAAGTAACGGAAAACATTAATTTTCTATCTATTCTATTTTTTTTTTATTCGTTGAAATATTAACCATCCTAACACTTTTTTCAAAAATAAGCCATTCAGGTTCTTGTTTTATGTTATAACAATTCCTCTAGAGGTATATTTCAGTTATCAGTAAACCATGGAAGCCAAACAGTGTAGGGTAAACTGCCCCATTCTTGCCCCCCCCTAACTATTATTAGCATTGTTAATTTTGAGGCTGAATATAAGGTTTCTTGGCATTGTACGGCATTAAAAACAAAGTTTCAGACAAGATTGCAATTAATTAAAGGAAAGAATCAGCTCACCATTACTAAAAACCTTCCAAGCAACATTTGTCGAAATCTTTTTAAAACAAAATCTGCTTTTCCGTGCATTGACCCCGTCAGCTTATGGACCAATATATTATGCACAAGTTTTTTTTTGATAATTTTACCCATCATACTTGACTTAAGGTGATATAAATCAATGCATAAATTAATTACTTCCGATTTACGCTTCACCAGTTGAAACTTACTGACTTGTAGACTTTGAAACTTACCCTCTGTTGAAAGTGCGTCGGCATCTCAACTCCGGGCTTAAAAACTGCGTTGCTGACGTTACACTTGTGCCCGCGTAGAGTCTGCAGCGGACGACATTCCGGTACTGACCACACTTTCACTAGGCCGGACCTAGTGATTAAAACATTATCCCTGTTACACATAAAAAAAAGGGGTACATGTCGTGTGACACGCGATAGGAACGAAGGCCGACTGACAGTCGACCAAGCCACTGCCCGTAGGGAGGGGAGCGAGTACTGCGAGCGAGTACCAGTACCAGGCGACCATTGTCGTAAGGCAAGGCAAACATTTGGCACCCTGAACTACCTCGCATCTCGCAGTATAGAGATACTTTACCAAATAAGGTATCAATATTAATTAGATTAGTCTAATTGACTTTCATTTAGTGATATTTTGTATCCTATATTGAATAAATATTTTTTTAGTTTAACTTCTTTTTTTTTTTAATGAGCGAGACAGAGTGGGATATATATAGTTCGAGGTTTCTTTCACGCTGTAACGCTTTTGTGTCTCACTTCAGCCGTAACGTGGCACTTTTTTTAAGCTAGGTCCCCATCGCAACCCGAGATAAGGAACTTCGTTCCAAAAGAGTTTCTGAAATAAATGTTTCTGATTCTGATTCTGAAAAAGTTAAAGAGCATTTTAGTACTTATTAATTCCATGTGAATGACTCACCAACTGGACGTGACCAACATTTTACTGTCGCTGCTGAATCTGCAAAAACTGATAGGTCTTGTGTCGCCTATCTGTAAAAAAACATGTAAATATTACTTGGCTATAATGGCAAACCAAAATACATTTTCTTTCTTCCTTTTATTTCTTTAAATCGCCTTCGAAAATGTTTGACCTTTTGTTGGAAATATGTTTTTAGATAGAAATTTTAATATAAGTCATATACTGGGTGTTTCTGACAAGGCGGTAATAAATCAAAGGAGGGATTCTGCTCACCATAACTAAAAACTTTCCCAAAGCAACATGGATCAAAATCTCAAAAAAAATAACAGCGTTCCATACATTGGTTCGATCAGCTGGCGGGGTCAATGTACGGGACGGCTGATTATTGTTTTGAGTTTTCGACCCATGTTGCTTTGGGAAAGTTGTTAGGTATGGTGAGCAGAATCCCTCCTTTGATTTATTACCGCCTTGTCAGAAACACCCTGTATATACATAGTCAATAGTCATAGTAGTACAAAAATGAAGTCGCTCCCCGCGTCTGTCCCTATGTATACTAAAATCTTTAAAACTAGGCAACGGATTTTGATGCGTTTTTTTTTTTGAATAGATAGAGTGATTCAAGAGGAAGGTTTATGAGTATAATAGAACGGAAAGCGACTTTATTAACCGACTGCTTTTATACTATGTATTAATACTAGAGGCTGCTTCGCGGTTTAACTCGCACAGATTTTTCATAAACACAAAAATCCATTTTTTCCCGTTCCCATGGAAATTTCGGGAAATCATTCCTTAGTGCTTCCCTACACTCCCCAAATCCCCAAGTAACCCACATGCAAAATTTTAGCCCGCTACGCCCATTAGTTTCAGCTCTGCGTTTCAGTCAGTCAGTAACGGAAGAGTTTTATATATATTGATTGATTGATTCGATACTATTCCATTTTGTAACATCTGTTCCTGTACCTTAAGAAAGCACAAATAAATGAATATGAACATTTCGCTCTGCATTCAGGATTTTTAACCGATTTCAAAAAAGGAGGTTATCAGTTTGACCTCTTTGTATGTATGTTTTGACCGCGATTATCACGCGTTTGGCTGAACAGATTTTGATGCGGTTTTCAGTAATGTATTTGTTATATTCAGGAGAAGGTTTAGTATTTTAACCGACTTCGAAAAAGAGGAAGTTCTCAGATTATGTCTGTGTCAGTTTGTTAAAGGGGGGGGGCTTCTTTTTGTAAAAAAGAAATATTTGATTATATTATACGAGCTTTCCCAGCTTACTTCGTTACGCCATAGAATATAAGATACTATAAAAGACTTGGCTCTATAGATATGTTCTTTTGCCTGCCCAGAATGGGCTTGATAAAAAAACAAACAACAACAACAAACCACCTGTCAAAATATGTAAACAACGGAAAAAATTGCACCTTTGGTTATATTATTTGAGTTTAGGTAAGGATCCCTAACTTTTTTGAAAATCTAATATAGCCTATGACACTCGGGGTTAATGTAGCTTCCTACCAGTAAAAGAATTTTTCAAATCGGTTCAGTATTTCCGGAGCCTATTCGTTACAAACAAACAAACAAATCTTTCCTCTTTATAATATTGGTATAGATAGCCTATGTCACCGGGGATAGTGTAGCTTCCCAACAGCGAAGGAATTTTTGAAATAAGTTTATTGTCTCGGAGCCTATTTAATGCAAACGAACAAACACCATCAAATCTTTCCTCTTTATTATTGGTACAGTATATATAGATAAGGAGCGTCTCCCACCTGACTGCAGTATATAGACATGGCGGACGCCTTTCTCTGTGTCTCCTGCTTTGCTGCGGCCCGCACGCTCCCAGACAACTGGAGTTCCTCTCGAGCTTTTGTTAATCTGTGGACATATAGTATAAAACAAAGTCGCTTCCCGCGTCTGTCCCTATGTATGTTTAAATCTTTAAAACTACGCTACGGATTTTGACGCGGTTTTTTTTTTAATAGATAAAGTGATTCAAGAGGAAGGTTTATTTGTCTCATGCATAGACAACATAGTAAAAGGTAAGGCAGTACGAAGTTCGCCAAGTAGACTAGTTATTTATATAAAAAAAAAATATTATAAATTATTCAAAAAAAAGTTGTACAGTGGCGGACACGATCGGCGTAACACTTCCGGTTTTTCTGTATTGCAAAATAGCTCTTGTTCTTTGGTAATACAGTCTTGGGCTGACGAAACCATAGACAAATCTGTTACGGCCTCCTAGTCCGTGACTGTACAAAAAAAAAAAAATATATGCGACGAATTGAGAACCTCCTCCTTTTTGTTTTTTTCGTCGGTTAAAAATTAACCAAATTCTGCAAAACACACATTTGGGTTAGTTTTAAAAACAAAAACAAAACTTAACTTGAATCTAGTTTTATAAAGCGTTAAATATGCAGCACCTAGTTCTAATTAACAATCATGAAATAGTTTTTTTTATATAATAACGGCCGCGTTGCTACGCTATTACCGCCACTTCCGATAAAAAATTAATATCTATCTAAACCATGGCCCAAATTTTAAAAATGTGTTAGATAATGCACTACTTTTTTGGAGTCGCCAGAAGTCGAATAATAAACTTACCTTTCCTTAGCCCTCGGTAGAGAGTAGGCAGCGATCCAAAGCCTGGCTTTCTTCAGCTCGGGCGGCCCCTCGTGGTACCACGTGCCCTCTCTGTCGCGCGCTTGGGAAATCCTCGCTTCCTCCTCTTCCATCTTTTTGTGAATCGCATCTTCGCCTAGGCTGAAAATAAAATGGACATAGACATAGACAAAGTGTGTGTGTGGTGTGCTTCGGAAGGCACGTTAAGCCGTTGGTCCCGGCCGCAGTAGTGGTCGTTATAACCGCGGCGACAAGCTGGCCCCTTGTCACGTTGGTAATAAAGCATAAAAACTCGGCTAAACGTGGGTCCGGCTCTCAAGCCGGTGCCTCTGCCTAACCCTCCGGGGAATAAAAGGCGTGATATTATGTATGTATGTATGTACATAGACAAATCTTTATTTGCGCACACAATAATCAATATATATAAAACTCTTCCGTTACTGACTGACTGACTGACTGACTGACTGACTGACTGACTGACAGACAACGCAGAGCCGAAACTACTGGGCGTAGCGGGCTGAAATTTTGCATGAATGTTCCTTAGGGAGTGTAGGTGAGCACTAAGAAGGGATTTCCCGAAATTCCCACGGGCACGGGAAAAAACGGGAACTTTGGGTTTATGAGAAATCTGCGCGGGAAAAACCGCGGGGCAGCCTCTAGTAAGTTATAAACTACGTAAAGATACACAAAAAAATAAAACAAATAATAAAATTTACAAAAGTGTTGTAGGCGCCGACTCAGCTTATGTTGCAAGCAATGCAATAGCATTGATGCAACGCTGATGATTCTGCCAGAACCATGGGAGTGCGCGTGTTAAAGTTAATATAACTCCCCAAGGAACCCACGTGCCAATTTTCAGCTTTCTACGCCCAGTAGTTTCGGCTCTGCGTTGTCTGTCAGTCAGTCAGTAACGGAAGATTTTATATATATATTGATGAATACTTTCGCCAGAATAGACATAGACATAGATTTATTTGCACACACAATACAGACACATAGTACATATTCAGAGATACAAAAAGGTAAGGTAGGTTCAAAGTATTTTTATATGTAGATATTGTGGGTGCAAAATGGCTCTGACTCAGCATGTGTTGCAAAAAATGCAACGCTGGTTATTCTGCCAGAACCATGAGAAGCAGTGCGATTAATATATGTGCAAAATAAATAAAAACGCGAAAAATTTTGAATTTCCCGCCATACCGAGAGTTACCACCGTTAACTTATTTAGCACGTGTGGTGCCGGCATAGAACACCACCCCCCCATCTCCTCCCACGGGTGTCGTAAAAGGCGACTAAGGGAACAGCCGAAGGACGGGCAGCAGCGTCCTTCGTTGAAATACTTGAAGAGACACACTGCGATCGCCAACCCGCCTGCCCAGCGTGGCGATTACTGCAAACTCCCTCCACAATGTTTGTCCTTGTGACAATCTGTGGGGAAGACGTACGTCCAGCAGTCAGTAGACGTATTTTGGCTAATATGATAATGAAGATACTAGAGACTGACCGAAAATTCGGTTTCGGCCAGTTTCGGCAAAAACATCCAGTTTCGGCTAGAGTTTCAGTTTCGACTAAAAACTCGATATTCGTGCTTCGCTCGGCTAACCTCGGAACTACGAACAAACAATACTCAGGAAGCGTAACTCTCCTACAAAACCGCTTCGATTTTGGTTCCACTTACGCACGCACAGTAACTCCTATTGCAACAAACACTCACACATTCTCATAGAGAAGCTTGCACGCTATTGGCCACTTCGCTCGCGTCCGTCGACAAAGCGGCTCCCACGCTCTTGGCTGGTACATATTATCGCTACTAGATGGCGGTCAAGTATTTTTTTTTACAAAATATTTATTAAATTGATATTAAATCAAATAATTCTTTATTCAATATATAATACAAGATATTACTTATTGAAAGTCAATTAGACTACATCTAATGTAATCGTGTGAACATTTGATTGGGCTGTTACGCTTCTTGAGCTTTGTCGTTCGTTGGGCTAAGATGATAATGAAGATACTTACTAGCTAAGCAAGTCTCGGAGCCTGACTCTCCTCTCCGCAGGTCCTTCACCGAACAGACACACCGGCTCACCGAGCTGCCGCAGTGACCTACGCACCTAAGAAGAATAGAAAGTGAAGTAAAAATAAAAATGCTGTATCACAGAGAGCTTCCTTATTGATTTGAGAGATTAGATTGTTGCTAAAATTGGCCACTTTTAGCAACACTTTGTAGCTTTCTTTGGTGTTATAACTTAAAAGCTATACAACAGTACCCTAAAAATACTAGGCTACATTATCTAGTGTCATACTGTGCCACATTTTTGATATTTGTCTTAGTTTAGAAGAAAATTTTTAATTTCGAGAATGGCGCTAGCTACGCTGTAAACTGGCTCTAAATGGGGCTTGATCAACAGCATGTTGCGGACTGCACAGTCTGGCTCGTGAGGCATGATGGCTTTACCATACTGAAGACGACCGATAGACGATAAATGACTTGTATATATAGATAAGATTTATCGGTGTTGTAAATAAAGAATAGGCTAAGGTTAGATAAAGTTAGCTGTAGCCTAGGTAGAATAGATTAGTGCCCCTAGGTTAAGAACATTTAGTTAGCTTAGTTTAATCTTAGGTTAGGGATTTCGCTACCTCTGAAGCATGTAAATAGTAGGTTAAGCTGTAAATAAAGATTAAAATAGGGAAAAAGTAATGCCGTATGGGGCGCACAGTTTACGCGAGCCTCGTAGACGCGATAAGAAGGCAAACCAGCCAATGAAGTAGACGCATACGAGGCTCGCGGTCCCCGGCAGGTGGCGTGTCGCATGCGCATGGATCACGCATGCCGCGCATGACAAACCTGCGACAGGGACAGAGGCATAAGTTAGAAAGGGACGAACAAGTCCAAAGGTTATCGCAAGTTGTGCGCCTAATTCCGGTGGAAGGGGTAGCGAAATCCGAGAATATAAGCCGGCTCAGACGCCGCAAAATTGTCAGACAACAAGTAAAGCTCTCAAGGAAAAGATCAAAGGTTGCGAAGGAAGAATAAAAGCTGAGAAGTTTCATTATACAGTCCACGCCCTACAGTTTTGGTCCTTCGAGCCGGATTAAGGAGCAGCTCTCAAGAGCCGAAGCCTGAAAACTGGAAGAACCGAAGACTCAAGCATCTACACCGGCTGGTTCAGACAGAAGAATCGAAGCCTCGAAGACGCAAGAGCCTTCAAGTTTTCATCGGCTCAGACCACGAAGAGCGCAGCAAGATGCGCACGACACGATCGGTTAAGGCTGGTGCGCGGGCAAAACCTGAGCCCGGTTCCGTCACGAGCGAGACGACCAAGTCGAGCCGTGATTGGTCCGCCGCGACACCGAGCACATCCACCGCGCGCACGACGAATGCTGCGCGCTCGTCGTCCGATGACGAATCGACGGGCACCGCAAAACCGCGCTCGTCAGTCAGCACAGTGCGCGAGAAGTCGTCACGAGCCGCGGCAGAACCAATCGACGCGGGGTGTCTCGAACCGCGCGCAGCCCCGGTGATCCACACACCACCGCCGTCGGCCACCGGAGAAGCTGGGCCAATGGAAGACGTCGAGCGACGGCGTGCGATACCGCAATCGCGCGCTATCCCCGAACCACGAGCCCAAACGCCAACAGTGGAGCTCACGACTGCGCGGCGTTCACCACCAGTGCCGTCGTCGCGAACGTCGCAGAAGCGCAGAGAAGCCGAACTTCGCGTCCAGCTAGCCAAACAAAAGCTGGACGAAGCCCGCGCCGCGACAGAGATCACCAAGGCGCAGCTTGAGCTCGAGGAAGTCATGTCCGACGAAGAAACAGAGTACCAAGAAGTGCCAGACATAAATCCTGAAGATCACATCGAGAAATGGCTCAACACTACAATGCAACGTCAGGAAGAGCAATTACGAGGCCTAGAGCAAGTTGCCAAACCACCCAGACAAGCCAGTAGCGACATCGAGCTACTCGCTAACGCCATTATGAAGGCTACATCACGCCAACCCGCAGCCGCGAGCGCATCACTACACGCGCTCCCGAGTTTTACCGGCTGCATTGAAGACTGGTTGGCGTTCAAGCGACAGTACGAGGACACATACAACTTGTTCTCGGATGTCCAAAACATGGCGCGGCTGAGAAAGGCGATCAACGGGCAGGCCAAAGAAGCAGTGAAGAGCCTACTACTGGTAACGTCAGACCCCAACGATGTTATGACTTCACTCGAGCGACGTTACGGGCGACCAGACGCCCTGATACTGGCCGAAATGGAGAAGATCAAGAGGCACCCGCCGGTGAGCGACGCACCGAAAGACATGTGCGCCTTCGCAAGCAAGGTGCACAACGTCGTCGCCACCATCAAGGCGCTGAGAAAAGTGCACTACCTCCACTCACCCGAGACGTGCCGCCTAATCATTGAGCGGCTTGCACCGATCATTAAATATCGGTGGTACGACTTCAGGAGCAGACACAACGACGAGGAGGAACCCGAGCTCCTGAAGATCGACCGGTTCCTGAACCACGAAGCGGACCTCTGCGGCACGTACGCGCCGCCAGAGTTGGAGCGAGCCAAACCTCCAATCCGCACTTCGGCAGCCCCGTCGCGTCCGCGACAAATCTACACGGCGCATGAACAAGACGGGGCGGAGGACGACATAGTGGCGGCAACGAGCAAGGCACAAGTCGCGGTGACTCAAGACGCCGCGACAGAGAAGAAACAAGAGTGCCAGATCTGCGGAGGCGAGCATTGGCCTGTGGAGTGCAGACGTTACCTGCAGGCAGACACCGAACAAAGATGGAAGCTCGCCACCGACCACAAGCTTTGTTTTCGCTGCATGAAGAAACGACACCAACGCTTCACATGCCGCAGCCCAGCGTGCAAAGTATGCAAACGCGGACACCACACCACTCTACATTCCGAGCCGCGACCAAGACGTGAGGAACAGTCACAGGGACAGGAGCCGAAACAGGAGGTGAACTCAGCGGTGCTGACCTCAAGCACGCTGAGAGCCTTCCTGAAAATCATCCCCGTGGAGATATACGGACCAAAGGGCAGCAAACAGATCCTTGCTCTCCTAGATGACGGGTCCACACTCACGCTCTTAGACGAGGACGTCGCGACTGAAATCGGCGTGCAGGGAGAGAACGTGAAACTGCAGTTCAACACCGTCGGCGGCAGTACAGTCAACGCGCCGAACTCAATCAGAACCAACGAGTTGAAAATTCGCGGGTTGCACCAAGGAAAGAAGCTGCAGCTGAGGAACGTCCGGACGATGGCCGACCTAAGCCTGCCCGTCCAAGGCGTTGAAGAGGCAGACTTGCGAGAATGCGAGTATCTCAAGAGCATCGCACAACAGTTGCTCTTCAGGCAGAGTGCGCCGAAGCTACTCATCGGGCAAGACAACTGGGAGCTGATTGTCGGAAGCAAAGTTCGTTCCGGCAAGCCATCTCAGCCCGTAGCCTCACTTACCAACCTCGGGTGGGTGCTACACGGAACCAAGGCAGGCATCACGGCGGCCACAGTGAACTTCGTAAGCCACTGCAGCCTCGAGCACCAAGAATCTGCGGTCGAGCGGATGCTGAAGCAACATTTCAGCATTGAAGCGCTGGGAGTATTACCCAAGCTCCCCAGCACCGACCCTGAAAGGCGAGCATTGACGGTGCTCGAGGCCACTACGAGACGCCTGCCCGACGGACGGTTCGAGACGGGGCTCCTGTGGGCGAGCGACGGCGAAACTTTGCCGAACAACCGCACGCAAGCCCTGCGACGGTTGAAGACGACTGAACGGAAGCTGAGCCGCGATCCAGAGTGCGCCAGACAATACGGTGCGCAGATAAAAAATCTTCTAGCCAGCGGATACGCCGAGGAAGCACCACCAATAACGGCAGGCAACCTGCGAACCTTTTACCTGCCGCACTTCGCAGTGGTGCACCCGACCAAACGAAAGCTGCGACTAGTGTTCGACGCTGCAGCGAGACATGAGGGAAAATGTCTCAACGACGCACTACTGCAGGGCCCAGATCAACTCCAGTCGCTGTTCGGCGTGCTACTACGTTTCCGAGAGAGACCCGTTGCCGTGATGGCGGACATTAAGGAGATGTTCCTGCAGATAAAAATAAGAGAAGAAGATCGAGACAGCTTGCGGTTCCTGTGGGCATATAAGGAATACAGAATGACATCCGTCATCTTCGGGGCATCGTCATCGCCCGCAATAGCCCTCTACATCAAGAACAGGAACGCGGAGGAACACAAAGAGGCGCATCCAGAAGCCTGTAGAGCAGTCATCCGTAATCACTATATGGACGACTATCTACAGAGCTTCAGAACGGAAGCGGATGCGGCGAAAATTGCAGCTGAGGTCCGAGATGTGCACGCCAAAGCCAGGTTCGAGTTGCGCGGATGGGCAAGCAACAGCGCCGAAGTACTGCGTCAAGTCGGCGGTCACCAAGACACACGGGCAGAGGTGCACCTCGCGCAACCAGACGAGGAGAAGACGTTGGGACTCATTTGGCGGACGGCGGAGGACACATTGACCTTTAATGTGTCCTTGAGAAACACGCCGCAAGAAGTCCTCGACTCAACGAGAAACCCAACGAAGCGCGAGGTGCTAAGTGCGGTCATGTCCACCTTTGACCCGCACGGACTTCTGTCGCCCGTGCTGGTAACTGGCAAGAAGATAATACAAGAGCTGTGGCGCCAAGGACTCGACTGGGACCGGCAGATTAACAACGAGATGCTGGAGCTGTGGAGACGATACATCGCTGAGGTGCAAGCACTAAAAACAGTGGCTATACCTAGAAGCCTCACCGCCACTAGCACCACAGGCGAACTCCACACCTTCGTCGACGCCAGTGAAGGGGCGTACGCGGCTGCCGTGTACTGGCGCGCCGCGGAACCAGATGGCAGCGTTCGAGTAATGTTGACAGCGGGAAAGGCGCGCGTCGCGCCCACCAAGCCAACGACTATCCCGCGACTCGAGCTGCAAGCAGCGCTGCTGGGCAGCAGACTCGCCAAACACATCGGCGACGAAACGGACTTTAAAATAACGCGCAGAGTCTTTTGGTCAGACTCTTCTACAGTGCTGCAGTGGATCAACGCCACGCCACGGAAATTTAAAACTTTCGTGGCGCACCGTCTGGTGGAGATAGAAGTTACCCTGAACGAGAGGAGACCATCCGAAGAAACGCTGCACACTCTGCTCACTGAGGCGGAGCACATTATAAACTCCCGGCCTCTGACTACAGTGAGCACCGACCCGGCCGACGAAGAAAGCCTAACGCCGAACCATTTTTTACTGGGGAGTTCGAGCGGTATGTCAATCGTCGGGTCCTTCGAAGACAACACGCTCATCGGCCGGGCTGACTGGAGAACTGCGCAACGACTTGCAGATCACTTTTGGCGTCGCTGGGTGAGAGAATATCTCCCGGAGCTGCAGCTGCGCCAAACAGCGAAGGAAGTAAACGTCGAAGTGGGCGACGTTGTCATCGTTGCCGACGGCACCCTGCCCCGCAATGTATGGCCGCGCGGCGAGGTCGCCAGGAAGCTGCCCGGACCAGACGGAAGAACCAGGAACGTAGAGGTGCGGACAACGAACGGGACGTTCAAGCGGCCGGTATCTCGCATCGTGGTGCTGGTTCCGGGGAAGCAACGACCGAAGGATGGTGCTGCGCACGGGGCGGAGGCTGTTGAAGACGACCGATAGACGATAAATGACTTGTATATATAGATAAGATTTATCGGTGTTGTAAATAAAGAATAGGCTAAGGTTAGATTAAGTTAGCTGTAGCCTAGGTAGAATAGATTAGTGCCCCTAGGTTAACCCATTCAGCGCCACGGGCGCAACGTATGCGTCCGTTAAAAACATATCCCCAGGCGCCGAGGACGCCGGCTGGCGCTCGCACTATTTTCAATAAAAACCATACTAAGTAGGATATTACAATATTATTTGTACTGAAAAAAGACACTCAAGGATTTGATTAAAAGGATATTATTCATGCTTTATATTTTTTTCATACATTTATTATATAAAAATAGCCATTGAAGTTCAACTTGAGATAAAGTTGATTCTATTTACTCAATTTTTTTTATTTAAATGCAGAATTTAATAATTTTAATAGAACTATACGTTGTAATTTTTTGAAATTTTTATGTCGTGATTTAGTATATTTTGGAACAGGGCACATACGTTGCGCCCGATGGCGCTCGAGGAAGTGTATTTTTCGGTTCGCGCGTGCTACTTTGTCCAAGTGCAAGGGAAAATGTGGCTTGTAACCAAGCAGTTAACGCCGCTTTAGGATTGAAGTGGTAAACGGTTTCGACTTTTTGTAATTATAAAGGTGACCGTAGATTTGAACAAGCGTCATATCACCAATTTTGTATTCAATGAAATAAAGATAAGGCGGTAATTTATCGGTGCTTTTAAGTTCAAACGAAACATTTTTTTGTTTTATTTTATTTAATGTGTCGGTTAATTATAAAGAAACATTTCAAAAATATTCCGAAAATCTCACAATACATAATCTTTGCAGCTGTGCGTTTCATTGTTTTTAACATAAGATTAGGATATTTTTGAGTGGTCGCCGCTCTCTATTCTTTTGTCTTTCGATCATAAAAATGCACAGCGTCGGTTCATTGCCTATTGTTTTCAAAAATAAAGAAATATGTCGACATTTTTTTTGGTTTTAGCAGATTAATCCTTCTTAGAAAAAGTGTACACGTAAATATTGCCTCCGAGAGCATACCTACTTATAAAAAAAAATGTTTGTTTAGGTAGTAAATGCAACGGCAGGTTAGCCTTGGTCTAATCGTTAGGTACTGCGGCGTATCTCATCTCTTGTTTGTATTTCTGTGAAATTTGTGACCTGGTTGTAAATCCCGATACTCCGATTTGAATCAAATGACCTAGATAAGGATACTAGCACTACGAACTACGAACCCTCCTAAGACTGATCTGACAATGAACACTGGCACTACGATTGATATGGGAAATGAAACTGGTACTCTGAACCCTCATTTGATGATTGATCTGGCTATAAAAACAGATAAATTAAGTTCTTTGTATCCCTTTTCAAAACATGTAATCAACAAAGATGTTATCGAAATAAACTGTAAGTACTTTCTAGTACATAAGAAACTAGTACCTAGTACTTAAATGGACATCATTTTAAGTGTGTAAACTACAGAATTCAATTTTTATTTATTTATCAGAATAAAGTTTCCTGTTTACAACTGTTTGCCATATTAAATCTAGACTATGTGTTCAATCCATATTTGCTAATTGAATCACTAGATCTTAATTCAGAGAATCCTATAAATCCTTTTACATACTTCTTAAATTTGGTATGTAAATTGGATTTTGCTACAGATATGGACGATGAGTTTACTGAAAATGAATTAACGGGCTTAGTGGTTGCAACTCGTCATTTATCGGAACCTGAATCTGGAATGATTCATTGATTTGATGAATCATTGAATGAAGATGAAATTTTATAGAAGAATCATTAAATAGCGAACAGCAAAATAATATTTTTAATGAAAATTCTGAAGAATTATAAAGATGTTGACCTCGAAACGCCAGAGTGGAGTCATGAGCATCCACATATCAGGTCAAATGTAAACATTTTCACTAAGCGTGTTGGACTTGATACTAGATACTAGATTTTTTCTTCACTTTGTTAACTGTTATTATTGTTTTTACAAAAAAAAACATTAATGCTTCGAACCTGTTTCTTACTTCCACAAATTTTGACAAATTGCACTTTGCTTTGACCTAAAAGCCATAGGATCTATTGCCGTTCAAAATGAAAATTAGAATGTGAATCATTTTGACATAAGATATGTATAAATTGCTGGTATATAGGTGAATCATTTTGTCTACCTACACAAGAGATTCAGCTATAAACCCGCAATGTATACTTATCACATGTCAAAAAAAAACTCATTCTTATTTTCGTTGTGAAAGGCAATAGCCTAAATTCTCCAAACCGTCCATAAGTCTAGATCTCAATGTCCGCGCCATTATCCTTGTATCGTTTACCCACCATCCAATCTTAATTATTTCTTAAGGCAGTGATGCGACCGACGATGATTAACGAGAAACGAGTAGAACTAGAAACTATAAACGAGTTGACGATCAGTGGAAGGCGACTGTTTAGTTTGGATAGTTTTTACGCCGGGCAACGAGCGATTTCTCGCGCCACTCGCCCGTTGTCGCTGCGGTCAGTGCGAGCGAGCATCGCTGAACGAGCTCTTTTTTTTAAAAGCTAGTCGTAGCCGGCGGCAGTGTGAACAGTCAGAGAGCAACTATTAATACATGCATTAATTTCCTTTACACAGAATGTTTATGTATTGTTCCTGTCTTGAGCGAGATAATCGCTGATAGTTAGTCGTTCTCTCGCCTACAGAGTCGGACTCTGCCTTAATTATGCTTCAAAAAATTTCTGGTTTTCACCATTCAGCGTTGACAAATATCGACATAAACGTAAGATTATAATAATAATATAATTACATAATAATCATTTTTATTCCAGAACTTGGTAGCGTGTTCGAAACGGCAATATCTATTTTATTTTTATGTCCTCAGAGACAAAATTTTGTGAGATAATAAGGACTTATCCTAATCATGATATGGGTCCTGACTACCTGACTAGACCTTTAACAAATTGTGAGATCATTAAGTTGCAAAACAATTAAATATAATATTCGAAACCTCTTTTTCTGATAAAATACACCAAACCTTTTTTAGTTCTTAAAATAAGAAATAAATTGGCAGCTACATTTAAAAACTGTTACTTTAGTCAGCCAATAAATAAACTAAAGTATAGCATTTGGTCGTTGAATAAAAAAAAATCTGCGTAAACACGTCCATTTTTTCTGCCAAAATCGGTAGTTTTTTAGATGATTTTTACAGCTCGCGCAGCGCCAGGGGACGCCGCACTGTCGGCCTTGCGCGGCGAACGATATCTTTGTATGGTGGCGTGGCGCGTTGTGTTTTTTGAAATCGCGGTGGAGGTGGAAGAGTTAAGAACATTTAGTTAGCTTAGTTTAATCTTAGGTTAGGGATTTCGCTACCTCTGAAGCATGTAAATAGTAGGTTAAGCTGTAAATAAAGATTAAAATAGGGAAAAAGTAATGCCGTATGGGGCGCACAGTTTACGCGAGCCTCGTAGACGCGATAAGAAGGCAAACCAGCCAATGAAGTAGACGCATACGAGGCTCGCGGTCCCCGGCAGGTGGCGTGTCGCATGCGCATGGATCACGCATGCCGCGCATGACAAACCTGCGACAGGGACAGAGGCATAAGTTAGAAAGGGACGAACAAGTCCAAAGGTTATCGCAAGTTGTGCGCCTAATTCCGGTGGAAGGGGTAGCGAAATCCGAGAATATAAGCCGGCTCAGACGCCGCAAAATTGTCAGACAACAAGTAAAGCTCTCAAGGAAAAGATCAAAGGTTGCGAAGGAAGAATAAAAGCTGAGAACCAGAAGATAGAAGTTTCATTATACAGTCCACGCCCTACACATACAATGTTCTGTTTTGCGGGCAGATCTGTAGTTTCTTTCTGGACTGTTGGTTTGACATTCTTTTGCCAGGAGCTGCATGGGAATAACCCTGAACCACCTTGATGCATTCAATATAGGATACAATGTGTTGAATGAATTTTAAATGTTGTAGTTTACTTACTATTATTATCTGATTTAATAATAAAAATCTTACTTCATCATCGTCAGTAGAAACATTAAGTTGTCTAGCTTTGCGTCTTCTCTCAAACTCTTCTAGTAGAGCTTTCTTGTCTTTGGACACTTCGTCTTCAAGATCCATGTACTCTGTGAAAATTGTACACACAGAGTTGGTTTGAAATCTTTTTATAGTATAGACAATTTATTGCATAAATAAACTTAATCATTAGGTAACTACAATTAATGTTCTTAAATAAATGAGTGATTGCAATGGGCAGCCTTATAGATTAAGATAAACAAAAATGGAAGGTGGGTTGGCGCTTAGAATTTATAAGTCAGTGTGAACGCCATATCTATTGATTAACACGGCCCAGACTCCCGAGGGATGCTACAGACGTGGAGGGCGCTACCCCGCATGATTGACTGCCGTGCTAATTGACTCAAAGTATACTGATTAAACTTCTTACTTTGTAGATATACATACATAACGTCACGCCTGTATCCCATCGGAGGGGTAGGCAGAGACAATTGATTTCCACTTGCTACGATCCTGATACACTTTTTTCGCTTCTTCTACTTTTGTAGATATCATTCTTTTATTTTCAACACTTTGTGTCCGACGACTGGACAGTAAGTGAATATTGTGTTACCCCTTTCTTCTCTACGCCGTAAAATCATTGCGAAAGTGAGTAGAATCATTTGACAGAGGAGAGCTCGTTTGGGGGCGTCTTCAGGCGACCATAGTCGCAAGGCAAGGCCAACATTTGTTTGTCTGAGCCGCTTGGTTGGTACCCTGTACTACATTGCCTCTCGCAGTATGGGATACTTTACCAAATAAGGTATTAATCAATACCAATTAGAGCTAGTGCGAAATTTCAGAGGCTCCCATACCCTTTTTTTTTTTGAAGACATTTATAAATGAGCTTGTTTCAGGGTACAACGTACAACTTGCAGCTACATTTCTACCATATTCTAATGATAACTTTTTGTTAAGACCATCGAGTCACTGTACTATTTTGGGACCTAGTGAGTAACAAATTTGTACTTACCACTAGAAATTTGAATGTCTCCCAGCTCAGTTCCACTTGGCTCTTCCGCTCCTTCCTTAGCGGCTGCAGCCAGGGCCGCCAGACGAGCCTTTTCCTGTTCTTCGAGCGATCCATAGTGCACTGTTTTAGCTTTCTTCAGCACGATTACTTCTTCATCATCAGACATGTTTTAGAGGTTAAGTTATTTGGAAATTCTCAAATTTAATTTTCACGTAGTGATTAAAATTAAGGACTTGCAATGCAATAGAATTAGACTGATCTAGTATGTATTTATAATCAGGCCTAAGATATTATGCGTCAGAAAACAGTCGAAATCGCATCGGCAACATAAATTGTTTTGGTTTGAAAATTTTTTTTTGGATAGAGAGTAAAATTTTTCTATGATTGGAACTCACTCACTCACAGATGTTTTTTACTCTGTTTTACTGCTCTATCTAATCTGTGAGTCTCACCTCTTAGTCTGTGGGAGTATTGTTCAGCCATCTGTAATCTGTGGTGTCTTGTCTATGGTTTCTGACTGTTTATGTCAAGAAGCTGCAAGCCCACGTAATTTTGAAGAATCCACCTACGATTTTCTCCCTAAACCCCTGAAAACACCATTCATTTCACTTCGAAAACTAAGAAACCAGTGCCATGTGAATTTATCCAGTCCTATCGCAGTTCTAAGAAGGTATCACAAACATAACCTCAAATCGATTTTCGATATTGCGTTTTTCGTTTTTACTACTTTAAATTCTTGTTGAATTGAAGCGATGGCGCTCCAACTGTCTCGACGGGAGGTAGACGACCTTCGCTCGTCGCTTGATCGTGCTATTTATCGGACAATCGGCAAGTCTGATGGTTCCTTGCTATCGACTGTATCATCCTGCCTTACAAACGGGTAAGTTGCTCTAAATCCTATTCAAAGTCTTAGAATAGGTCACTGGGTATTTTGGAATATGTAGAGACCACAATAATTGTTATTTTCGTTGAAATTTAACCTAGGACTACAAATACAATAAAATGAAAAAATAGCACATTATCACATCACACTCAGAGCCACGAAAGGAAGAACCTGTATCTAGGGTGCCCGAAACACACAAAGAGACAAACATCACACCCTGACGGGAAACAAACATCGATATTGATCATATCAATATTCACCCCACCTGGGAATTGAACCCGGGTGCACAGGCTTACTCAGTCCACATCACTGCCAACTGAGAAACGGAGCAGTCATAATAACGAAGAATTTACGCTGAACAAATCTGTGTCTGTACCTACATTGAATAATAAAAAAAACAGTTTTAAATAAAGATCAGTCATGGTCATCCTATCTGTATCTTCATCAAGCCAAGCCTAAGAAAACAACCCACTGACCAAAACCTATACCTATTAGCCAATTCAACTCAATAAAATATTATAGGAAGTGTGATCTATTCTATTCTATCCTCACTTTAGTTGTCCTCTGCAGGTACGAACGCCGCAAGATCATAGACAAGATCTCCTCCCACATCGACTCGAAGAAAGCTAGCAAACTAGCTGACAAAGTCATTGCTCTAGCCGAAGAGCTGATCTCCAGTTCCAAATCGCAGAAACGCAAACATGAGAGTGACTCCTCAAAGGACAATTCAAAGAAGTCCCGTTCGGACAAGTATGACAGAGACAGCAAGTATGATAAGGAACGTGAACGCGACAAGGATAAAGAATCTAAATATGATAAGGAAAAAGATAAAAGTAAAGAAGAAATAGAAATGGTAAAAGATGAGAATGGTAAAGAGCTGGATAAAAAGACGTTGCTTGGGAACGGTGCTATGGAGCTTCCTGCTTTGCCACTAGGAGAGTCTGTTGGAAATAAGATCTCTGGACTGAGCGCTGATCGTATTAAGGTTTGTATTTTTATTTATTGTATCAATTTAAAATAGTCATGATGTGTTGATTATTTGTGCATGGTTTTGTACATAAACATAAACATAATCTCACGCCTTTTATTCCCGAAAATGTTAGGCAGAGGCACCATCCTGTCCAGCCATCAGAGCCGACACCCAGTACATATATGTTTTTTATTACACACAACATATGTTGGCAATGGTTTCCCCTAAAGATTTGAACATTGATTGTTTGTTTGCGGTAAAAAAATGTATAGATGTAAAAAAATCTTTTAGTGTTTGAAAGCTAGCACTATCCCTAGGTGACATAGGCTATAGAACATTCTCAAAAATTCAGAATGCTTGGTGGTACCAAGTTCCCCTTATTAGCTAGTATCAATACACAGTGTAAAATTAGGTCGCTTTATGTGTCTGTCCCTGATATTTAAAACTACCAACAGATTTTGATGCATTTTTATTTTTAATAGATAGAGGGTTCAAGAGGGTGGTTTTTATGTATAATACATGCACAAAATAGTAATAGGTTAGGCGGTACGAAGTTCGCCGGGTCGACTAGTCATACTATAAGCTAGTATTGTAGCAACTTTCTTATGATCGCATTTTTACAAATAAATACTTTGACTTTGAATTTCATTTTAATTTAACTTTCAGTTAATGATGGCGAACGCTCAGAAAGAGATAGAGGAACGTAAGAGGGCTCTGCTGAACATCAAGGGAGCTCCGAAGGCGCTTAACGTTGCCGCTGCAGCGTCCCAACATCTGAAGATGCAGATACACCAGAACAATACCATGGGTCCACCGTCTCTTATCAAACCTTCGCTTTACTCTAAGCCAGGTGATTATATCTATGTACATTGCTGTTTGTTAATTAAGCTAAAACTCGAGAACGGCTGGTCAGATTTAGAAAGAAAGAAAGAAAGAAAGAAATCATTTATTTACAGCAGCCTGTGTCACACAAACAAAACAACATAACATAAAAATGAGACATACATTCAAACATATTTACACAGTAAAGGTAAAATAAACTAAAAAGTAAAAATAAACTAAAACAAAAAAAAAGCTGTTTGTGTGTTGCAGCTGCCGTAAAATGGCACTGACTCAGCATGTGCTGTAGGTTTAGCAGATTTTAGTCCAGGAAACGTTTAAACGGTGAAAAAAATTGTTAAAATTGCTAAGAAGATAGTAAAAACTTTAATTCCATTAACTCATTTAAAGTGCCAAACAAACATGCATACATACATACACACTTTCTCGTTAATGTTAGAACTGTATAATTATAGTTTAAAAATTTCAAATCCATTCAGGTTTGAGCGAGGAAGAGCTGGAGAAACAGCGGAAGATAGCCGAACTGCAGGCCAGGATACAGCGGAAACTTGCTGGTAACACTTTGTTATACTTACTGCTTGTACAGGTCTCGCCTCGTAACTTTGGCTCTGAGCAAAATAAGGAGGGGATTTCTGCGCATGTGTATGTCGTAGGAAGATTTGATAATTAGGTTTTTTGCAAAAAAAAAAACTAGGGATTTTGCGAAAACCCGGATAATTTGATATAAGTAAAGAACCTAGGGATTTTGCGAAAACTCGGATAATTTGATAATAGGATTACTTTTTTTCCAATCACCCTGACAAAAAGCAGTTTTTTTTGCAAAAATAACTAGTATTATTGTGATAATAAAATTAAACCTTTCTTTTAACTCTGATTGGCTGGATTATATTGCTTGCTGTCCGACTCTTATTCTGATTGGTTCTCTGTAGCGTCAAAGGTATTTTAACGAACCAATCAGAATAAGAGTTAAGTAGCCAGAAATAATTTTTCATTTATACTAGGTTTTTTGCAAAAAATAAACTACTTTTTGTCAGGATGATTGGGAAAAAAAGTCATCCTATTATCAAACCGAGTTTTCGCAAAATCCCTAGGTTTTTTGCAAAAAACCAAATTATCAAATCTTCCTACGACATGTTCAAAATGAACGAACGATCAGAGCGACTGTAGAATAAGGGGACCAATAGTATCACTGCGTGGACGCAGCACGATTAGAATAGCCAATAGAGCGCCAGCGCGCGACGCACAACCCGCCCCTCCCCCCTGTAATTTCCTATGACACCTGATTTTTGATTTCTGCGCATTCAAGGTCAAAGACAAAGTTACATGGGGAGACCTGTACTCACCTCCTCTATGTTTAGCCAACGTAACTCCCCTTTTAACATCAAATTTCTAATATTCCCGTGGGAATTTTGGGACAAAAAGTAGCCTTTGTCCTTTCTCAGGCTCTGAATTATCTGCGTATCAAATTTTACTTCAATCGGTAAGGTAGTTTTGTCGTGAAAGCGAGACAGACAGAAGTTACTTTTGCATATAATAATTAAAACAATAACGCATTACACTCAGAGCCCCTAACTAGGAAGAACCTGTATCTAGGGTGCTCGAAACACACACAGAGACGAACATTAGACCCAGACTGGGAAACGAACATCGATATTCATCATAACAATGTTCGCCCCGCCGGGAATCGAACCCATGTGCACACGCGTCTCAGTCCACATCACTGCCAACTGAGCTACGGAGCAGCAATAATATTTATTTATTTACTAGTCGACCCGGCGAACTTCGTACCGCCTAACCTATATTATTTTGCTCATGTATTATACTTATAAACCTTCCTCTTGAATCACTCTATCTATTAAAAAGAACGGCATCATAATACGTTGCGTAGTTTTAAAGATTTAAGCATACATAGGGACGGACGCGGGAAGTGACTTTATTTTATACTATGTATTGATTATTACAACTCCTTACACTGTTAAACTAAACATGTAAATCATGATAAAAATGTTAAATTAAAAATATTTACAAAAGTAGAAGTTAAAATTTAATAAAAACAATAGTCCATCAAAAAATAAATCATCGAAATTACTTACTTATAAAAATTAATTCATTGAAAATAGTTTGGAAATAGTTTAATAATAATCATTTTTCAGGCAATATTTACTTATGTGGATGTTAAATAAATAAACAGAGGTCCATATCATAAATACCTTAAAACTAATAATACATAATACTTAATTAAATTTTAACTATTTAGTTAAACTTAAACTATTTTACACGTATGGTCGCTGACGTGTGGGCAATATCGGCGGGCAGTCGACCTCGGAACTTCCGAAATACGACGCCCTGCGGCCAGAAGTCCTCCTTCATGAACTTTGAGAGCTGATGCGTGGGCACTCTCACCAGAATAATATTAGTATGTATGTATGGTGTCAGGCGGAGCCCTACAGGCGTCGTCGGCGGGCCCGGCGCCGCTTATTTTGGACAGGGAGGGCCGCACCGTGGACACCAGCGGCCGCCGCGTGCAGCTCACCCACCTCGCTCCCACACTCAAGGTAGACCTCTGGGCCATTATGATGTACTTAGTGTATTATAGTTACGAAAATAAATGATTGAAGTGAAGTGGGATTGAAAACAAGCTAGCTGATTAGGTCAGCAAAGTTAGGTAGGTAATAGGTGTTTTTTTTTTATATATGTAAATTTTCTCGTATGATGAAAAAAAAACAGTATATACAACTTGGGGGTAAAGTTATTCTGCCTCGGGTGAGGTTAAAATTCTCGCTTGTTCAAGTTTCAAGTCATTATTCCTCTCTGCGCTCGGGTTTTAACAGATTACCCTCGTACAGCATACATAAATTTAAACCCATGTTAAAATAAACTACTATTATGAACAACTTTTTTTATCGGTTTTAATATTATGTCGTGTGTCAATGTGGCTCTTTCTTTCACAAAATAACTTAAGTTATAGCAGCAGTTCTTGTATTCATCTTTCGATACCAGGATAACATAAAAGCAAATCATCTATCGCTCCTACGTCCTTTAGAGCACGCAAAACTTAGATATCTCGTCTTGTCTTAACTCGTGATAAGTAACAAATTTTGGTTTTAAAGTGACGTCTGTCGTTAATCAAGAATGAGTTATTGAATTAATGAGTGAGCGAATGAATACGTGAATCAGTGAATGAATGGGTAAATGACTGAACGAATGGGTAAATAAATGTTTAGTGAACAATTTATAATAAAAAAAATCTAAAGAAATCATTTCTAAGATCTGTTCTTCGACTCTGGGTACCAGGCCAACATAAAAGCATAGGCTACTAAGGAATTTCCAAACAAAACTCTATATATACTACATCTCTTGCTACCAGGCTAACATAAGAGCGAAGCGTCGCGAAGAGTTCAAAGCCCAGCTGTCGGGCACAGCCTCGGAGCCCTCCCTGGTAGACTCCCGCTGGGTCGACCCCAGGGTCACGGCTAAAGCTCCCCAGAGGACCCGCAGAGCTTTGAAGTTCCACGAGCCAGGGAAGTTTGCGCAGTTGGCTGAGAGGCTGCGTATGAAGGTATGTGCTTTTAGTTTTCTTTCTACTACTATTTATTTATTTATTTTAAGGAAAACATACAGCTTATTTTACACACACATTATCTATACCAATATTATAAAGAGGAAAGATTTTTTTGTTTGTTTGTAACGAATAGGCTCCGGAAACACTAAACCTATTTGAAAAATTCTTTCACTGGTAGGAAGCTACACTAACCCCGAGTGTCATAGGCTATATTAGATTGTCAAAAAAAGTAGGGATCCTTACCTAAACTCAAATAATGTAACCCAAGGTGCAATATTTTTTCCGTTGTTTACATATTTATTTTGACAGGTGGTTTGTTGTTGTTGTTTGTTTTTTTATTCGGCCATTCTGGGCAGTCAAAAGAACATAGTCTATATTGCCAAGTCTTTTGTAGTATGTTATAATATTCTATGGCGTAACTAAGTAAGCCGGGACAGCTCGTAACAAATAAACTACTGGAGACTTGGCTGTAAGGAATAAGTTCCTTTGCCTGCCCAGAATGGGCGAATTTAAAAACAACAACAACAATACGTTAAGGCGGTAAGTCACGGTATGGCGCGAAATTCAAAATTTTTCACGTTTTTTAATTATTTTGGCGAAAGTATTCATTTTAAATAAAGTTTAAATGAATTCGCGTACGTAAAAACCTATTTCCCACATTGTGATATATCGTTTTTGAAAGACAGAGTTACCGATTTTGTGTATATTCTAGGAACTTGTTTTTTGGCCTTTTACCCCTTAGATCAAACTCTGTAGGTCTGTCTTCAAAAAACGTTGTATTACAATATGGGAGATGGTTTTTTACATACGCGAATTCATTTAAACTTTATTAAAAAATGTATACTTTTGCCATAATAAATAAAAAACACGAAAAATTTTGAATTTCGCGCCATAGCGAGAGTTACCACCTTAAGTATGAATATTAAAGTATGGAATATCAAAGTATGGAATATCAATAAATCTTATAAATCAGTAGTATCAATCAGTCGTATCGATCTGTAGTATCAATTTGTCTCATCAATCAGTAGTATCAATTGCTTGTATCAATTAGTAGTATTAATTAGTCTTATCAATCAGTCTTATCAATCAATATTTTAAGTTCAATCTCAAGTAATATTTACCAGGCACAACTGGAGAAGCTGCAAGGCGAGATATCTCAGATCGCTCGCAAGACGGGAATCTCGTCCGCGACAAAACTAGCTCTCTTGTCGACCGACGCTGCCGATAGTGAGAGGGTGCCTGATATAGAATGGTGAGTTACTTATTATGGTAAGGACTTTTCGTCTCATTTTTTTTTTTTTTTGGAAAGAAGTTCATTATCTCGGGTTGCGGTCGGAACCAAAGTGCAACGTTACGGCAGAAGTGAGACACAAAAGCGTTACAGCGTGAAAGAGACCGAGAACTATATATATATCTCTCTGTCTCGGTCGCTCGCTCGCAGTACTCGCTCCCTCCCTACGGGTAGTGGCTTGGTCGACTGTCAGTCGGCCTTCGTTCCTATCGCGTGTCCCACGACACGTTCTCCTTTTTTAACCGACTTCAAAAAAAGGAGGTTATCATTTTAACCTGTATGTATGTTTGTCCGCGATTATCTCGAGTTTAGCTGCACCGATTTTAATGCGGTTTTCAGAAATATATTTGTTACATTCAGGAAAAGGTTTTAGTACCGATTTAAACCGACTTCGGAAGAGGAAGTTCTCAGTTAATGTGTGTGTCAATTTATTGAAGGCGGGTTCCTTTAAAAAAAAAAAAGAAATTATTTTATTTTATTTTTGGTTTGCAATTTTTTTAAGCGCTCTAGCGCGACGCTATAATAATAATAATAACGCATCACACTCAGAGACCCTAACTAGGTAGAACCTGTATCTAGGGTGCCCGAAACATATACAAAGACGAACATTACACCCAGACCGGAAACAAACATCGATATTCATCATAACAATGTTCGCCCCGCCGGGAATCGAACCCAGGTGCACCCGCTTACTCAGTCCACATCACTGCCAACTGAGCTACGGAGCAGTCAAAGCTATAGCGCCGTCTGTTTATAAAAGTCTTTATATTCGTTGCTGCTTACAAGGCGGAAATGAGTTCGATTCCCGGCGGTGGCAAACATTGCTATTATGGTCCTCGGTATTTGTTTTCAGCGTCTGGGCTTGTTGTATCTATTTCGGTTGTCAGAAAAGATCTTAAGTGGCGACTGCACACCTGAAGATGTAAAGTAGGCAGAACCTCTAAAAGGTGATCAGACGACGGTGAATACTAGTCGGTATGGTGATCTCTGGGGAAGGCTTATGTGCTGCAGAGGACCCTTTTCAGCACAGGTATCGATAAAAACTACAAATATAATCATCTATATATATAAAACTCTTCCGTTACTGACTGACTGACTGACTGACAACGCAGAGCCGAAACTACTGGGCGTACAAAGCTGAAATTTGGCATGTAGGTTCCTTAGGGAGTGTAGGTGAGCACTAAGAAAGAATTTCCCGAAATTCCCACGGGAACGGGAAAAAACGGGATTTTTGTGTTTATGAGAAATCTGCGCGGGAAATACCGCAGGGCAGTCTCTAGTTAACAATATAATAATCCCCGTCTTTTTCACTAAAAAGGTGGGACAGCGTCATCCTAATGACGCCGGAAGAGAGAGAAGCTAAGAGGAGCGACAAGGACGGCGCTAAGCGAGATGAGACAGCGAAAGTGGCTGCCTGTAACACTGGGGCGGACAGTATTGGTGACAACTTGAACGAGGATGCTATAACCGAGCTGGTGGAACATCCCCAGCAGCTGAGGCCGCCAAGTGAGTATTTCTTTTAACCGACTTCAAAGAAGGAGTTGGTTTGTTCTGTATGTATGTTTGTTTTTGCGTGATCAGTGAGTATAATTTTAATCGACTTCAAAAAATCAGGTTGTTAGTTTGTTTTGTATGTATGTTTGTTTGTCCGTGATCAGTAAGTATAATTTTAAACGGACTCAAAAATGAGGTTCTTAGTTTGTTTTGTATGTATGTTTGTTTGTGCGTGATCACTGAGTATAATTTTAACCGACTTCAAAAAATCAGGTTCTTAGTTTGTGTTGTATGTATGTTTGTTTGTGCGTGATCAGTGAGAAAATTTTAACCGACTTAAAAGTAGGTTCTTAGTTTGACCCGTATGTATGTTTGTCAGAGATTATCTCGCGTTTGGCTGAACCGATTTTGAAGCGGTTTTCTAAGAAGTATTTTTTACATTCAGGAGAAGGTTTTTGTGCTATTTTAACCGACTTCGAAAAGGAGGAAGTTGTCAGTTTTTTGTTTTTGTGAGTTTATTCAAGGCGGGACTGTTTTAATTCAAAAAAAGAAATTATTAAGTTTATTAATTAAGGTCGCCTCCGTAGCTCAGTGGCGTAGCGCGTCGCGCCTTTGATTAAGGCACGGAAGGTTGTGGGTTCGATCCCCGCAGAAAACACCACATATTGATTTCTCACAAAAATCACGTTGTGGTTGTTTTCGGTTGGATAGGACATTGCAGGCTTGAATCACCTGATTGTCCTAAAAGTAAGATGATTGGTTGAGCGAACGAGCTATACTGGCTGCAAAAAACATAGATGTAAATGAATTAAATTTCAAAATTCAAGAACAAATTACAGGCGAATTGAGGATATATAAATCAGTTGATTCGGCTACTAATCAAGATGATGTAGTCAACTATCCACCGGATTTTTTAAACTCGCTGGATTTGCCAGGATTGCCACCTCACAATCTTCAATTAAAGGTTGGATCGGTGGTTATAATGTTGCGAAATATCAACCAACCGCGTCTTTGCAACGGTACACGGTTAGCGATAAAAAATCACTAAACAATGTGATAGAAGCAACTATACTCAAAGGAAAGTATAAAGGAGAAGATGTTCTCATACCGCGCATCCCAATGATTCCGACTGATGTGCCATTTGAGTTTAAACGACTACAGTTTCCAGTGCGGCTTGCTTTTGCTATGACTATAAACAAGTCCCAGGGGCAATCATTAAGTGTTTGTGGTATTAATCTAGAAAACCCATGTTTCTCACATGGTCAATTGTATGTTGCCTGTTCAGTGGCGTTACTACAATATAAGCCGAGAAGCCCGGCTTGCCCTAATAAAATAACTAAATTGCATGTAGACTCTAATAACTCATTCAAAATATAATAAACGTTCCGTCTACGTGCTTTTTTTAATTTATAATACGATTTCATTGTTTAAATATTCTCGCGCATCCATTACAACACGGCACGCGATAATCGACTCTGCCACCATGGTACTACAATTACTGAGGTACAATAAAATGCACTCGCGACTTCCCCGCGACCAACAACCACACACTAAACAATATTCTATCTTTGTTTCGCTTGCACTCGTTGGCTTCCTATCTGGCTTGCTATCCTCTCTTTCTAACCTATATAAATATCAACTTAGGCTCGATATATTTGGTTAACTAGCTATAGCACTTTTGTACTGAGCTCGAAAGCCCGGATTGCCAATGAAGTTGTCGCGGACGCGCCAAGCTCGTGTGCCGCGAGATGGCGCCATGATGCATTTAACTTTGTCGTTTTCTCGCTTCGCTCGCGGCTCGCTGTTTACTTCAGTTCAGTTCGATGAAAATTTTCTTGTTGTGCGCGCGGTAAAAGTTTTATGAATCGTAATTTAATGTTAAATTGAACTGTTTTCGAGTGAAATGGAGCACCCGGTTGTGGAATGTGAGGCTTTAAAGTGTGTCCGCTTACTTGTTCACGAGAAAAAGGTAAGCTCGTTGAGTTTTTCCGAAAAAAAACAACTCATTACAACACCAAAACCAACTCCTGATTTATGTATTTCTCAAACGACTAAATCTCACAAACGACAATTTAATAGATCAGTTTACAATACACCATGGATTGTTGGCTGTTCTCATACAAATAAACTGTACTGTTGGTGTTGTATATTTTTTTCCAACGATAAAAACGCTTGGAATACTTCTGGTTACGATGATTTGAACAATTTAACAATGCCATTAAAAGGCACACAAATTCTCAAAAACACATGAATGCTTTGATTTCTTTTAGTAGTTTCGGAAAGCAGCGAATAGAAACCAGAAAATGCTTAAATCATAG
This sequence comes from Euspilapteryx auroguttella, assembly GCA_951802225.1. Classification (NCBI taxonomy): domain Eukaryota; kingdom Metazoa; phylum Arthropoda; class Insecta; order Lepidoptera; family Gracillariidae; genus Euspilapteryx; species Euspilapteryx auroguttella. The sequence goes on from OX637669.1 coordinate 4,607,659, forward strand.
CTCGGGCTTGCTCTGTTTTACTAGGCTCGGCACGCCACTGTGCCTGTTCCCGTGTTGGAAAACCATCAGATTTGTTTATCTATGCGCCAGGTAATCAAACAAAAAACATCGTATACCACAAAGCACTACAATGATAATAATAATAATTATGACTCACATGATTAACAATAAAGCGATTACTTACTTTTAAATCCTTATATATGTTTTATTTAATTATTTTTTATTCACAACGCCCTATCACCAGGGTGACGGTTCTATTCAGGAGAATTTTTTAAAATACTTAGGCAAAAAAACTGCCACATTACAAATCTTTTTGACAGGACGAAGTCTGTCGGGTCAGCTAGTAAAGCATAAACTCGGCTAAACGTGGGTCCGGCTCTCAAGCCGGTGCCTCTGCCTAACCCTGCCTTATGTAATTAAGGTAATTCCGTTAACAGACCAGGTCTGGCTCTCTTCCCAGGGGGTGCTTTTTGTTACATTAACGGCATTTGTCATATATTTCTATCACTTGACCTCTTTTGACATAATCTCAATTCATTTTTCCCGAAAGATTTATATTTTTACCGAACGTTTGGCCGTAGTTCGAATTCTGTTCGAACCACATTCGGCCCATCACTAAAACTTTCATTCAAATCAAATATCAAATAATTCTTTATTCAATATAGGATACAAGATATCACTTATTGAAAGTCAATTAGACTACATCTAATCTAATCGCTATTGATACCTTATTTGGTAAAGTATCCTATACTGTGAGAGGCGAGGTAGTTCAAGGTGCCCACGAATTGGCTCAGGCAAACAATGTTTGGAACATTAAAATCCGCTCAGTAGTTTTTACGTGAAAGAGCAACAAACATCCTTACTTTCAAACTTACGCGTTTAAAATATAAGTAGGGTTCCTGACTAATATTCATATTATTTTTTCCACAAAAAGCCGAACCGCTAAAGCCGACCTATATGCCGGTCTTCCTCACCGCCCGCGAGAGGAAGAAGCTGCGGAGACAGGCTCGTCGCGAGACCTGGAAGGAGGAGCAGGAGAAAGTCCGCCTGGGATTGGAGGCAGCTCCGGAGCCTAAGCTACGGTGAGCCTACTCACTCTCTGAGTTTACACCCTGTATACACTATACAGGTTGTAATGTTACTTGCAGCTGTAGGAGGGATCATATAACTAACAGTAGGGATACCCAAGCTCATGTGAGTGTACACTCTGTATTATTTGTATTGTACAGGGTGTAATTTTGCTTACATCTGGAGGAGGTAGGCAGCTGTTAGACCTTGAAAAAGAAGCAGGAGCCTAAGCTCAGGTGAGTCTAGTGTATAGGTGTTAGGTGTAATATAACCTACAGCTAAAGATAGGAAGAAGCTACGGAGACAAGCTCGTCGTGAGACCTGGAAGGAGGAACAGGAGAAAGTCCGCCTGGTATTGGAGGCAGCTCCGGAGCCTAAGCTACGGTGAGCATACTCACTCTATGAGTCTACACCCTGTATACACTATACAGGTGTAATGTAATTTACAGCTGGAGGAATTAGTAATGTAAGCGGGAGGCCGCTGGTAAGACCTGTAAGGAAAAGTACAAGCCTAGTGTATACAGAGGCTATAGAGGCTAGTCTAGTGTATACAGGGTGTTACCACAGCTGAAGATAGGAAGAAGCAGAAGTAAGTCCAAAAAGAGCAGACAAAACTGAGTTGAGTCTAGTGTATACATGGTGTTACTTTCAGCTGGAGGTAGGAGGCAGCTGGTGAGACTTGGAATGAAGATATTGATACCCATTATGAGTAAAACATGTCAAAATTATTCATTCTTATAGCCGTTTACAAGGCAATAGGCCTGACTGATTGTTAAATCGTCATATTGATTGATAATGCGACATTAATATTGTTTCAATCTCGACTGAGTGTTAGCGTTTACAATTATTAACCGACTTCAAAAAAGGAGGTTCTCGGTTTGATCTGTATGTATGTTTTTCCTCGATTCTCTCACGTTTGGCGGAACCAATGTTGATGCGGGTTTCAGAAAAGTGAGTAGGTTTTGGTAACTATTTTAACCGATTTGGAAAAAGAGAAAGTTATCAGTATATTTATGTAAGTTTATTGTAGGGTCCATTTAATGTTACAGTAACTTTTGACCATTTCTCTAACCCCCCACCCTTTTGCCCTCACAGGATATCGAACCTGATGCGAGCTCTGGGCACGGAGGCGGTCCAGGACCCCACAGCCATCGAGGCCAAGGTGCGGGACCAGGTGGCGCGGAGGCAGAAGACGCACCAGGAGGCCAACCAGGCCAGGGCCCTCACGAAGGAACAACGGAAAGAGAAGGTACAAGATATTTACTTTTATGACTATGTATGCTCAAATCTTAAAAACTGTGCAACGGATTTTGATTTGTTTTTTTTTTTTATGTAATTACTAGTAATTAGTAAAGTTTTGTAATTTTTTTTCTCAGATCGATAGAAAACTGCAGGAAGACACTAGTATGGGAGTGCATGTCGCTGTTTACAGGTATGTAAAATAACTAATATAGGGTAAGACGTTCCATTACTGCCCCCCTTTCCTATTAAGAAGTAAAAGTAACGGCAGAGGTCTCTAGACCATGCATTTATTCACCCATTCCGGGCAGGCAAAAAAATCTAGTTCATACATCCAAGTGTTTAGTATTTTTCTTTCTTAACCTAAAATAGAATTGATCAGATTCATTCGGAACTGTTTTTTTTTTTCGATTGAAAAATATGCAAATATTTATAAATAATAATAATGCAACACACTTAGAGCCCCTAACTAGGAAGAACCTGTATCTGGGGTGCCCGAAACATATACAGAGACGAACATTACATCAAGACCGGAAACAAACATCGATATTCATCATAACAATGTACGGCCCGCCGGGAATCGAACCCAGGTGCCCACGCTTCTCAGTCCACATCACTGCCAACTGAGCCACGGAGCAGTCATGTGAGTGTACACCCTGTATTATATGTATTATACAGGGTGTAATTTTGCTTACATCTGGAGGAGGCAGGCAGCTGTTAGACCTGGAAGAAGAAGAGTATTATAGTATTATAGAAGAGTATTAGTAGTATACTATCTCTATCTAAACTTCACCCTGTTTGTTCAAACAGAATACGAGACCTGTTCGAGTGCGCCTCGGCCAAGTTCAAAGTTGAACGGAACGCGCAGCAGCTGCACATGACGGCGCGCGTCGTCCTACACCGCGGCTGCTGCGTCGTGGTCGCCGAGGGGGGGCCCAGGCAGCACGCCAAGTACAAGAGGTGACTAATTAATAATAGAGACTGACCGAAGGTTCAGTTTCGGCCAAAAATCTAGTTTCGGCCACAGTTTCGGTTTCGGCTAAAAATGGCCGAACCTGAAACCGAAACCGAAACTCGATGCTCGTGCATCGCTCGTCTACTCACGGAAGAATTCGGCGATAACCGCGCGAAACTTTTATTGTTTTTATTTCTAATTTATGAATCTTAGTTCACTTTGTAGGTTGGTAGGCTGTTGTAGGTGGTCCATATACTTACGCGTACTTTAACAAACATCAGATTTTACTTAAAAACATAAATATTAAATAAATAAATAAATAAAATTTGCAAGGAAACGTGAGTTTCGGTTTCGGTTTCGGCCGAAACTGGGGCCATGGCCGAAGGTTCGGTTTTGGTTTTGGCAAAAAATCGTGCTTCGGTCGGTCTCTAGTAAAATTGTATTGTTTTTGGGAATCTAACCGATTTGAAAAGTTCTTTTAACTTTTAAAAACCATACACTTATGTTTTTATTTTTCTAATTTACTGTCTCAAAGTCAAAGTCAAATTCTTTATTCAATATAGGATACAAGATATCACTTATTGAAAGTCAATTAGACTACATCTAATCTAATCGCTATTGATACCTTATTTGGTAAAGTTACTGTGAGAGGCGAGGTTGTTCAGGGTGCCCACCAATTGGCTCATACCTTACGACAATACTCCAAACGAGCCCTCCTCTGTCAAATGATTCTACTCCTTTTCGCAATGATTTTACAGCGTAGAGAAGAAAGGGGTAACAAACTCTACTTTACAATTTATCGCTCTTTTTTTTTTTTTTTTTTGTTTTGTGATATTACAATATTTACAATACAATTAGGTGACAATACAATGAACATTATACAGATAAATAAAAATGAAATTACATGAAATAATGAAAAATATCTTAAGTGCAGAGCTAGACTACTTCCATGCGTCTTTGTCGTTTACATCATCAATATTGTGTCTATCTATATTAATATTTGTTATGACAGATTAATGCTGAACCGTATTAAATGGGAAGAGGACCTGGTGAAGGACACGGAGGGCAACGAGGTGCCCAACGAGTGCAAGCTGGTGTGGGAGGGCGTGGCGAGGCAGCGCGCCTTCAACGATATACAGTTCAAGGTGGAGTTGTGATATACATTATATCTTATTACAAACCTTAAAAAAATAAACTAAACAAAGAAATATTTACAAATAAAAAATTGCCTCAAAATCGCTGCCACCGGAAGGGACGGTGCCCAGCAGGCTGGCTGCGTTACCTCTCTGAATGGCCAGACTTATTCTCTGGCCAAGGTACGAGCCAGCCCGCCGGTCACCGGAATGGTCGATCAGACGCGTCGATAATTCTTTGAATAGTCGACGCGTGATTAGTTGTGATTACATTTAGCGCACTTTTACTTTAGGGTGTCTCCTGGCGGCAACATCGTTATCTTTACGGATACGGGTCACCTTAAGAGCCAGATTACCGCGATGCTAGCGCCATTCGCGAAAAAAATTAATATCTTCTAAACTAAGGCAAATATCAAAAATGTGGCACAGTATGACACTAGATAATCTTGATAGAGTACTTTTTGAGCACAGTAAAGTAGTCCTAACTTAAAAGAACAAAATTATAAACAGATTGTTACTAAAAGTGGCCACTTTTAGCAACACTCTGTAGCTTTCATTGGTCTTTAACCTAAAAGTTATACAATCGTGCCCTAAAAATACTAGGCTACATTATCTAGTGTCATACTGTGCCCGATTTTTGATATCATCAATCATAAATTTTATTGCAAACTAAGGGTAGATATTTGCCTTAGTTTAGAAGATATATATTTTTTTCGGGAATGGCGCTAGCATCGCTGTAAACTGGCTCTTAATAAACTAAACTTAACTCTAATTTATAAAAAGTTAGAGCATTTAAGTTATTTGAAGTAAGTATGTCAATTTATCCTGATATTCATAAAAAGTTAAAGAGTATTTTAGTTATTTGACATATGTCAATTTAGACTGGATGTCACGTATTTACCATACAACAAACCAGAGAAGTAGACCTCCAGTAACGCTACTTAAAATCTACTGTATCTTTATGAATAAGACGGTTAGACTGGATGTCACGTATTTACCATACAACAAACCAGAGAAGTAGACCTAGTAGCTAGTCGAGGTAAATTTCTGTTTACGTTTAGCGCACTTCTGTTGGTTCCGTTCTTGGAGCGTTCTTGATATGGAATTTACCAGCATTTTGACATGTAAAAAGTACTCATCGCGCTTACAAAAGGGAATCTTTTGAAGAGACAGATTATAGAATAGAATACACTTTTTTTTACATATACAGGGTGTTTCTGACAAGGCGGTAATAAATCAAAGGAGGGATTCTGCTCACCATACCTAACAACTTTTCCAAAGAAACATGGGTCGAAATCTCAAAACAAAAATCAGCCGTCCCGTACATTGACCTTGTCAGCTGATCAAACCAATGTATGGAACAGCTGTTATTTTTTTTGAGATTTTGACCTAGATGTTGCTTTGGGAAAGTTGTTAGTTATGGTGAGCAGAATCCCTCCTTTGATTTATTACCGCCTTGTCAGAAACACCCAGTAAAGTAAGACAGAACATTTATTAAATTCTGGGTGCAGAGTGCAGACCAATTGAATTTGCATGCAAACGATTTCATACAGAAAACCCAAACTTTTTGTGTACCTATTACTAGTGTCCGACCGAAAGTTCGGTTTCGGTTTCGGCTGCAGTTTCGGATTCGGCTAAAATTGGCTGAACCTTTTGCCGAAACCGAAACTGATTTCGGAAGTTGTCGTGCACGCTCGCCTAACTTCGTTTCTTGCGGCAACGCTTTAGCGGACGCTGGTGGCGGTCAATATTTTTTATATCAATACATAGTATAAAATAAAGTCGCTTCCCGCGTCTGTCCCTATGTATGCTTAAATCTTTAAGACTATACAACGGATTTTGATGAGGTTTTTTTTTATTAGATAGAGTGATTCAAGAGGAAGGTTTATAAGTACAATACATGCACAAGATAGTAAAAGGATAGGCGATACGAAGTTCGCAGGGTCAACTAGTTATATTAAATAAATGATCACAACAAACTTAATATACTGTGTTTCCATCTCATGTCCTAATTAATGCTGAATAATCGGTAAAGTGTACCAAATTTCAGTATTTTAAGGAATTTTATACTTGACCACGTGAGTTTCGGTTTCGGTTTCGGCCGAAACTGAAGCCACGGCCGAATATTCGGTTTCGGTTTCGGCCGGAAAACCAGTTTCGGTCGGACTCTACCTTTAACATGTCAAATAGTTTTTCATTCGTATAACCATTAAGTTTATCCAAGATGTCTTAATCATATACAGAGACGAACATTACACCCAGACCGGAAACAAATATCGATATTCATTATAACAATGTTCGCCCCGCCGGGAATCGAACCCAGGTGCACCCGTGCTCAGTCCACATCACTGCCAACTGAGCCACGGAGCAGTCAACGTTCTTAATCTGCCTTCTTCCATACCCCAGGTACTGCCGACAGAGAAGCAGGCTCGCGAACATTTTCAGAAGCACGGAGTGGAACACTACTGGGACCTTGCCTACAGCGGCGCTGTACTGGGCGCTGGCGTTGAGGAGCCCTAGATGGACCCTCGGAGCCCTAAGCGAGCCAGGACCCAGTATAACTAAATTAATAATGAAAATAAGAGACAGCTAAAGAAGCGCCACCAGCGAAAAATATTTATATCTTCTAAACTCCGGCACTAGATAATCTTGCTTAGTATTTTTTGAGCACAGTAAAGTAGTCCTAACTTAAAAGAACAAAATTATACACAGATTGTTGCTAAAAGTGGCCAGTTATAGCAACACTTTGTAGCTTTCTTTGGTATTTAACCTAAAAGCTATACAACAATGCCCTAAAAATACTAGGCTGAATTATCTAGTGTCATACTGTGCCAGATTTTTGATATTTGCCTTAGTTTAGAAGATATAAATATTTTTCGCGGGTGGCGCTACTTTAGCTGTGCTATGCCTCTTTACAAGACAGCATTCAAAAACCTCGCAACAGAAAAGCAGCAATGGTTATAAATTCTGTTATTTTCATAAAATTTTCATTGTTAATTTATTTAGGACTTACCCCCCCAGGAGCGCTTTGGCGAAGCTACCAAAAGGATTGTGTAAACAGGGGGTCAAGTTTCTTAACTTAAAACGATCGACTCGTAATTGTCTTGTTAGCGACTTCGATAACCATTGCCGCTTTAACAAAGGCAATTTCTGTTGCACGCCCAAAGAAAACAGCAATGGTTAACGAAGTCGCTAACAAGACAATTTGTGAGAAAATATAAATTTAACTTAAGTTTGTTGAAAAAAACTGTATAAAGTATAAGACTATATTATGTAATATCTTTTGGCGACATTTGGATAATGTTGTGTGTAATTACTTTTTAGGTTAAAAACAATAAAAAATGTGTTTTTCATATTGTTGTTTTTGTTTTCGCCACGGATCGCCAGTGCGCTGAGCTTTATAGTCTATACCAATATTATACTGAGAAAAGATTTGATTGTTTGTTTGTTTGCATTGCATAGGCTTTGAAAGTACTGAACCGATTTGTAAAATTATTTCATAGAAGGGAATTACACTATCCCCGGATGACATAGGCTATGGAATAGAATACACGCAAGGCGGTACGCGGTACGAAGTTCGCCGGGACAGCTAGTAGGGTAATAAAATAAAAAACAAATAAAATAAATTACAAAACGCTATTTATTTTCAATTTAACATTACATACATTATTAGTTAAAAAACACTAATATAATTATTTCGCTGCTATAAGTTGTATATAACACAGAAATACAAATATATCATGATAGGTAGGTACAGTTGTTTGTTTCCGCCCCTATGGTTTAGTTTGCAGTGATGTTAGCTGTGACTTCGAAAAATGGTTCGATTCCCGGAGAGGGCGAACATTGTTATGATAACACACTTAGAGCCCTAAACTCAGTAGAACCTATATAAAGGACGCCGGAAACATAATGAAGAATGTAAAACAAACATCTATACACGGTAACTTTTTTATCGTGGAGGAAAATTTAACGCCCGGTAGGCATAGTTATACAGGACTGATTCCTGAAAACAAAATTGAAAAATAATGAACCGTGCTCACTTGAGGTCCTTCGAAAGATGTTTAAAAAAAAAAACAAAACTATGTGTAGCATCAGAGCAATGACCTACGGTGGCTCAGCTGGTGCCAGACGACTCACGGGGTTGAGGGCAATGCGCGGGGGTGTGAACAAGGGGTCCATCAGCTTTAAAAGTTTTTTTTTTATTTTCAAAAAAAAGTGAAAAAAAAAATCGAGACATTTAAGCAGACTTGTAAGCAAAAAAGTGACCGTGTATATGTTATCAGTCCACAATGTTCGCGCCAGCCGGGAATGGAACTGAAACCTCTAATCCGAAGTCACGGTCGACAGGACTAATCACTGAGCCAAGAAGGTTATCAAAATAAAATCAAAAATACCAAAACATTATTCTGTCTAACACTGTTATAGCACGGTTTTGGTTGGTAAAACAAAAAAATTCAAAGGTACATCATTACAATTCGTGATTAAAAACATAAAATTGCTAATCTAAAAAATAAATAACTGCCAAATAATTGAAACTAACATTCCTGTTAGAATAATGTCAAATTAGTCGCATCTTTTAATGTGTTGCCTGAAAAAAAAAATCCATTGCAATCACTGAATCATATGTTTTATATAAGGTTTGTGTTGAAAAATGGCCTAACGGATGTAATTTATAGTTGGTGTTTCTGACAAGGCGGTAATATATCAAAGGAGGGGTTCAGCTCACCATAACTAACAACTTTCCCAAAGCAACATGGGTCGAAATCCCAAAGAAAAAAAACAGCTATTCCATACATTGGTTCGATCAGCTGGCGGGGTCAATGTACGGGACAGCTGATTTTTGTTTTGAGATTTCGACCCATGTTGCTTTGGGAAAGTTGTTAGGTATGGTGAGCAGAATCCTTTCTTTGATTTATTACCGCCTTGTCAGAAACTCCTTGGAAATGCCTCCAAAATAATTACATGACTAGGTACTAAAAATTCTCACAGAAATGTCAATTTCAAGTATTTGTGCGGTAAATTAAATACATTAAATGCTTCCGAAAAGTCTCTTAAAACAATAATAAATGAGTATTTTTCTTATGTTAACTAGACTTCACTTCACGCGAAATTAATAATAATAACGCATCACCCTCAGAGCCCCTAACTAGGTATAGAACCTGTTTCATGGGTGCTACACAATTAATGTTTAATATGAAACTAAATTTTATAAAATGGAAGAAACCACCTCAGAAAACGTAAAAATATACAATTCATAGAAAATATAAATTAAAATTTGTATATGTAAGGTCGCGTTATATGCAGTTTATTTTATAGTATAAAATTTTGACACCGAATTAAGATATACGTCCTTTAAATTTCTAGGTTACATTTATATATTTGAATACATATTATGTATATTTTACATTATAATGATAATGACCCTCATATTTAGACAAATCTACGTATACCATTAATTTTTTTAACTTCCCTTTTAGAAAATGTTCCCTAAGTTTTCGATTATTTTTATGATATCTATTCATCATACATATTTAAAAAAATTGACGCGGACGTCAAACAAATAAAATCAGTCAAGGAATAACATAAAACTTGAATTTAGACTTGGCTGCATGGCCTGCGTTCCTTTGCCTGCCCAGTATGAGCGATGCAGCAAAGGAAAAAAAACAGGTATTTACCGAAATAATTGTTTTAGAGAAAAGCATAATACTTATAAGTTAATAATGCTGTTTATATAAATGTTTTTAAAGTCGTTCCGTGTTTTATATTATTACAAAATTATTGCTTACGTTATGTATTAACATTAGTTAAACATAATATACAGTGTGTTCTTAAAAAGGCAGCAAAAAAATAAGGAGGGATCCAGCTTACAATACCTAACAAATTTCTCAAACCAGCACGAGCTGAATCCTTTAAATTTATTGCTGCCTTGTAAGAAACAGCATGTATAAACTTAAAAACTATATTTACAAAATACAATTAAAATATGTTTATATATTTACATTTATTTTAATATACAAAATTCTACATGAATGTTTACCTTAACAAAAAGACTTGTTGTTTGTTAATAATATTTATGGCAAAGCTTTAAACTAAAAGGAATATAAAAATTGGCATTTTATTATTTGTATATAAATTAAATTCTAAATTAATTTAAAAAAATAAATTAAATATTATTTTTATAAATGTCATTTGTAAAAAAAACTTGTGATTCTATATTTTGTGTTTTTTTTTTATCATCAGTTCGAAAATTTATTAACATGGCACTTTTTTTGTTGTTTTAAAATTAAAAATTCCTGTCAAAAATTAAAAACATTATAGTCAACAAAACAAACACCGGTTTCAAAAATGTTAAATATGTATTGTACTTAAATTATAAGAAAAACTTACAAAATCAAATTAGTAAGGGACATGGGCCCCTTAAGAGTCATAGCACAGCTAAAGTTGCGTCCCCCGCGAAAAAAATTATATCTTCTAACTAAACTAAGGCAAATATCAAAAATGCGAAACAGTATTCCTGATTGTTGCTAAAAACGGCCACTTTTGGCAACAATCAGTAGCTTTCTTTGGTCTTTAACCTAGAAGCTATACAACAGTGCTCTAAAAATACTAGGCTGCATTATCTAGTGGAATACTGTTTCGCTTTTTGATATTTGCCTTGAAGATATAAAATTATTTCGCGGGGGGCGCTACTTTAGCTGTGCTATGCCTCTTAAATAAATGCATAATTAATTTCTATGCCAGAATTTTCACGATACGCGTTTACTTAATTTTGCTCTTTTAATACCCAAATACATAAAAAATACAGTTCATTTTCAACTAGTTTTGTCTCTGTCTTTTGTAGCGAACTTTTTAAGGGGGATCGGCAGGATATGGCGCGAAATTTAATTTTTTTTTGCGTTTTTTATTTATTCCGGCGAAAGTATTCGTTTTAAAAAAAAGTTTGAATGACTTCCCGCAGCTAAATAACCTTCTCTCAAATTGTTACACATCGTTTTTGCAAGACAGAGTTACTGATTTTGTGTACAGCGGCGGTGTAGGAGGCCGTAACAACATTTGTCTATGGCTTCGTCAGCCCTAGACTGTATTGCCAAAGAACAAGAGCTATTTTGCAATACAGAAAAAACGCCATACATTGTTTTTGCAAGACAGAGTTACTGATTTTGTGTACAGCGGCGGTGTAGGAGGCCGTAACAGATTTGTATATGGCTTCGTCAGCCCTAGACTGTATTGCCAAAGAACAAGTGCTATTTTGCAATACAGAAAAACCCGGAACTGTTACGGCGACCTAGACCGCCACTGTACATTCCACATTTGGGCAAAAATCTAAATTTTGCAAAATACACAGGGCAAAGGGCAAAAATATTTAAAAATTGCCTTAATTTGGGGGCTAATAATCGTAATATTATTAAATAGATTAAATTATTGATTACAATTATTTTTATATACTTACTATACCTAATAATTACAATACATTTTTACCTGTATCATTCCTCAATAGTATTTGAAAGAAAAAAAAAAAAGACTCAATTCAGGCTCATTAAATAGAAACTCAGTGTAACACTTTTGTCCGTTGTCTTGTTCGCTATAGACTGTAATACCAAAGAATAAGAGCTATTTTGCAATACAGAAAAACCCCGGAAGTGTTACGCTGAACGAGTCCGCGACTGTACAGTGGCGGACACGGTCGGTGTAACACTTCCGGTTTTTCTGTATGGCAATATAGCTCTTGTTCTTTGGTAATACAGTCTAGGGCTGACGAAACCATAGACAAATCTGTTACGGCTTCCTAGTCCGGGACTGTACGTGTTGCGTTTGTTTAAATAAGTGCGCCTGGCACTTATAGCCGAAAGGTACAGGTTCAAATCCCGCCCGGTTCAATATTCATTATTCAACTTATTATTTCTAACATAAAGTTTAATTAAATATTAATAAAAAACGCTTTTTTGGCAGTGGTGTGGTGCGGCTCACAGCTTTGTCCTGTAGGAGAGAAATTTATTTCAGATCTTAGAGGCCATTTCACTGATAAAGCCCTAAAAACCTGATCGGTATCTATGAATAGTCTTCTCTACGCTGTAAAATCATTGCGAAAGGGAGTAGAATCATTTGACAGAGGAGGGCTCGTTTGAGGGCCTCTCCAGGCGACTATTGTCGTAAGGCAAGCTGAGCCGCTTGGTGGGCACCCTGAACTACCTCGCCTCTCACAGTATAGGATACTTTACCAAATAAGGTATCAATAGCAATTAGATTAGATGTAGTCTAATTGACTTTCAATAAGTGATATCTCGTATTGAAAAAATATTTTTTGACTTGTGACTTTGATTTGAGCCATCGTAATAGTGAGTGTATATTAAAGAGACAGATCTATGGACACTTTATTACAATCAATATATTTTTTTTTTTTAATATAATCACCGTTATAGGAACAGCACGGGGCGCTCCTCGCCGCTGGAGGGCGAGCGGCGCCCCTCGGGGCCCGACGCGGAGCCCGAGGAGGCCGAGCGCGCCTCCGCGCCCGCCGCCCGCGCCTCGCCGCGAGATACTGAAATAATTTAATTGTTGTTAAAAGGTTCATGGCTGCCATTTTGTTTTAAGAAATACGTCGAAATATTCGCGATCCTAACACTTTTTTCAAAAATTACCAAACTATTATCTAGTTTTATGACAATAAAATTCCGCTTGAGGTATATTTCGTTTAACATTAGATTAGATTTAGATATATTTGAATTTCTGTTATACATGATGAACACATCTACTATAGTTTACCGATAGATGAAATATACCTAGTGCGGAAGCATATTGCATGAAACTAGAACTTGATTAAGCTATTTTAAAAAAAATAGTTACGATTGATAATATTTCACGTGATTTCTATTTTTATTAGCAAAAATTCCTTCCCATTTTTGGCTTTTCTTCATATTATAGCATATTTCTATTTAGATGCTATATACATATATTCTAGTAGTTTTACAACATTAAATACAATAACATTGTATGCACGGTGTTTTCTGCTCTAGGACCCCTGGGGGTCGACCTGGAGCACTCTGGGAACTACCTATACTGTACGAGCGACTCACTGGGGTGCTCCTTGGCCGTGAGGTGCTCCGAGCCCGCGCTGGAGCCCCCGGAGCCGGACAGCACGCTCTCCTCGCGGTTGTACCTGTACAACAAAACATTACATTTGGGGCATTCCAAGTGTGACGGTCGGGACATTTTACTCCTTTTTCTAAGTACTTCTGTATTTATTTCAGTTATTTAAGAGCACCAAATAAAAACTGCGATTTCAACATAAACTTAAATCATTAAACTTTAACATCCCTAAATTTCAAGCATGTACTTAATAATTTACTATGAAAAAAAAGGTCTTGAAAATTGTGACGGTCGGGACCCTTACTTTCTTGTCTACTCCAGATTTACACATACATTTTAAAGTTTGTAAGAAACTATTAATGATATGAATACGAATCATTCTATGCAAATTTATGAATAGTGAAGCTTTCAGTATGTACAGATTTGAAGTAACAAAAATGATTTTTTTTTAACAAAGTTCCGATTTGATGAGTGTGACGGTCGGGACAAGTCATTGTGACGGTCGGGACGAGTAACAAATCAATAAAAAATTATGTTTTTTTATTCTTTTATTTAGTTTAATTAAAGTTTTTTTTACATTAACTTTTACAATTATTTTTAAAATCAGCTATATATTGCTAAAACGTCAAAAAATGCGATCCCTTAATATTTTTACTCTTACAATTTCTTTGATATCTTTGCTTTCTGAGGCTTTCTATGCATAGTTACTTTGTATTGGTTTCCCTAGCTTTCAGTTTTCTTATTCAACTTTTTTCTTACTCATTACTTCATACTTTACGTTGGCCACAAACTATTTCAAATGTGCGACTGTGGGAATTGACCAGCCAGAAACCGATAGAGCAGGAGATTTTAACGAGGAAATGGCGTTGGATTGGTCACGTGTTGAGGAGAACCGACGATCACATCTCCAAACAGGCTCTGACATGGCACGCATCCGGTAGCAGAAGGCCAGGTCGCCCTCGCATCACCTGGAGGAGATCGGTGGAAAAGGAGATCGCAACAACTGGTCTCAAATGGCGGGACCTGGAGGAGGCAGCCCAAGACCGCATAAAATGGAGAAAATTACTTCGAGCCCTTTGCCCCTATTGAGGGGCTATAGGAAGAAATCATCATCATCATCACTTCATACTTTGAAGTATGTAGTAATGAGTAAGAAAAAAGTGGCTCAGTTGGCAGTGATGTGGACTGAGTAAGCGTGAGCACCCGGGTTCGATTCCCGGGCGGGGCCAATATTGATATGATGAATATCGATGTTTGTTTCCGGTCTGGGTGTGATGTTCGTCTCTGTGTGTGTTTCGGGCGCGTTAGATACAGGTTTTTCCTAGTTAGGGGCTCTGAGTGTGATGTGTTATTATTATTATACTCTCATACTCATAGTCTTCTGCTGGACAATAGGCCTTTTTTTGGTAATGGGGGGCCACTCGAGTATGTTACGTCTCATAATATATCAAAAAACCAATAAACTCGGGCAATTAAAATTTATTATAATATGTTTAGTCTTATTTAAGCCTTAAGCAAGCGAAATTTAAAAAAAAAAGAGTATTTTGCTACGAAATATATACTACAAAATCAATAAAACCAAGAAAATAAATTAAATAATTTTGGATAGACTTGTTTAAGCCCAATGCAAGCGATATTTGTAAAAATACAAGAAAGTTGCTACTTGGAATTATGATGGTTGGATGGGACTGTGACGGTCGGGACAGAACTTTAAATTAATGTGTAAAAAAAACAGCCCATAGCCACTTTAAGAAATGGCAAACCCCTCAGATTCTATTTATTTGTTACTTGCAATACACGCATTTTATCATAAACACGCATTTTAAAGGTAAAAATCAACAAAAGTTAATTTAAATGTGACGGTCGGGACATAGTTCTGGTTACCAATGATTGCTTAATATTATAGAAATTAACTAACCGTTTTAATTTATATTTTACGTAGTAAATCTTCAGTAATGTACTAATTGGTTATGTTCCCAACAGGCTGATTCACATTCATAATATCTGGGTTTTTATTTTTTGAAATCATACACAATAACCTGTATGTGGTGAGCTTGACTAACACCTGTGTTGATATTGACCAAAAAAGTAGAAAAAACTGTTTTTTTCGATTTTTTTTTATTAATTTCATAAACTTAAGACTGTATACTGTTATTCTAAATGCATAAATAAACTATTCTTTAACTTTAATGTTTTACTTGTCTGGTGTCACGTTGCATGGAATGCCCCATTAACTTTTACAATTATTTTTCAATATCAGCTATATATTGCTAAAACGTCAAAAAATGCGATCCCTTAATATTTTTACTCTTACAATTTCTTTGATATCTTTGCTTTCTGAGGCTTTCTATGCATAGTTACTTTGTATTGGTTTTCCTTAGCTTTCATTCTTATTCTACTTTTTTCTTACTCATACTTTGAAGTATGTAGTAATGAGTAAGAAAAAAGTAGTGATACTTTTCGACTGCTCCGTGGCTCAGTTGGCAGTGATGTGGACTGAGTAAGCGTGAGCACCCGGGTTCGATTCCCGGGCGGGGCGAATATTGATATGATGAATATCGATGTTTGTTTCAGGTATGGGTGTGATGTTCGTCTCTGTGTGTGTTTCGGGCGCCCTAGATACAGGTTCTTCCTAGTTAGGGGCTCTGAGTGTGGTGTGATGTGTTATTATTATTATTATTATATTATCTATACCAATATTTTAAAGAGAAAAGATTTGTTTGTTTGTTTGTAACGAATAGGCTCCGGAAATACTGAACCGATTTGAAAAATTCTTTCACTGTTGGGAAGCTACACTATCCCCGAGTGACATAGGCTATATTAGATTTTTTTTTCAATAGGGATCCTTACTTAAACTCAAATAAAGTAACCCAAGGTGCAATTTTTATTCCATTGTTCACATATTTTGACAGGTGGTTTGTTGTGGTTGTTTGTTTCTTTATTCGCCCATTCTGGGGAGTCTAAGAAACAAAGTCTATAGAGCCAAGTCTTAAGTAGTATCTTAGATTCTATGGCGTGACGAAGTAAGCCGGAACAGCTCGTAGTAAAGATATAGAGGACTTACCCGTAAATGGTGTGTTCGCTGGTCGGGCACGAGGTGTATTTGAATGGAATGGGTTGGTAGCCGTACGAGCCAGCGTACGGCAGGTAGCCAGGACCCACCATTCTGAAAGAGGCAAAAAAGACAATATTTTTATAAATATATAGTCAGGTGAAGAGTTTTGGGGGTTCAAACTTAGAAAAGTTCAGATATTAAAATTCATAGAATTAACATAGTAATTCCACCTATTACTCAAGCTTTGGCGGTCTATTCCTCACTCTATTGCAGTCTATTACTCACAATGCGGCGGTCTATTACTCACTCTGTGCTGGTCTATTACTCACTCTGTGACGGTCTAACTCCCCCTGTGCCGATATATTATTCACTCTGTGGTAGACTCTTACTCCCTCTGTGCCAGTCTATTACTCATTCTACGGTGGTCTATTACTCACTCCGTGGAGGTCTCAATGAGGACACTATTACTCACTCCGTGGCGGTCTCAAAGAAGACACTATTACAGTGTGGACACTATTACAATGTGGACACTATCACAATGTGGACACTATTACAATGAGGACACTGTTACGGTGTGGTGTGGACACTGGTACAGTGTGGACACTATTACAGTGTTGACACAATTACAATAAGGACACTAATGCCAATATTACAATGAGGTCACTATTACAGCGTGACACTATTACAGTGTGGACACTATTACCATGAGGACGCTATTACACTATTACAATGTGGGCACTATGACAGTGTGGTTAAAATTACAATAAGGACACTAATGCCAATGTTACAATGAAGACACTATTACAGCGTGGACACTATTACAGTGTGGACACTATTACCATGAGGACACTATTTATTACCATGAGGACGCTATTACAATGAGGACCCTATAACAATGAGGACACTATTACTCACTCCGCGGCGGACTCGGAAGGCGCGTCCCGCAGCCGCAGCGCGGCCAGGCCGGCGGGCAGCGCGCCCGGCCCGGCCAGCAGCCCGCCGGACACGTAGTAGCACTGCTCCGAGAACGTTATCTTGTTGACCGTGTGGCGGATGAAGCCCGCCTGGGAACGATGATAACCATTTACTGTTATAACTCTGTCACATTATCTGTAGACCTCGTTAGAATGTGCAGTCCCTTCCCGCTATCCTTTCGTCACGTCATCGACGCCAGGTCTACAGATAGTGTGACCGAGTAGTAGCAACGAACCTTAAATAATTGCCTAAGTAGTCTAGATGGACCTCCATGGGCTGGTGGAAGTTTTGGTATGACAAAAGTTGGCTGTTTTTATATAAAAGTTTGTTAGGATACACTAATTCTCAATTAAACTGGAGTCATTGTTAAATTAGAGACTTTTCTTTGTGTATCTATGGCGGCATAAAAAGTAAAAGTAAAAAAGTAAAAAATGATTTATTCAATACAGGATACAAGATATCGCTTATTGAAAGTCAATTATACTAATCTAATTAATATTGATACCTTATTTCGTAAAGTATCCTATACTGATAGAGGCGAGGTAGTTCAGGGTGCCCACTAATTGGCTCAGGCAAACAAATGTTTGCCTTGCCTTACGACAATGGTCGCCTGGAGACGCCCCCAAACGAGCCCTCCTCTGTCAAATGATTCTACTCCCTTTCGCAATGATTTTACAGCGAAGAGAAGAAAGGGGTAACAAACTTTACTTTACAATTTATCTCTCTCTTTTTTTGTTCTTATGTGACATTACAATTTAATTTAGAATACAAAGAACATAAATTAATAAGATTTAAAGTACATACATGAAATAATGAAAATATATAATAACAAAAATTTACATTACTGGTCTTAGATGTACTAGTTAAGTATGTCTTTTATTAATTCTTAGTTAAGTGATTTGTTAAACTTATTATGGGAAATAAAAACATTTTTATTTATTTATTTATTTATTTATTTATAATGAAAATATCGTGCAGAGCTAGACTACTTCCATGCGTCTTTGTCGTTTTCATAATCAATTCAACAATTTCATAATCATAGAATACAACTCCTCATTTGAATGCTCCGTAGCTCAGTTGGCAGTGATGTGGACTGAGACGCGTGTGCACCTGGGTTCGATTCCCGCCGGAGCGAATATTGATATGATGAATATTGATACGATGTTTGTTTTCGGTCTGGGTGTAATGTTCGTCTCTGTGTGTGTTTCGAGTACCCTAGATACAAGTTCATCCTAGTTAGGGGCTCTGAGGGACATGCGTTCATCTAGCTCGCTCCTTAATTTAAGTGGACATCTCTCTACTTACTTTAAGCATGTGCGAGGCGTATTTCCTGGCGTCCCGCCGGTCCGCTATTCCGGCTACCCTCTGAAGGATCCAGTCGACCACATCGGCTCCGATGAAGGCGTTTGGTATTGTGATCTTTAACCACATACGGTCACGAATCTCGAGTCCTGGGTGAATGTATTTTTTTTTTTTACAAAAATGGAACCCGCGTTCATTAAACATACGTAACATACATAATCCCACGCCTTTTATTCCCCGAAGGGTTAGGCAGAGGCACCACCTTGAGAGCCGGACCCACGTTTAGCCGAGTTTATGCTTTATTACCAACGTGAGGCGGCCAGCTTGTCGCCGCGGCTACAGCGACCACTACTGCGGCCGGGACCAACGGCTTCACGTGCCTTCCGAAGCACGGAATCATCTTACTTTTCGGACAATCAGATGATCAAGCCTGCAATGTCCTATCCAACCGAAAACAACTACAACTGACAATAACCTGACACATAAATCAACTAAGCACTTCCTCTTATTCAAAGTCTGTTAAAATAGGCTCTAAAACATTATTCTGAATGTAACAAATACTTATCTGAAAACCGTATCAAAATCGGTTCAGCCAAACGGGAGATAATCGCGGACAAACATACAGGTCAAACTGATAACCTCCTTTTTTGAAGTCGGTTAGTAAATGAATGAATGATAGTGAAAGAATGATTAAAACGGCACTAGAACGTCAAAAAGTCAAAAATTATTTATTTAATATAGGATACAAGATATCACTTATTGAAAGTCAATTAGACTACATCTTATCTAATTGCTATTGATACCTTATTTGGTAAAGTATCCTATACTGTGAGAGGCGAGGTAGTTCAAGGCAAACGAATGTGAAATCAACTATCTTCAGATGGACATAATGTACTAGTTCAAAAAGCAGAACACTGTGGGTCTTTAACCTAAAAGCTATACAACAGTGCCCTGAAAATACTAGGCTACATTATCTAGTGTCATACTGTGCCACATTTTTGATATTTGCCTTAGTTAAAAAGATATATAAAAAAAATCGCAAATGGCGCTAGCATCGCTGTAAACTGGCTCTTAAGACGCTATATGAGTTTTGAGGGTTTTTTAAATCAAGTAATTCTCTTAATCTAAAGATCGTAAAGATCTGGAATTTCAATATAACCTTTTTGAGGATATAACAAAGTTTTTTATAATTGAGAAACATTAGTGGAATCAAAAACCTCGATACATTATTTCGTCAAAGATAACCTTTCCAAAAAACGGGAATAGCTAGTTCTTCGAAATGACTTACTAGTTTTTGTTAAAACTACCTAGGAATAATGATAATAAACAAAATTAAATTCTGGTAATTCCGATTTGATTTAAAAGTAATAATTAAAAAGATATTCAATATTCACTACTTTTTCCAATAAAATGTAGTAACCGATGTGGGCGACTGATATATGACTGTCCCTTGCCCTCAGTATGCTATATCAAAGAGATAGACTCTGTTCATTCGCTCGTTCCATTTATTTGTCGTATATCGTCTTAAGGTGGTGGGGTGGCGTGTAAATAGCCAACCCCTGAATCCCCAACACGGGGAAGGCCAAGGCCAAGACCAAACTGGCACTAGGCCTGGCCTGGGTGGCGATATCAAAACTACCTACCTGACGAGCTCACAAACGTGTATGCTAACACCGAACTACAAGTAGGCAGATTGTCTCACTCACCGATGGAAGGCTGGCAGTCGGGCTCCACTCTGACGCACCCATCGCGTGCCGGCCGGCGGGTCGCGAGAACTTTTTGTATTCAATATAGTGATCCATGTCTTAGTTGTTATTTTTCAGTTTGTTTATATATTAGTTTTATAACACGTCATGTCAAGACAAAGACAGCTGACGTTTCTTTGGGTGATATGCCAAGGAGTCTAACCCTCCAAACAGGACGAGACATACCACCGTACCTGAGCTCGGCATAAGCATCCACGATTGTGAACTCTTTACAAATAATATTTAAGTGGCTTCACCATGCTCCCCGCACAAAGAAGTTTGGAGAACTTCAAAGTAAAATAAGCACAAACCTCACTTCCAATAGTAACCTAATATTATGGCCTAGAAGCTCGGAGAATTTAAAAGAATAAAAAATTACTAACTTCTAAAATATAGCCTAAGTATATGGCCTAGAAGTTCAGATAATATTTAAAAATAAATTATTAAGAAACTTCTAAAAGTTAACCTAAGATTATGGCTAAGAAACCTGAGAAAGTTACAAAATCGAATAGGGGATAGATAAGCAACAGGTCGTTTGAAAGATTCATGGGAGATTCTGACAGCAGAACCCCATATTTAATATTATCTATGCAGTACCCTAACAACTTTATCCATTCCTAAATGATCAGTCAATATTACTGTTACAGGCTAACTTAAAGAAACAAAGAAAGCTGTCCTGGCTATTAAGAACCACAGGACATAATTGTACAGGACAAACAGTTGACAGAAATTTGTGCTTATCTTGGAGACTATAGAAATACTCCAAAAGCAACTTCTGTTAAATCAACCGAAAATTCAATGCAAAGTTTAAATTGCCGAAGACGCCTAAGACCAACATTTACGTCTAGCTATCTAGCAAATAAGCTGCACACAAATTATGCAAAAATAAAAAAGAATACAAAGGTTTATCTTGCCTAAGACCAACATTTACGTCTAGCAAATAAGCTGTAAACAAATTATGCAAAGATGTTAATAAAGAATAATGTGCTGGTGACAGCACTTCATGAGAGGATATGAAGAATCCACCTCATAAAGACGAGTTATTGTAACATACTCTATCTGTACTAACACAGCCTAGTAACATCTATTTTCCTATGTCCAGGTAAGACAAGGAATATTGGTAGAAGTTTTAACCCATAAACAGATACACGGAGAGACAAATCATAAATAACATTCGCCTCAGATTGAACTGCCCTAAGCATCGCAATGATATTAAGCCTAGGTAGTTCACCGCTGTCTTTAGGTATTAAACGAAGTGAGTTAACACTATATAGGCAAGAAGCACCATAGAATAGATTAAAATCGAAAAAATATGCAATTATAAATATGTTTCTAACATCTTATAAAAAGGAAACAAAGGAAAATTCAAAAATAACGAAAATAGATCGTTCTATAAATTAGAAACGTTACGCAGAACGTCGTCGTTTTGAAAAATTAAAGGGGATACCAGCTTCAAGTTCCGAAACTCTATGAAGCATTGCATAGTGAGGTATATTGTAACCCTGAGCCGCAATGGCTTGGTACTTGGCCAAAGGAAAGTAACCATTCGAAACTGGTAAAGCTATGCCATAGCGGCGACAACCTTCCCGCGTCTGAGTTGAAAATTTGTTCTCTGACCGCAGGGACTTTCCTGGCAGTACCTCCTCTACAAGCCCGAACCTTGAGTCTAACTCACTCAAGGCAAGACCTGCAAAGGTTGCGGGCAAACAATTTGCAAGTGCAACATCACCTATAAGAACATATCCAAATGTTGTTGAATATGCCGGAGGCAAATTTGTTCCCACATGCATCTTATCTCCCACGTAAATAGATGAAAACAATTGCGCACCTATGATAAGATCGATGGTACCAGGAATATTCCAACTGAGATCAGCTATTGGCAAGTCATCCCGGCAGCGCATCTTACTTATGTCGACGTTATGTGATGGTAAATTGTCGGTCAGGCAATCCACAACAAAGGCAGAAACGCTATATTTATGCTTTGGATATACCCGGGATTCAATGTCCAAGTACACGTGACCATAAATTGGTCTTGACGCTAAACCAACACCTCTGATAAATGAGTTACTCAAAGGTGTGACTGGAATATTGAGCAGTTTACAACAATCCGCGGTAATCAAATTGTCCTGCGCTCCACTATCGAGTAGACACCTAATCGCCTTCTTATCTCCATTGACCTTATGTTTAGGTTTTGCATAGACTTGAGCCGTAGCCAACAGTGTTGTAGAACTCGGCTCGTTCATCTCACTATTCGCATTTAAATAGGAATGTTGACTCTGTTGAGCAAAACCAGGGGAACCACTTATATGCTGCTTATTAACATTCAAACTGCCTGCATTGACCCCATCATTGTTGTGAATCGCAGAACCCGAACAATCAGTAGCAGAAGAGGAGTGGTCCATAGTCGGAGCAGCGGCTGAGGCGACTGGAGACGCAGATGAATTGTTCTTAAAATGTAATAGTGTGTGATGTCTTCTTTGGCATAACTCGCAAAGAGACTTCGAAGTACAGCTATTAAAGCGATGTGTTAAATTAAGGCATTTAACGCAGCCATGTTTTGATTTAATGAAAGTAAATCTGTCTTTGGCTGAACTCAACTGCTTAAACAGATCACAATCGTACAGAAACTTATGATCTGAGCCGCAACAGAAAGAGCAAACGTTGTTAACATCCCTCGTATTGCCGCTGCTGGTCGTAAACGTATTACTGACATGACCAGGGCCTTTGAAGGGAGACGCAGAAGCACGAGTGACAGATGTAGGTGGCTTATAAACGTTGCTAATGATCTGCGCATTTGAGCGCTCCAAAATCTTAACTTGATTCTGTATGAACGCTATCAAATCCTTACATAAAGGAATCTCAATGTCGCGAAGTGACAGCTCGAAGTTCTGTATGACTTGTGAATCAATTTTACGCAGCGCGCAATTTAAAAAGACGAAATCTAATAAATCGGCAATACCTAATTGCTTCAGAGCGGCAATTGATGCAGAATACTTCTCGACGAATTCATCCAGACTCTTGGCATCATTTGAACACGCCTTTATGTCTAGAATATTCCTAAGGTAATGAGTACCTAACACCCTCTTATCTTGGTATTTCTTCACCAAACTTTCCCATAAAATCGGATATGTTTCACTGGTAGGTACAATACCTGCCGTGACCTTAACCGCACCTTCAGTTAGCCTTCCTACTAGGTATTGAACTCGTTGAGAGTCTGACAACTGACTGTTGTTATGGACGTTCGCCTTAAAGGACTCGTAAAACATAGGCCAGTTCTCAGTCTTCCCATCAAAATACGGTATCTCTATAGGTGTTAA
Organism: Euspilapteryx auroguttella; assembly: GCA_951802225.1. Lineage (NCBI taxonomy): Eukaryota > Metazoa > Arthropoda > Insecta > Lepidoptera > Gracillariidae > Euspilapteryx > Euspilapteryx auroguttella. The sequence continues at coordinate 4,631,535 of OX637669.1, forward strand.
CTTCACCGAAGAGGCACTCGCGAATTCACCTTGGTTTGCTGCTGGAGGCGAATCGACTTTAGCCGCAGCACACGTAATGTTGGTGCGTACGCGCTTCACTCGGTTGTACATATCATCAAAATCGGTTAAAAGCCTATAGTCGGGTTTCGCTTTAGGATTTATTCCTAGCGTCAGCTCATTCACCTCGTCAAGAATATGCTCGTATTGAGATCTCATGTCATCTACCATCTCTGAATCTGCCATGAAACTTTCATTCGACCGAGACTCAAATGTCATCGATACCTTCTGACTTTGCTTATACAAGCGATTCATGCGCTCTAACAGCGATTCGAGTTTAGCCTGTAGTAAAATTAGCCTTTTCTCTGGATCCTTAGACATTGTAAGAGAACCTAAGAGAAATAAAAAATAACAAAGAATATGAAATGAAGTTAGGTTATTTAGTCTACGTCTATCTATATCCTAAAATTCTATCTGAACAGGCCCTACTAAATTTATGTAGTTCCTATTGTCCAATTACGAATATAAAGTATATAAAACTTGACTAAACCTGACCTGAGGACTACGTAGAAACAATTTCTTAAGTCCGAAAAAATACGCTAACTTAAAGTATGCTGTACAAAATAAAGTAATTATAAAATTAAATCGTTAACCAGCCCTACTATGTAGCCTATGTACCTGTGAATAACATTCGTACAAATTCGAAACTAAACAACGTACTAATATTATGTAGTGCTAGCCGAGCATTTAGTAACTATGTATAAACAGAGGCCTTTAGTATTAGGACTATTAGAATCAATTTAGTTTGAGTGAACCTACCAAAATTACGTAATGCCACTCTTAAGAAGCTGGATACAATATCCGTTGCTCGCAAGGACCAAACAATGGGGTGGCGTGTAAATAGCCAACCCCTGAATCCCCAACACGGGGAAGGCCAAGGCCAAGACCAAACTGGCACTAGGCCTGGCCTGGGTGGCGATATCAAAACTACCTACCTGACGAGCTCACAAACGTGTATGCTAACACCGAACTACAAGTAGGCAGATTGTCTCACTCACCGATGGAAGGCTGGCAGTCGGGCTCCACTCTGACGCACCCATCGCGTGCCGGCCGGCGGGTCGCGAGAACTTTTTGTATTCAATATAGTGATCCATGTCTTAGTTGTTATTTTTCAGTTTGTTTATATATTAGTTTTATAACACGTCATGTCAAGACAAAGACAGCTGACGTTTCTTTGGGTGATATGCCAAGGAGTCTAACCCTCCAAACAGGACGAGACATACCACCGTACCTGAGCTCGGCATAAGCATCCACGATTGTGAACTCTTTACAAATAATATTTAAGTGGCTTCACCAGGTGGTAACTCTCGCTATGGCGCGAAATTCAAATTTTTTCACGTTTTTTAATTATTTTGGCGAAAGTATTTATTTTTAATAAAGTTTAAATAAATTCGCGTACGTAAAAACCTATTTCCCACATTGTGATATATGATTTTTGAAAGACAGAGTTACCGATTTTGTGTTTAATCAAGGAACTTGTTTTTTGGCCTTCTACCCCTTAGACACAAAATCTGTAGGTCTGTCTTCCAAAAACGTTGTATTGCAATGTGGGAGATGGTTTTTTACATACGCGAATTCATTTAAACTTTATTAAAAATGTATACTTTCGCCAGAATAAATAAAAAACACGAAAAAATTTGAATTTCGCGCCATAGCGAGAGTTACCACCTTAACCACTAGATAGCGTTACGAGAAAAGCGTTAACAAAAACATACCTGAATCCGGACTTAGCATAGCTCTGACGACCGTGGCCATGTCCATATGAACGGAGAGCGGCGGCTCGGGCGCTCCGGAGGCCACGTCGGAGGCTGCGCGGGACGCCACCGAGGCGCCCGGGAGCGCCGACAGCGACGGAGGCGGCGGCGGGTACGCCTCGCGGAGCGCCTGCGTGTGGGCTACCCAGGCACCTTTTCGGTTTTATGGATAATGAAATTGGAAGTTTAGAATTAGCAGGCACAAATCGCGCATGTTTTACCCAAAAGGGGTAGGCAGAGGCAGCAGCTCATTAACTGAGCACACGGCTCGTGAGTTTATTTTATGGGTGTTCTGTTCACAAAAAGTAAGAAAATAGCTTTCTTATTTCTACCATTAATTTATTTGTACAGTCACGGACTAGGAGGCCGTAACAGATTTGTCTATGATTTCGTGAGCCCTAGACTGTATTACCGAAGAACAAGAGCTATTTTGCAGTACAGAAAAACCGGAAGTGTTACGCCGATCGTGTCCGCCACTGTACCAACACGAAATCCGTTCACCGGTCTATTTGGCAGGTGAAGTCCTTTTCTTTACAGTTTAAAAATAAAGATATTGTTAAATTTTTATCACAAACGAGCAGTCCCTGCTTACTTCGTTACGCCATAGAATATAAGATACTACTCAAAGATTTGGCTCTATAGACTATGTTCTTTTGACTGCCCAGAATGGGCAAATCATCAAAATATAAACAACGAGCTGTCCCGGCTTACTTCGTTACGCCATAGAATATAAGATACTACAAAAGACTTGGCTCTATAGACTATGTTCTTTTGCCTGCCTAGTATGGGCTTGGTAAAAAAAACAAACAACAACAACAAACCACCTGTCAAAATATGTAAACAACGGAGAAAATATTGCCTTGGGTTACATTATTTGAGTTTAGGTAAGGATCCCTAATTTTTTGAAAATCTAATATAGCCTATGTCAGTCGGAGATAATGTAGCTTCCTACCAGTGAAAGAATTCTTCAAATTGGTTCAGTATTTCCGGAGCCTATTCGTTACAAACAAACAAATATTTCCTCTTTTTAATATTAGTATAGTTAACGGCCAGATTTTTTTTTAAACAAAAAATTATTTATATTATACTAAAATACTAATAACTAAATTGCTTTGTTATGTACTTTTTATGACTAAACATTTATGGAAAAATAACCCTATGATAAGGGTTATTTTTCCATACATTTCCACTGCACTTACCAGGGTCAATAGGCCTAACAGGCTCCGTCCTGGGTATAGTGAAGTAGCCCTTAGGGTTCGGGTCCCAGCACTTAGCGACCACCAACTTTATGGGTCCTGGCTTCTGGACAACTTCGCGGAGCACCCTGACCGCTTCATCGTTTGTCATGTCTTCAAAGTTTACGTCGTTAACCTGTGGTATGAATAGATAAATTAAAAGGGGTTCCACCCGCGATACTAGCGCCACTTTCTAAAAAATAATGATATCTTCTTTCTAAACCATGGGGGAAAATAAAAATATTGGTCAATTATGTACTAAACTAGTAGATACGGCGAACATCGTTCCGCCATAACTATTACTATGTTGTGCATGTTTTAAACACATAAATTTCCTCTTGAATCAATCTATGGATTTGAAAAAACCGCATCAACTTGCGTATCAATTTTTTATTATATAAGCATACTAGTCGACCCGGCAAACTTCGTACCGCCTAACCTATAAGTATTTTGTGCATGTATTATACTTATAAACCTTCCTTTTGAATCACTTTATCAATTAAAAAAAAACCGCATCAAAATCCGTTGCGTTGTTCTAAAGATTTAAGCATACATAGGGACAGACGCGGGAAGCGACTTTATTTTATACTATGTATTGATGATGATATAGCGACAAATAGACGCGGAAAGCAAATTTGTTTTATTTAAGTATACTATGTATTAACGATCTTTCTTGAAATTTTTAAGGCACTGTTGTGTAGCTGTTAGGATAGTGATCTTAGAAATGTTCGTTTGTAAAACTAAAAATGGCCACTCAAGGCAAGAAACAAATATTTCTAAGATCATTGTTCTGAAAGCTACAAATGTGGAACAGTATTACGCTAGACAATGTAGCCTATTTAGTAAGTCACTGTTGTATAGCTTTTAGTTTACAGACCAAATAAAGCTACAAAGTGTTGCTAAAAGTGGCTAGTTTTGGCAATAATTTGTGCATTATTTTGTTCTTTTTACTTAGGACTACGTAACTGTGCTCAAAAATACTAAGCAAGATTATCTAGTGCCATACTGTTCCACATTTTTGATAGTTGTTTTTTTTCGAGAATGGCGCTATTCTCGGTTAAAAAAAAAACTTCATCAACAGCATCTCTGTAACTGGCTCTTAAAAATTCTAAGCAAGATTATCTATTATTTTTATATTTGTGGGTATATACGTGGGTTGTCTGGAAGAAATCGCATGCAAATTCAATTTGTCTGCACCCAAAATTAGGTAATATTTTTTTAAATTGGTGCTATTATCACGTTTCTACAAAACCTCTGCCAGTACGCTCTTAAGAGCACAGCTAAAGTAGCGTAGTAAATTCATATATTTTAGGTATAAAAATACTTAAAATACTAGGCTGCATTATCTAGTGGAATACTGTTTCACATTTTTAATATTTACCTTAGTTTAGAAAATATTAATTTTTTTCACGGGGACTTTAGCTGTGCTATGCCTCTTAAGATCTTATATTTATTTACATTAGGAGGAACTAGGTATCAAATAGCATTCTAGCAAGATCTGTTTATCAAAATAAATGAGGGTGTTAGAATTAGTATTTTGTGAATGCATCCTTTAGACAAGGCAAGGCAATGCAATATAGGCTGTCTCTCTCTCTCGCTCTGTTGTCAATGGAGGAATGTGTATTGTTTTAAAGTGCTAAATAAAATAAACTTTATCTGTTAACATCTGAGTTTAATTGAATAACCAACGACAGGTTATGGGCCCAGGCACATATACCTATGTTGGCAGAGAAGTTGAAAACATTATTTCTGATAATTACTGCAAAATAAAAATTACTTGGAGGTTAACCAAGGTGGAAGAAACTGAATTGCAGGAAGGAAAGTTGAGACAGAGGAGCAGAGCATTATCATGGAAGGAAATGCACAGCAAGGACTTATGGTTAAGCTGGAAGGTGTGAGAAACTGGAATACATGGAAATTCCAAACTTCCGTGATTCTTAGAGGCAAGGGGCTCTTTGATGTGGTAGTCAAAAGCCAAGACAAAGAAGCGGCTAAAGAATGGAAGGAAAAAGACGCGAAAGCTCAGTCAATATTAGTAACCAGAATGACGGAAGAGGTAATGCTGCACATTATTACCTGTGAAACAGCAGCAGATATCTGGAATAAGCTACATGCTGTGTATGAGCAAAAGTCAGAAACCAGTGTGCACATAATTCAGCAAAGATTCTTTCAATACAAATATGAAGCGGGAATGGATATGTCTGTATTTCTGTCTAAAATCCAAGAAATGCAGAATCAACTGAAGCAAATGGCTTCTCCCATTACAGATAATTTTGTTATTACAAAAGTGTTGATGTCATTACCAGAGAAGTACAAGCATTTTATATCAGCTTGGGAGTCTGCGCCTGACGATAAACAAACTTATAATAACTTGGTGGCCCGGTTATTGATAGAAGAAGAGCGTATGAAAGAAAAGGAAGAACCATCCCAAAGTTTGGAAGCCTTTGTGGCAAGGAAGATAGACAAGAAGAATATAAGGTGTTATAAGTGCAACAAACTTGGACATTATAAGAATGAGTGTAGAAGCAAGCCGGACTTAAAGTGTTATTATTGTCAAAAACAAGGACATGTCAAAGCAGACTGTTGTTTCAGAAGAAACAAAGAAGGCGAAAGAAGTAACGGTAGTGCGGGAAATGCGTTTGTGGTGATCAGTGAGACAGGACAAGAACAGTATTACGAAACTAAGTGGTTGGTTGACTCTGGCGCTGATGAGCATATGTGTCGTGATAGGAACTTGTTTTCAGTATTCGAAGAAGTGTCGGGACAACATGTCATGCTTGGGGACGGATCTCTAATTAGTGTAAAAGGTCGCGGACAGATGTCGCCTGCAAAAGTGTTTGACGGAGTAAATTGGATTTATACCACTATTGACAATGTGTTGTACGTGCCTGATTTAAAAATGAACTTATTGTCTATGAACAGTGTTGTTTACCCAAGAATAAAACTTCCTATTATTTTTACTTTCTAAGTTTTCTTTATTATAAATTGCTTTAACTCCTTAAAACTTAAACCACTGCTGCTAACAACAAAAGGTTATGGTACCAGAACAAATAGAAAAATGGATTCTGCACAAAATATAACTTCGAAGCTAAATATTGGCAATCTTGAAGGTAAGACCAACTGGCCTACCTGGAAGTATAAAGTTTCCATTCTATTAAGGAGTGTTCCTCGAGCAATTGATATTGTCGAAGGAAGATGGCAAAAACCAGTAGCAGTCGTTGGAGGAGAAGGTGACAATGCTGCTGATGTGGCTGCATATGCCAAAACAGACAGTAGCGCCCTTCTCATCATGACTACTAACATGAATGAAGAAATCTTAAGAAAAGTTATGAGGTATAACACTGCTCGTGATGTATGGCAAGAGCTACACCGGCTTTACGATGGAACATCCGAAGATCGATCATATAATCTGTGCATGAGCTTCTTCAGTTATCAAAAGGTAACGGAAGACGATGTGTCTACGCACCTGTCAAAGCTGAAGAATATTTGGGCAGAATTGAACCAAGAGTTATCAAAAGACAACAGACAGGAGCTCCCTGAATTACTTCTGATCTGTAAAATACTTAATACTCTTGGAGAAGAATACTTCGGATTCAAAAGTAGCTGGCTTCTCATTCCCAAAAATGAGCGAAATGTAGAAAACTTGACCAGTCATCTGTGTGCGTATGAAAGAGCACTCGTAGCCAAAAATGGCGAAAGCAAAGCAGAAGCCCTTGCTGTCAGACCCGAGACTAGCAAAAATTCTCAATCAGAAAAAAGAAAAATAAAATATTGCAAATATTGCTTGAACCAAGGACATCTCATAAAACAATGTTACATTTGGAAAAGAGATGGACGTCCCCCGAAGCCTCAAGCTGTCGATGCCAAAGAGAAGGCACACAATATTATATTAAGTGCGTCCTTTACATCCCCCCAAGAAATGAACGATAGACAGAACTGGTATGTAGATAATGGTGCCACATGTCATATTACACTAAGAAGTGATATTTTTCAAACATTCGATCTTACTGCAGACAATTGCACTGTCACTACGGCAAATGGCCAACGAGTTCCTGTTGTCGGAAAAGGAACTATACTTTTGAATGCAAATATAAATGGAAAAATTGAAACTGTCACTCTCAAAGATGTACTCTATGTCCCACATCTACAGAAAAACCTATTCTCAACCCTAGCAGCTCATGACCACCTACCAGGTACGACATTCACCTCAAATACGACGACGTGTTCACTCAATTATCAAGAAAGAACACTACTCATTGGTAAGAGAGTAAAGAATGGTGGCTTATACAAACTTTTAGTACATAATGTTGTTTCTGAGAACCCAATAGAGGTAAATGTTACAACGTCACAAAACCAGATACAACTGTATCATGAGAGACTGGGACACCAAAACAAAAGACATGTAAAAGCTTTTGTTAAGCGAGAATTAGGAATTGATCTAAAGATTGACCAAGAACTCTGTCAAGGATGTATTAATGGCAAGATGCACAGGTTTAAATTCGGAACACGAGAAAGAGCAAATAAACCAGGAACCCTGATTTCTACTGATGTTTGTGGACCGTTCCTAGATTCAATGAGCAGATATAAATATTTTGTTTTATTTAAAGATGATTTTTCCGCATACAGATTCGTCTACTTCATGAGACAAAAGTCAGAAGTCGCATCTAAGCTCAAGATTTTCCTAGCTGAAGCCCAAGCGGCTGGATATGTCGTTCAAACGTTGCTCAGTGACAATGGCAAAGAGTTCGACAATGCAGAAGTCAGAGAGATACTTAACTCAAAAGGCATCACACAACGACTCACAATGCCATATACACCTGAACAAAATGGCTGCAGCGAAAGAGAAAATAGAACCTTAGTAGAGACCGCAAGAGCTATGATGTACGCTCATGAACCGATACCGCAAGCTCTTTGGGCGGAACTAATCAATACTGCGGTTTATATTTTAAACAGAACAGCTCCTACTAGATGCAAGGACAAAACTCCCTACGAAGTATGGCATGGCATCAAGCCTTCTATTAAAAACCTTCGCATCATAGGAAGCACCTGTTATGTACATATTCCCAAACAAACGCGAAAGAAACTCGATAAAAAAGCTATTAAAGGTATCCTTATCGGATATGACCCCGATGGTTATCGCATTTGGTGCGGAAAGAAACTAGTCAGATCAAGAGACGTTATATTCAATGAGAATCCTATAACGGAACTAGAGGTTCCAAGACCTGTTCAATCAGGCGGGGAGAACGAGTTTGATATTGAATTAAACGATGGAGCTGATGTCATTGACCAAGCCGGAATTGATATTGAATTGAACAATGGAGCTAAAGTCATAGACCAAGCTGGAACTGATACTGAATTGAATGATGGAGCTGAGGTCATAGATCAAGACGAAACAGAAGCTATAGACCAACCTGTACCAGAGGTAATAGATGAAGATATTGTTGAAGATTGGTTTGATATAGGAGTTCCTGATCAAATTGAATCGGAACCTTCAGCCCCTGGACTCGATAACAATCAAACTATTCCAGATGTAATTGAAAGATCTGAACCTCCACTTCGTCAACTAAGAACTAGACCGACCAAGCCACCTGCATGGTTTAAAGACTATGTGATGACAATCACAACACCAACCACGTACAAGGAAGCTGTAGAAAGCTCCAATAGAGCAAAATGGCAAGATGCAATGCAAAAGGAGTGGGATTCTTTGTTAGAGCATGATGTTTGGAAAGTAGAAAATCTTCTCCCAAACAAGAAAGCGTTACCATGCAAATGGGTATTCAAAACAAAGATAAACCCTGACGGTAGCATTAAGAAGTATAAAGCAAGATTAGTCATAAAAGGCTTTAAACAAAGAAAAGGTATCGACTATAATGAAACTTTTAGCCCGGTTGCAAGACTTGCGACAGCCTTTCAAGTGGTAGACATCCTAACTAAAGCTCTACCTCGAACGACCTTCCACAGTCTTTGCACGGCAATGGGACAAGTTAAAAAGGGAGAGTGTTAGAGTATATTATCATACTCTTTAGTGTTTTAACTTGCCTGTCTGTGTCAGTGTCTATTTAAGAAAGTGACTTTTATAAAACTATTGAGACATGTTGTTTACCCAAGAATAAAACTTCCTATTATTTTTACTTTCTAAGTTTTCTTTATTATAAATTGCTTTAACTCCTTAAAACTTAAACCACTGCTGCTAACAACAAAAAACAGAGTGACAGCCAAAGGTTATGTTATTGTGACAGATGAAAGTTCGTGCAAATTTTATAAAAAGGAAAATCCAAGTCAAGTCTCAGCAGTGGCTAAACGGATTGGAAAAGCAATTTTAATGGATTTTCGTTTTGTTTGTGGCGAATCAAACGTGGTGCAATCAGTCGACAACGTGCTTAAGTGGCATGAGAGGCTTGTACATCAGAATATGGCCCATGTGAAAGAGAACCCTGCTTACTAGGTAAGATGCACAGATTGCCCTTCCAAGATAGTGTATCCAAGACCAAAAGAACCTGTGAAGTGGTGCATGCAGACACATGTGGACCAATGGAAGTGGACTCAATAGGTGGATCCAGATATTACGTGATTCTGAAGGATGACTACTCCAGCTACAGGTCTGTTTACTTTGTACGAAACAAAACTGAGATTCCCGGATGTATTGAGAAGTTTATAAACCAGGCTGAAAATGAAACTGGTAACAAAATCAAGATATTTCGCAGCGACAATGGGTTAGAGTTTGTCAACAAAGATGTGAGTACCATTTTTCAAAAGAGAGGAATCATACACCAGAAAACTGTACCCTACACACCTGAACAGAATGGGAAAGCAGAAAGAGAGAACCGTACATTGGTGGAAGCAGCTCGCTCTATGCTGTTTGCAAAAAGCCTACCAAAGTCTCTTTGGGCTGAAGCTGTAAATACTGCGGCTTATGTTTTAAACCGAACAGGTAAAGGTGACAATGAGGGGCGAACACCATATGAGATCTGGACCAACAAAAGCTATAACATCAAGGATCTGAAAATATTTGGTACACCTGTTTACACACATATACCTAAAGAAAAAAGAAGAAAATGGGATGCTAAAGGAGAGAAAGGACTATTCATGGGATATGGAGATGATGTTAAAGGCTTCAGAATATTTTATCCGGAAAAGAGAAAGGTTGAGCTGCGGCGAGATGTGGTGTTTATGGAGCATAAACCAACTGTTAATGAGGAAGTAGTTATACTTGATGTAGAGGAGCCTGTTGTGAGCAGCGAACCTGAAAAGACAATACAGCAAGCAGAACCAGAGGTTGCAGTGCTTGATCAGAGTGGACAGGGAGATGCTTTGAACGGAAGTAGCTGTGAGAGCTCTGAGGAGGGACAGGGGGAAAGCCAGGATGAGGCAGAGGAACCAGAGTTAAGAAGTAAACGTGTTCGAAAGCCTACAAAGTTCTATTGTTGCAACGTGGTTACAGCACAAGAAGAGCCACGAACATATAGAGAGGCAATGAAAAGAGATGATGCCAGTAAGTGGTCAGCAGCAATCCAGAGGGAACTGGATACTCTGAAGGAAAATGAAACGTGGACTTTCTGTGAAAAACCTGTAAAGAAGGAAGTTATTAGTAGCAAGTGGGTATTTAAAATAAAAAGTGGTGAACAATATAAAGCTAGATTAGTGGCTAGGGGTTTCGAACAAAATTATATACAGGATTTAAATGAATTGTATTCACCAGTGGCGAAGTTGACTACTTTTAGATTGTTTACAGCCATAGCAAATGAACATAGACTTAAGATTTATCAGATGGATGTAACAGGGGCGTTCTTACATGGGGAAATTAAAGAAGAGGTTTATATAGAGTTACCTGAAGGGCCATTAGGTGGCCAGATTGTAAGATTAAATAAATCATTATATGGTCTTAAGAAATCTCCTAAATATTGGAATGAAAAGTTTAATTTGGTTATGATAAAAAATGGTTTTATAAAGTCACAGGCGGATTCATGTCTTTATTATAAATGTAATTTAAATGAGAAAACTTACCTTTTGTTGTATGTTGACGATTTGCTTCTTTTTAGTTCCTGTAATAGTGCTGTAGAGAACCTAAAAACTATATTAAATAGTGAATTTAAAATGAAGGATTTAGGGGAGGTTTCAGATTTTTTAGGAATAAATGTTAAGCAAGATATTGTTAAAGGGATTACTGTTTTGAGTCAAAAGGTTTATTTAGAAAATGTACTTAAAAGGTTTAGTATGGAAAACTGTAAACCAATGTCCACACCAATGGATCAAAACATTAAAACTGAATTGTTGTTAAATAAAGATGATGCTAGTGATAATGAACTTACATGTCGTCAAATAATTGGTTGTTTGATGTATGCGGTGTCAGGTACTAGGCCAGATTTATGTGTGGTTGTGTCTATTCTGAGTAGATACCAAAGTCATTCAAGCAATGCCTTGCTGCAAGCGCTTAAAAGGGTACTTAGGTATCTGAAAAGTACTATAGATTATAAGCTAGTTTTTAAATGTAATGGTGAAAGTTTAGTTGGTTATTGTGATGCCGATTGGGCAGGCGATCTTAGGGATAGAAAGTCTACCACAGGGTTTTGTTTTTTGTTTTCTAATTGTTTAATTTCTTGGTGCTCAAAGAAGCAGAGTTGTGTAAGTTTATCTTCAACAGAGTCTGAATACATAGCAGCTAGTATAGCAGCTAGTGAAGCCTGTTGGTTAGTGTATGTGTTAAAGGATTTCAATATTAATGTTTCTAAACCAGTAACTTTATATTGTGATAATCAGTCTGCGATAGCATTGTCAAAAATACACAGTGTAAAACGTTTAAAACATGTTGATCTGAGGTATCATTTTGTGAAAGATTTAGTGAGTAAAAATAAAATTGTTTTGAAATATGTTAAAACTCAAGAACAAATTGCAGATATGTTTACAAAACCACTCAATAGTATTCTGTTAAGTAAGTTTGTTAAAATATGTGGATTAGTTGGATAGGTAGAAGATTGAGGATATTTTTGTTTCTAGGAAAACTTTTGGCGTTTGTATAGAGTCATGTAGTGTAAATGTAGAGAGTTTGTGAGATGTTTAATATTTGTTGTAAAAGGATAATTGTTTTGGTTGTAGACATAAGTTAGATTATTTTGTGGTTATTGCATTGAGGGGGGGTGTTAGAATTAGTATTTTGTGAATGCATCCTTTAGACAAGGCAAGGCAATGCAATATAGGCTGTCTCTCTCTCTCGCTCTGTTGTCAATGGAGGAATGTGTATTGTTTTAAAGTGCTAAATAAAATAAACTTTATCTGTTAACATCTGAGTTTAATTGAATAACCAACAGAGGGCATTAACTTCTCCATTTTAATGTGATTGTTTTATTGCTGCTCTCACATCCTGTAATAATTATGTATGATAATGTGTAGTTTGTTTGTCTTGATATATTCTTCAGCACCAGGTCCTTAGTCAATACATAGTATTAAACAAAGTCGCTTCCTGCGTCTGTCCCTATGTATGCATCTTTAGAACTAAGCAACAGATTTAGATGCAGTTTTTTTTAATAGATATAGGAAGAGTTAGGAACAAGAGGAAGGTTTATAAGTATAATACATGCAAAAAATAGTAAAAGGTTAGGTGGTATGAAGTTTGCCAGGTAGAATATTTTTTATTATTATTTTAAAATGACTGTATCCATTAGTCACCATTTAGGACACCCATAGAAAATGGGGTGGTGGTATTGTACTGCCACCACATGGGTGTACCAATTTTAAATCCCTTAGGAATCCTAGTTAGGTAGTCTGCACTAACATTATTAGGCAAAAATGTAGCAGTTTCATAGAATTCTAACTGATTTATTTAAATTAAGGTATCACATTTCCACTTACCTGCAAAATCATATCACCAGGCTCTATCCGTCCATCCAAAGCGACAGCGCCACCTTTCATGATACTCCCAACGTAGATACCTCCGTCACCTCCCTTATTTGACTGACCAACTATTGATATACCGAGAAAATTAACTGTATCCATGTTCAGTGTAACCGTTATAATATGCATAGACATAGTTGAATCGGTTATTGAAGAATATGATGATGTACGTGACAGTACTTGAGGGCGTTTTCGTCTCCGCTGGGGTCTTTTACGATTGCTGACTTGTAGCTGAGAGACACTGCTGCATTCTGTCAACGCTCGGTCAATGGAAGCGTTTGTATGTCGACCAGTGGTGGTTGTGATCTCAGATTGACTGTCAAATAAACTTGTAGAGTCTAAATCTGAGCTTAGAACTGATGCAGTCTCGTATTCAAGACCATGGGCGTATTTTGAATGCCCGTTTATGCGGAGTCCCCTATATTTGTACTTGTCGCAGGAAGCCCGATGTCCAGGGCGGGAGCTTATCGTGCTGTCCGTGTCGGTGCAGTTGTCTCGAGTCTGCGGGGCAGCTGGGGCCGCCCCAGCAGTTTGCTTCCCCTTCCCAGCATTGCTGTCCGTGCATTGAGATGCGCCGTCGGAAGGGTTTGAACCCTCAGCGGAAACGAGCCACGAGACCACGCGCCCGTTAAAACAAGGCAGGTGAGCGCTATCATCAATAATTTCCTCCTTCACAACACCAAAATCATCGTCCATTGACTTGAAAAAAAACTTGTAACTCGGACGATTCAACTGGTTTTTGAAGTCTAATAACGTCACTTTTTCTGGTGAAATTGGGATTTTCACTAAATATGGGGTCTCCTCGTCGTCTATGTAGTAAATTACTTTAGTTTCCTCCATGATTAGAGTATAAATTGTTAAAAAACAACACCCATTTACGATCTATAAATATCCGCCATCACAAAAATATGGCGATTTCACAGACCAACTAGAGAATTTATTAGTTCCAGTTTTGACCACCACAAAACAGCGCCACCAATGTGGCTTGCGTTTTTTTTCCAACCCATTCTGTCCAATGTGCAATCCTCGTGCAATCCATTCACCCATTCTGGGCAGGCAAAGGAACTTCGTCTATACAGCCAAGTCTTCAGTAGTTTATATCTTAGATCTTAGTAACTGTAATCAAGTCCTATGTAATTTAATTCTTTATTTTCCCTAACCTATGTTCCTAACATAACCCATTGAAATGAGAGGGTGGTATCACATTTCAATGTTCACACGGACTTTTTCGCGGGACATCGATCAGAATTGTTCGGGAGCGCCTTTAATTCACACTTTACTAGACAGTTAACAAAGTCAGTTATAAAGGGCACGTTATTACACTAATTCCACCACACTAGACACTAGCGCGGTAATAGCTACGGAAAACTAATTTAGAAAACTAAGAAACAAACGCCCGACAATTTCCTCAAGCGCGCCAAAAAGTCGAATCGGATGTGCTTCGATTTTATCTACAGATTAAATTTACCGTGCACCATAGATGTAAATAAACTTTGCATCGAACAAAAGGTATCATTAATTGGTCTGTGCACACAACCACAATAGTACCTATCTCTAGTTCGTCTGTGAACCACAACAACCAACAACACAATTTGTGTGTTTTGTAGATTTCTGAATTCTGATTGCAGAGTTTGAATTTTGATTCACGTGCTGTTTAGTTTCATCCTAACGTATTAATTAAAATACTCCACTATCAATGAATCAAATCATCATAACAAAATGACTATACAAGACGGTAACTTCGACATTTTCGTTGGCAGTAAAATCGGCTCATTCAAACGTAAGTTCTACATTTTATTTTAAGCATACGAGAAAATTTATCTGAAAGGATTCATAATTCTACATGATTTAACTTAAAAGACAATCAGCACATATTACATTAATATGGCATCCTTTTTTTTGAAATTTCCTTTACTTAAATAAACATAACCTAAAACATTATACAATATTATTTCTTTACTTTCTGCAGTGGTAGGATCAAAGTTATTATTTAGCATTAATTGTTATAAATATTTTGTATCAACAGACATACAATACCACTTAGATCCAACAAAAAATACCAAAAAATGCATAGAAAATCTGGTGGACATAAAATCACTTCAAAAGGGCGAAGGAATTACTCGACTCGTCTGGGGTAATACTGAACAAACTGAAATATTGATTGGGAGACAGAACCAGCAGGTAATCTTTTATTTTTGAAACTCTTTTCATTACATTCCACAACTTTTGCAGATGAAAATTTTGACTGCTCTGTGGCTCAGTCAGGCAGTGATGTGGACTGAGACGCGGCAGCACTGGGTGCGATTCTTATGCGGCGAATATTGTTTTGATGAACATTGTTGTTTGTGTCCTGGTCTAGGCGTACTGTTGGTCTCTGTATATGTTTCAGGCACTCTAGATACAAGTTCTTCCTAGTTAGGGGCTCTGAGTGTGATGCATTATTATTATTATCTTATGGTGTGGTCATGCAACCAATCACAGATTATTACGAATAAAAAAAAACTCTACAATCCCTAACCCTTTTTCTTCTGTTGTGGGGGGCCCTTTCCATAAATCACCAAGATGTCCGCCAGATATTTTAGTGGGTGCGAGCATACCCCAGAAAAAAAGGGTTAGAGTTTCTTCACTTAGCCCACATGCTAGGAGCCATTTTACATTTCCCGACATTTATTGGAGCCATCCAAGCTTATTAGAAAACAGCAGAATGAGGCCTGGAGGCTCCACCAGCGCAGATTTCTTTTGATACTTTGTTTTTTTTTTACAAAACACAGCTTTTTCCTGTATAAAATGTGTTCTTTGAATTAAACAATCTTATAAATTTTAGGTACAAGTTTACGACACGACGCAAGGTGCATTTACAAAGGAAGTTACTGCTGACTACGGTACCGGCGAGATTGTTGGACTCGGAAAGTATAAGAGACGACTCATCACTGCTCTCTCCTCAGGTAAAATATCTAATATCTACACTAATATTTATAAAAAAAAAGATTTGATTGTTTGTTTGAATCACAGGTTTGAATCTGAAAGTACAGGACTGAAAAAAAAAGTTCTTCAGGGATAAAAATATTTTTTGATGTTCTGAAGTCATAGGTAGTCATAGGTACATATTGAGAGAAATGGCTTTTAGTGATAAAGTTGTTCAATGTAATTTATTTTCTTGTTGTTTTATTTTTCACTAGTCTGCTGCCTTGCTGTTTCACCCCCTCAGATTTCTCATAAACACATAAATCCCGTTTTTTCCGTTCCCTTAGGAATTTCGGGAAATTATTCCTTAGTGCTCCCCTACATTCCCAAAAGAACCCACGTGCAAAATTTCAGCCCACTACAACCAGTAGTTTTGGCTCTGCATTGTCTGTTAGTCAGTCAGTAACGGAAGAGTTTTATATATATTGATTGAATTTGGTTGCATTAAACTTGTATTGTAGATTGTAGGCATATTGAAATGGTCCTTTACAATTTCTTCTTCTTCTTCTTCGTTGTTCCCTCATGGCTGAGGATCGTAACCAATAATTATTTCCCCCCATATATCGCGATCAAGGACTATGTGGGCTGCCCTCTGCATGGAACCACATGCTTGTTTAATGGAATCCGACCATCTTGTAGGGGCTCTTCCTCTAGCGCGCTTGCCTTCAACTTTCCCTTTACAATTTACAGAACTAAAAACCCTTATTCTGATTTTTCAGGAGTAGTCAAAATATGGTCTAAGAAGGAAGACAAAGAGGTTTTAATACAGACCGGTGGTGAATTGGACGCCTTGAAAAGCAACCCCGAAGACACTGCAATGTTTGCAACTGGTATGTTAACTTTATTAGAATCAACTATATATATAAAAATTAATTGTGGTTCATTAGTCCCGGATTTAATTGATTTTGGTTTTGTAATGTTTGTAGTAGTCCAGGGAAGGTTTAAAAAGTCAGAAAATATGAAAAAATTGAGGAAAAGTTAGTAAAACGACAATATTTATATTTTTTTATATAAATATGTAAAACGACAATATTTACATTTTTTATATAAATATGTAAGGCGTTATACAAAGTTTTTTGTTTTATTTATACAGCCAAGTGATATTTCTTTATTTAATTGAATTCAGGTGGTAAAGAAAACGATCTGAAGATCTGGCGAGTGGGCGAGTCTACAGCAACTTTCCAGGCGAAGAACTTATCTCACGACTGGCTTCAGCTGCGGCAGAGTGTTTGGGTTTCTGATCTGTGCTGGCTTGCTGGTGGCCTGGTCGCTGTTTCATCCAGACATGGTTATGTCAGGTGTGTTGAAAACTTTAATTTCACTGAATATAAAAGTAACTAGAGGCAGCCTCGCGGTTTCACTCGCGCAGATTTCTCGTAAACACAAAAATCCCGTTTTTTCCCGTTCCCATGGGAATTTCGAGAAATCCTTTCTTAGTTCTCACCTACACTCCCTAAGGAACCTACATGCAAAATTTCAGCCCGCTACGCCCAGTAGTTTCGGCTCTGCGTTATCTGTCAGTCAGTCAGTCAGTAACGGAAGAGTTTTATATATATTGATAATTTTTTTTAATATGTATGTTTGTTACTTTTCCACTTCTAAACGGCTGGAGCGATTTCAATGAAATTTGGAATGGTGTTAGCTGACGGTCCGGATTAACACAGGCAACTTTTTACTGCGGCAATAAGCCGCGTGTAACACTGCTGGGCACAGCTAGTTTCTAAATTATTTGGTTTCGTTAACTAAGTTTCTGGTGGGGGGAACGAAAAGTAAAGTATACAGCTATTTGACTGCTCCGTGGCTCAGTTGGCAGTGATGTGGACTGAGTAAACGTGAGCACCCGGGTTCGATTCCTGGGCGGGGCGAATATTGATATGATGAATATCGATGTTTGTTTCCGGTCTGGGTGTGATGTTCGTCTCTGTGTGTGTTTCGGGCGCCCTAGATACAGGTTCTTCCTAGTTAGGGGCTCTGAGTGTGATGTGTTATTATTATTTGTTATTATTCCATTTTGGGTGCTGCTACAACCCTCATCGTTATACATGGCTTTACACCCTTGTTATATAATTTAGACAAGACAGAGTAGAATCATTTGACAGAGGAGGGCTCGTTTGGGGGCCTCTCCAGGCGACTATTGTCGTAAGGCATGAGCCAATTGGTGGGCACCCTGAACTACCTCGCCTCTCGCAGTATAGGATACTTTACCGAATAAGGTATCAATAGCAATTAGATTAGATGTAGTCTAATTGACTTTCAATAAGTGATATCTTGTATCCTATATTGAATAAAGATTTTTTGATTTTGACAGACAATAATTGACTTTTTATACATCTTTGTATAATCAAGCTTGGCCTTTTGACTACCTTTTGAGAGTTTTTCTACTCTTTTTTTACTGTATTAGGGTGCTTACATAAAGAGGTAGGTTGCCGGTACAGACAGGTAAAATTTTGTATAGAAAATCAAATCAAATAATTCTTTATTCAATATAGGATACAAGATATTACTTATTGAAAGTCAATTAGACTACATCTAATCTAATCGCTATTGATACCTTATTTGGTAAAGCATCCTATACTGCGAAAGGCGAGGTAGTTCAGGGTGCCCGCTAAAAAACCGCCAAGTAACCAATGCGTATTACTACTAACTTAAGCTAAACTTTACTTTATTTTCTTTTAGGTTGTATGATCCGAGGGCACAAAGGCGTCCTGTATCGAACGTTCCGTTTCCAAATATGGCGGCAACATGCATTGCACCAAGTTTTGATGAGAGGTAAGTTATTCATAAGAATACCGCCCCCCCATCTCCTCCCACGGGTGTCGTAGAAGGCGACTAAGGGAACAGCCGAAGGACGGGCAGCAGCGTCCTTCGTTGAAATACTTAAAAAGCCACACTGCTATCATTAACATGTCACAATTTAAGTCGGAATAATTTTTTTTTTTTAAATTTGCAAATTTGTGATCTATTTCAAGAAGTTACTTATCTAATTTTTGTTGTTTCCAAATCAATACAAAATAAACGTGTATGCAAAACTATGAAACAAAAAAAAACTTAACGAAAATCGGTTCATCCGTTTGGGCTCTACGATGACACAGGCAGATACACAAGTTAAACTTATAAATCCCCTCTGTTTATTTGACAAAACACTTCCTAACTAAGGCAGATATCAAAAATGTGGAACAGTATTCCACCAATTAATTAATGCAGCCTAGTATTTTTAGAGCACTGTTGTACAGTTTTCAGGTGAGAGACCAAAGAAAGCTACAAAGTGTTGCTAAAAGCGGCCACTTTTGGCAACAATCAGTATTCTTATGATTAATCAATATTTCTTTGGTATTTAACCTAAAAGCTGTACTAAAGTGCTCTAAAAATAGTTAAAAACACTAGGCTACATTTATCTAGTGGAATACTGTTTCACATTTTTGATATCTGCCTTAGTTTAGAAGATATAAAAAAAAATTCGCGGGCGGCGCTACTCTAGCTGTGCATGCCTCTTAGAGATTATTTTGCCAGGCTCTCTACGTACAGTGGCGGACACGATCGGCGTAACACTTCCGGTTTTTCTGTATTGCAAAATAGCTCTTGTTCTTTGGTAATACAGTCTAGGTCTGACGAAACCATAGACAAATCTGTTACGGCCTCCTAGTCCGTGACTGTACAGTGGCGGACACGATCGGCGTAACACTTCCGGTTTTTCTGTATTGTAAAATAGTTCTTGTTCTCTGGTAATACAGTCTAGGGCTGACGAAACCATAGACAAATCTTTTACGGCCTCCTAGTCCGCCACTGTACCTAGGTACCTCGTTTTTTTTAGGCTACATTATCTAGTGTCATACAGTGCCACATTTTTGATATTTGCCTTAGTTTAGAAGATATTAATTATTTTCGAGAATGGCGCTAGCATCGCTGTGAACTGGCTCTTAAGTAAGTATTTTTGTTTTACAGACAAGTCCTAGTAGGTTTCGGCCGTGGTCACCTGCACCAGGTTGATTTAAGAACCTCAAGATCAGATAAAGGTTTCAAAGGTGCCGCCGGAGCTATAACAAGCGTAGCAGCTAGCAAGGGCTGTATTGTTTCAACAAGCTTGGACCGACATTGTAGAGTGCACGATTATAGCACTAAGGAGCTCAAGTATAAGGTTGGTATTTGCTTGTTATGTTAGCTAAATGTTATATTGGTTAGTTACAATAAGTTTTGATAGTTTATCGAACCACACACTATCTCACTTTGATGGCCTATGTAATATATTTTTTTTTTTAAAGTGCGGTAAGTATGTAGCATAAAACTAGAACTTATTGAGATAGTTTTGAAATAAATTTATTTTTTACAAAAAAAAGGAACCCATTTTCAATAAACTGATAGATACATCAACTGAGCACTTCCCCTTTTTCGAAGTCGGTTAAAATATGTACTAAAACCTTCTCCTGAATGTAACAAATACCGCAAATTGTCCGCGATTATCTCGCGTTTGGCTGAACCGATTTTGATGCGGTTTTCAGATAAGTTATTTGTTCCATTCAGGAGAAGGTTTTAGTACCTATTTTAACCGACTCAGAAAAAGAGGAAGTGCTCAGTTTATGTATTTGTCAGGTTGTTGAAGGCTTCCTTTTTGTAAAAAAGAAATTGTATAGTTATCGATTTGTGTTCGTTTTTTTTTTATAACTGCCTTGTATGAAACCCTGTGTACACCTATACTAACAGAAAAAGTAATTTATAATAATTCTAAATATATTTTACTCCAAAAATATACACGTACAGTCACGGACTAGGAGGCCGTAACAGATTTGTCTATGGTTTCGTCAGCCCTAGACTGTATTACCAAAGGACAAGAGCTATTTTGCTATACAGAAAAACCGGAAGTGTTACGCCGACCGTGTCCGCCACTGTACATAAAAACTTAAACGCACGCCCGTTTCCCATCGGGGTAGGCAGAGACAATTGATTTCCAGTTTCCACGATCCTTCTTTCGTTTCTTCTAAAGACGCATCTTTTTACAGCAATACCTTACAACAAAGCTAACGGCGGTCTTAGTGCAAACGCTTTCTTCCACTCCTCTGAAGGGAGGTGACCTTGACGAGGTCAAAGATGAGCTCGGGGTCGAGGTCAAATCGGAGGACGAGATGGATGACCTCTTCCAGAATATGGAGACTGTTGGGTATGTGTTTTTGTTTTATATTGAACGGTACTCATAACACTAAATCAGTTGAATTATGTTATTTCTAATCTTAAACCCATTTTTGTTATTAACCGACATCAAAAAAGGAGGTTATCAGTTCGACCTGTATGTATGTATGTATGTTTGTCCGCGATTATCTCGCGTTTAGCTGAACCGATTTTCATGCGGTTTTCAAAAATGTATTTGTTACATTCAGGAGAAGGTTTTAGTACCTATTTTAACCGACTTCAAAAAGGAGGATGTTCTCAGATTATGTATGTGTCAGTTTGTTGAAGGCGGGTCTCTTTTTGCAAAAAATAAATTATTAAGAGCCAGATTACCGCGATGCTAGCGCCATTCGCGAAAAAAAAAATCCTCTAAACTAAGGCAAAAATCAAAAATGTGGCACAGTATGACACTAGATAATGTAGCCTAGTATATTTAGGGCACTTCTGTATGGATTTTAGGTTGAAGACCATAGAAAGCTACAAAGTGTTGCTAAAAGTGGCCACTTTTGGCAACAATCTGTGTTTTCTTTTGTTTTTTTTTTACTTAGGACTACTTTGCTGTGCTCAAAAAATACTAAGTAAGATTATCTAGTGTCATATTGTGCCACATTTTTGATATTTGCCTTAGTTTAGAAGATATAATTTTTTTCGAGAATAGCGCTAGCTACGCGGTAAACTGGCTCTTAACCCCCAACGAAAGAAGAGAGAAGTTTTATAAGTTTTATTAACGTGTCTGTCTGTAGTGTTTAGCTCCTAAACTGTTGAACCGATTTTCGTTTAGTTGTTTTTGTCATAGATACATTTTGTCCCAAGGGTTTTTTTTAGCCATGTTTTATAAAAATCTGTTTTGCCTTTTGTATATCATCAGCTGTTTTCTGATTGATGAGAGGATCTGACTAGTTTCCATATGACCTAGCTTTTCGAGATGTGTAACTTCAATTATATTTAAAGTATATGTAGTAAGGTAATCCAGTTTTTAAATCATGTCAGGGCACGGTGGGAGGGTTTTTAAAATTTTATTTTTTTTGGAACAGTGAACGGCAAATGAAAAAGCGCCCTCTAGCGGACGAGACAGAAGATAAAATAGAAGTTGTGGACGAAGAAGAGGCGATCAAGAAGTTGCTCAAATTGACAGAGAAGAAGAAGAGAAGAATGGAGAAGTTGAAGAGGGAGAAGAAGAAGAAGAGTGTCTTCCATAATGCCTGATTAAAGATTTTATTAAAAATAATGTTTTTTTTTTGTATTGAATGGGAAAACTTGGCAAAAATAAACAAAAACAAAAAGCGTGGATACGGTTAGGTTCAGTGTGAATTTGGCGCGCGCGTTTTTTTGGTTTGAAGACATAGGCTAGGCGCACACTAGCGGCTGGGCCGCGGCGGCCATGTCGCAGCGGCCAGCGAGATTATTGTATGAAATCGCTATGCACGCGGCGAGAAGCCCCATATTCCACTGGCCGTTTATTTCTCTGAGACTGGCCGTTATGATCGCTCGGTCTTAAAAAAATGACTTGGCTGTATGGACATTTCCTTTGCCTGCCTTGAACAAGCGAAACAACAACTGTCCATCAATCTAATCATACAATATCAATCAATCAATTATTTTAAAACTCTCTCTTGTGTTTGTGCCAAGGAACATACCTACTCTAACGAGGTTGGTTTGTGCTGTTTTTCCGATTTTTCATGGTTTTTCTTTCTTGTTTAAAACTTAAGAAGAAATGAAAATAGAGTAATCGCAAGAAAGGAAATTTGTTACTTTTCACGGTTTATGTTTTACCGAAAGAGACGGTCCCTTATATGGATTTCTCAAGCGTCTGTCGAACATGTATTTCCTCCGAAGATCTAAGCCCTATTTTCGAAAATCCCGAACTCGAGAACAACTTTAGAGAGGCAATATTTATAACCACAGGTATTCAGGTAATTTCTTTTTAATTTTATCTCTCCAACTGTATTTTAACTTACCTAAAGAAGGTTCTTTGACGAAACTTTCTAGCAACAAACAACAATCCATATTTCTTCTGCATGGTTTCTTAGCGCTGGGTGGTGGCAGCTTAGAAGACCAGTGGGTGTCGTTAAAGGTTACTTAGGGAACAGCAGCAGCTTCCTTCGTTCATATAGGTTGTGCCACCTGAGCCACAGTGTAAGAGCTAACCTGCCTGCCAAGCGTGGCGATTACGGCAAACTCACCCTATTAAGTTTGTCCTTGTGGTAATCTGTAGGGAAGACCTACGTCCAGCAGTAGACGTCTACTGGATGTAATCTTCATAATTATGCCATTGTTTATCTATTTTCTAGGTAGAAAAAGATGATGGCTACCCACAAAAAATATGCAAGAATTGTAAAAACTTTCTTGATGAGCTATGGTCATTCCGCTCCAAATGTCTGCAAACGGAACTTACACTTGTTAAAATTAAGAATGAGAAAGATGTAGCAAAAGTTACAGTAGAAATAGATGTAAAAAGTGAAAAGCTAATAAAATCCGAATCGAACTTTGACGAATATGAAACGGAATATATTGATGAAAAATTCTTAGAGGAGGAAGACAAGCCTCTTATGATTTTTGTAGAAGAATTTAATACTACAAAAAAAATACAGTCTGAAGAAGACATAATAAATTCCATTAACAAACAAAAAGAACTTAGTAAAGAAGATTCACTTTACATAATAGATGATCAAAATAGAGTTACGTGCAAATTGTGTAACGTAAAATTATCAATACGGAGCGTGGACTCTCACATGGCTAAAAAGCATCCTGGAGCTGACAAGAGAAAAGTTAAGTGTGAGCTGTGTGATAAATATATAACAGAAACAAAAATGAAAAGGCACATGACTTTAACGCACGGCTGTAGTGTTGCGGATAAATGTTACCGTTGTGGTGTAAGTAGTTTGTTTTACTAAAGCCTTTGTTACTGGAATTAACTTTAAAACATAAATTGCACAAAAGCACAAGCTTACCAAATTAGAAGTGCAATTAATGTAAGCATGGTTACAACGGAAGAAATCGTAAGGTCATAAGGATATGGTCGTCATAGCTTAGCGTAGTGTAAATGACAACAAAGCCACACCTTGGACACATCATAGAAAAAATTGCGTTGCTTCGCGCACAGCCGAAACTCGTGTACGTGCACGCGTGTCATGCTTGTTAGGGCATAATGAGACGTGCGACACTTTCTGAGGGAGGCAGGGAGTGCCCATACTGTATGTAGCACTATTTATTATAATGTCACATAACAGTCTAAAATATTCTTATCTAAACCTTATCTAGATACAATTTTAAACATCTTATTGGCCTTTTCTTTAAATTTGCTTTGTCCATAGTTTAGTAGTGCAATAAACGTAATTACAAATGTTCCAGTACTGCAAAATGGATTTTACAGAGAAACAGCCGTTATTAGACCATGCTGCCTCCTGCACTGCTAAAACAAGGAAACGAAAAATACAGGAGTCTGTAAGTCTCTCACGAATTTTTATTTATTTATTTCTTGGAATACAGGGTTCTATCTAATACTTAAGACCCACAGATGTATTGTTAATAAATTGTCTACTTCTACTATCTATCTACTGTACTATACCATATAAAAAAAATCGTGTCTCGCTAAAACTCGAGAACAGCCAGGCTGATTAAGCTGATTTTGGTTTTGAAATGTTCACAGTAGTCCAGGGAAGGTTAAAAACGTGAGAAAATATAAAAAAAATGGAGAGAAAGTTAGCAAAAACAACAATTTCATTTACCATACAAAATGTTCCATTACTGTTTCATTAATTTTCTTGTCAAAGATTGATTAGACGTTTTTATTTTTCAACGAGCTTTCCCGGCTTACTTCGTTACGCCATAGAATATAAGATACTACAAAAGACTTGGCTCTATAGACTATGTTCTTTTGCCTGCCCAGAATGGTCTTGATAAATAACAAACAACAACAACAAACCACCTGTCAAAATATGTAAACAACGGAAAAAATATTGCACCTTGGGTTACATTATTTGAGTTTAGGTAAGGATCCCTAATTTTTTTGAAAATCTAATATAGCCTATGACACTCGGGGTTAATGTAGCTTCCTACCAGTGAAAGAATTTTTCAAATCGGTTCAGTATTTCCGGAGCCTATTCGTTACAAACAAACAAACAAACAAACAAATCTTTCCTCTTTATAATATTGGTATAGATATTGATTTCATGAATGAGTCAAACCTTGTGTAATTTTTTTTCTCAATGTTTTTACCTGCAGGGTCGTCAGATAGTGGAATGCGACGTGTGCAGTAAAAAGATGCAGAAAGCGAGCCTTAAGATGCACAAGGCCGTGAAACATGCTGGACTGGGGCCAGTCTGCGAAGTGAGTACCTCATTATTACAGCCGATAGACGTCCACTGCTGTACATAGGACTCCCCCACAGATTGGCACAAGGACAAACTTTGTGGAGGGAGTTTGCCGTAATCGCCACGCTTGCCAGGTTGGCGATCGCAGTGTGGCTCTTCAAGTATTTTAACGAAGGACGCTGCTGCCCGGGTCCTGTCCTTTAGGTGTTCTTTTGGTCGCCTTTTACAACACCTATGAGAGGTGAATGAATGAATGAATATACACTTTATTGTACTCAAATCTAAAAATATGTTAACAATCAGCATAAAGTAAGGTGACAATAGGCGACCTTATCGCTTAAAGCGATTTCTTCCAGGCAACCTGTTTTTAAAAGTTGAAACTTGGACAAAATAAATACAGATGTATGGCAGGAAGTGCAATAATATTAACAATATGACATAGTTTGTAAAATAAAATACACAAAATTAAATACCTACAACATACTATAGAGTAATAAACTAATACATATGATGATGAGGTGATGGGATAGTGATGGAAATAATTGAAGAACCACACCAACCCGCTTGGCAAGTTTGCACAATGTTCGGCCTTGTGGTTTTCTGTGGGGGATACCTAATGTCCAGCAGTGGACGTCTATCGGTTGTAATGATGAATGATAATGATTTATCGAAATTGGCAGTCACATGCATATATTCGGCCCTCATATGACAGGCTTTGCCGAGTTTGAGGGCCACTGTTAAACGTGTAAATAAGTTTTCATATTAGCCAAATAAACAATTTTTATTTTATTTTATTTATTTTATTCATACCAATGTTACCAATAGGTAAAAGTGTGGTGTGTTGTGTGTGACACAAAATGGTGTAACTTAACGGGAACAAAGGAAAAACTACACCCGGTATAATTTTTTTTTTTTTTTTTTAACTGTAACTGAGTCGTTTTTTTATATTTTGCAGCATTGCGGCAAGCGTTTCGGTAACAAGCTAAGACTAAAGGAGCATTACCGAGCGAGACATGGCTACGAGAAACTTAGGTGTACCCGCTGTGATTTCACCAGTTCAAGTTCTATGGCACTACGGGTAAGTATTTCAATATCATTAAAACTATTTGGCATTGCGAACGAGGTGGCTGACGCCATTTTTTTCTTTTTAACCGACTTCAAAAAAGGAGGTTATCAGTTTGACCTGTATGTATGTTTGCTTGTCCGTGATTATCTCGCGTTTGGCTGAACCGATTTCTGAAGGCGAGCTCCTTTTTTGTTAAAAAAATTAATAATATTATTGGCTTAGACGTGAAATTTTTATTAAAAAAAACACAATTTATTAACAGACCTTACTTTAATTACAAATTTAAAAGTATCGGTTTTACAAAGTAAATACAACAAGTAAATCACAATCAGTTTAAGCAAATGAAACAATTAAATAAAACAAAAGCAACGATACCAAAGTACAGATCAGACCGTACGCTGAAAACCTAAGTTCCGCACGCCGCGACGCCCGCAAAAGGAATGAGTCCCACTCTTTCCTTCAGCGTGCTTTTATAGAAATGCCCTATTCTATTGCGGCGGCGGGTAGTTGATTCCTAACAATATTGTAAGTAACTGTTAATTTTACAGAACCACGAAAGGCGACATTTGAACGAGAAACCATTCGTATGCGAGACCTGCAACGCTAAGTTCCACGCTGCCTACCTCCTGGCTCAGCATAGGCAGTCGCATCGCACTGAGAAACTTTTGAAGGTAAGATTAATAATAATAAACATCACACTCAGAGCCCCTAACTAGGAAGAACCTGTATCTAGGGTGCTTTAAACACACACAGAGACGAACATCACACCCAGACCGGAAACAAACATCGATATTCATCATATCAATATTCGCCCCGCCCGGGAATCGTACCCGGGTGCACACGCATACTCAGTCCACATCACTGCCAACCAACTGAGCCACGGAGATTTTAATCATTATTTCACTCATCATAATTTCCTATCATAATTATTTCACTATCCTCATCAACATAATCACCACTGCTGGACATAGGCCTTCCCTATAAGTTGCCACAACGACCCTCATCCAGTGTACACCCGCAGCCTTCACCAGGGACTCTAGTCTCTTAAACTTACGATTTAACTTCTATTCTACTATTACTCTACTACGGTGGGGTCAAAAATTGCGAGTCTGGTAACTTTGATCGATCATTATAGTATAGCAATAGAATATGAATAGCAAGCTATAGAATAATCTGGGTTCGTTTACCTAAATAGTTAATCCTGTTTTATTAGACGAAATTGGACCGGGCGTAGTGCAACTGTCACTTAATATCAATCAGTATTGACATTTATAATGTCAGTCGAACGTAATCATAACATTATCTTATTATGGAGCAGACTACCCTTTTTGGTCAATTCCAATCTGTTGCGACACTGCTGCTATAGTTATAGCAAAATTGATTACGAGACTACCAAATGTGTATTTTCTTGCGATTAACGTACTGTTCCTACTCTACTTTTATTCGATAGTTACGTTTTGCGCGATGAGACTGAGGGCCCAGGTCGCCTGACCACCTTGTGGGGGGTCTGCCTACTCTGAGTATTCCGGTTCGCGGTCTCGACCATAGCGACTCGCCGGTCTATTTAACATCTCACCTACGTATCACATCGAAAGACGTCCACTGTTGGACATAGGGCTCCCCCGCAGATTACCACAACGACAAAGATGAGGGGTTTGCCGTATTTAATTGAAAGAAAGAAAGAAAGAAAAGCGTTTATTGCCAAACAGTGACACACAATTAACAACAACACTGACAAACAAAATACAAAAAACAAAAAAAAAGCGTAATTTTATGCCACTGTTGCAAAGGGCACTGCCTCAGCATTTGCTATGGGTGTGAACCCAAAGCGCTGGTTTTCAGTCAGTGCCGGTAGTGTTCACGAGCGTCCATGGGGTGCGTTACTTATTTGCGCAAACTAGAATTGGCAGCTTGACAGGCGGGTTAGCGATCGCAGTATGGTCCCTCAAGTTTTTAAACAAAAGACGCTGCTGCCCGTCCTTCGGCTGTTCCCTCGTCGCCTTTTACAACACTTTTCTTAAAGATTAAGATAAAATACACTTATTGCTAAAAACTTCATACTGAAAAGTTACACCCGGTATAACATATTTTTTTATTACATTTTTCAATAAAAAAGCTGATAGTGAAAAGTTACACCCGGTATAACTTTTTTTTTTTTTTTTTTCAGTGCAACCTATGCCCAGCAACGTTTAAGGCGAACAACTCCCTGCACACTCACAAGCGCTCCTGCCACGGCTCGTCGCTCCACTCCTGCACTCTTTGCTCCCGGACTTACCGTTGCCGCCATTACGCCGTGCGGCATTTGAGGCAGTTCCACGAGTACAAAGGACCCGTGCCGCCGCTGCTTGTTGTTACACAGACTGAGGCTAATGAGTAGTACAGTACTCCAAAAGTGATAATGTGCATAGAACTCCTCGTCTCTGTCTGTTCGACTAGATTAGAGAAGAAAAAAAAAAAAAAAAAACATAAGAGAACAAGTTACAGATGAATGCAAATGGCGGCCTTATTGCTAAAAGCGATTCCTTCCAGGCAACCAATAAGGAGATGAATAAAATTTTGTAGTAACTAGAAGGAAAAAAAAAGAAGAAATTATATGTATAACTAAAACTAAGTCAAACGTAAGTACTTAAATAACCTAAACTTACCTAATACATACTGACTACGGTGATATTATCGAGCATCGGAAGACGATATTTATGTAAGGTGGATAAGTGCATTATCTTCTGCGTAATTTAGTAGAATTATGCATTTTGATTTGGGTGTGTTCTAGAAAACGACAATAAGCGAAGATCTGCATGCGCATTATTAATTTGGGAGTACTGTAGTAAATAGTCTTGAATTTGTAATATAAAAGGGTTTTTATTAAATTTTATTTAATTTATTAAAAATATAATAAAACAAAATGAATACAACAATTATGTATAATGTGTTTCTTTACAATAAATCTGTCAATTTACACCTAGTATAAATTAATAAAATTAAAGTATCAGGTATGAAACCACGTTTTTGTTAGCGGGCTAAACTTTATTTAACCCTTCGTTTAGTTAAACTTTATTTTTACTGTACAGTGGCGGTCGCATTCACCGTAACACTACTAACACTTTTGTCTATGTTCTCGTACGCACTAGACTAATAACAGACTAATACACCGAAGAACAAGAGCTATTTTGCAATACAGGAAAACCGGAAGTGTTACGCAACACGAGTCCGTAACTGGTAATAGGTACCTAATTAGTTCACAAATTAGGTCAAATAAAATAATTAAAAATGAAATTATAGTTTAATTTTTACAATTTTCACATCTTTACTAGAGACACCGTGCGCTTTCTTCAAATGCACAGCAATGTACTTCCGGTTCCGGTAGTCGTGTGCACAGACTGGACATCTGTAGGTAAACTGTTTGCATCTGTGCGTCGCGTATTTGTGGCGGGCAAGATGGCGGCGGGACTTGAAAAGTTTGGGGCAGCTGTCACACTGTGGAAATTATTACATTGTTATGAGACATAGTACAGATCAATTAATATTTTTATGAGGCATAGTACAGCTAAAGTAGCGCCACCCGCGAAAAAATATTATATCTTCTTAACTAAGGCAAATATCAAAAATGTGAAACATAAATTTTGTTACCTCATAGAGAAAAGTCTACGCAAACTGAATTAAGAAAGGTGATCTATGGCTTAGAATATTTTAGGGTAAGCCACCCCATTCTTGCCTACAAGGATTCTTGGCATTCTTCAGGCTTTAGACTATTCGTATACCAAATTTCATTAAAATTGGTTCATAGTTTTTATCGTGAAAGCGAGACAGACAGAGTCTTCCGCATTTATAATATTACTAGTCGACCCGGCGAACTTCGTACCGCCTTACCTATGTTGGTACGCCATGTTGTGCATAAATTATACATATAAAATAAACCTTCCTCTTGAATTATTCTATCCTTTAAAATAAACCGCATAAAAATTCGTTGCATAGTTTTAAAAATATAAGCATACATAGGGACAGACGCGAGAAGCGACTTTTATGCTATGTATTAATTGACAGTATGGATCATAACATAATTATATTTATGTTTGTATACAGGTTCTACCGAGTTAGGGGCTCTGAGTGTAACGAGTTATTATAACCTGCGTTATACCAACCTGTACAGTAGCATAAGCATTGTGAGACTCGACGTGCTGTCTGAGGCACCGTCTACTGTGGTACGAAGCTGAACAAAGTTCACAAGTGAACGGTCGTAAACCGGTGTGAACACGACGCTCGTGTAACTGAAATTTATAGTAAACTAGTCGACCCGGCGAACTTCGTACCGCCATATCCCTAATATTTTGTGCATATATTTGCTTAATAGAAAAACGTTCGACAATCAAAAGAAGGGAGGAAACAGGTCATCAAAAACCTTCCTCTTGAATCACTTTATCTATTAAAAAAACCGCATCAAATCCGTTTCTTAGTTTTAAAGATTTAAGCATACTTAGGGACAGACGCGGGAAGCGACTTTATTTTATACTATGTATTGATGATTGATGTAGCTTCTAATTTGTTCTGTCGAATAGTAATCAATACATAGTATAAAATAAAGTTGCTTTCCGCGTCTGTCCCTATGTATGCTTAAATATTTAAAACTATGCTACAGATTTTGATGCGGTTTTTTTTTTAAATAAAGAGAGTGATTCAAGACGAAGGTTTATAAGTATAATACAT
This sequence comes from Euspilapteryx auroguttella, assembly GCA_951802225.1. NCBI lineage: Eukaryota > Metazoa > Arthropoda > Insecta > Lepidoptera > Gracillariidae > Euspilapteryx > Euspilapteryx auroguttella. Next base: position 4,662,673 of record OX637669.1, read on the forward strand.
ACATGGACAAAATAGTAATAGGTTTGGCGGTACGAATTACGCCGGGTCGACTAGTAAAGATATAATTTGTTCAACGTTATTTTCTAAAATAGAAAAATTTGAACCAAATTATAACATCAAACAAAAAGAAAATAAATCATCATCATAATTGGATAATTGTTTTAACGTTGGTTCCGAAACCACGTGTTTTGTTAGCGGGCTTTAAAACAATAATCCAATAAACTTACAATAACCGTACAACGTTGCCGGGCTTTAAGCCCACCCTTTTAATCTAATTTGTGAACTGTTCGTCTGGGCGGCCTGGGAATCCGCAAAATTTCCAGTGTTGCGCTCCCGGCTTTCCTTTCCTCCGTCCACAGTACGCACGTCCTCTTCGGTAAAATAATTAACCCGTCACTCGGTGACGTTGAGGCGTCGTACGTGGACGAGGCAAGGACAGCCTGGAGCGCAGCTTGCCCGGGCGAGGACCACCCTGCCAACCCTCACCTACAAAAGCAATGGGACGAGCCGCTCTGCATGGCTGTCCAAAAAAATCTTTTAGACTCAGCCAGCAGTTCTGCGGAGCGCGCCCGCCTCCTTGCTGCCTCGGATCCGGTGTCGGGGTACTGGCTGCAAGCTGTTCCATCGGCAGCGATAGGGACCCTGCTAGACAGGATCACCCTATCGTTGTCGGTGTGCCTGCGGCTGGGTGTACCAATTTGCGCTCCACATCGCTGCCACTGCGGTGGCATGGTCGATCGATTCGGCCACCACGGACTTTCCTGCGCGCGCAGTGCGGGGCGACTGCCGCGCCACGCCAGCCTGAACGACATCATCCGCCGGGCACTAGCCAGCGTCCACGTACCAGCCATACTGGAACCCAGTGGGCTGGTGCGTGACGACGGCAAGCGGCCCGACGGTATGACTGTCATTCCGTGGAAACGCGGCAGGCCTCTAGTGTGGGACGCCACTTGCGTCGACACACTGGCGGCCTGTCACGTCAAACACACCGCAACTGGCGCGGGCGCGGCAGCCGCAGCCGCTGAAGACCTCAAACGGCGCAAATACGCTACTCTTAGTAAGGAGTACGAATTTGTGCCGTTTGGGGTCGAAACCCTGGGGCCGTGGGGGCCGGAGGCGCGCCGATTGTTTAAAGAACTGTCGACGCGCCTGATCGACCAGTCAGGTGACCAGCGGGCCGGCTCATATCTTGGCCAGCGCTTAAGCCTGGCCATTCAGCGTGGGAACGCAGCCAGCCTGCTGGGCACGGTTCCGACCAGTGGCGGCGATCTGGACGTAATATTTTATTTGTAGAATTTTTCGATTTTAATTGTTAAATTTTTATTGTTTTTCTTTCCTTTATTTTGTAAAAATTGTAATATACTTAACTGTAAATATTAATGGAAAGCTGTAAATAAAATTATTATATATCTTAATTTGTGAACTTGACATTGGCAAAATACTCCACTGAAGTGGAGTCAAGTCCATTAAATTAAAATAATCATCATAATTTCAGCCAAAAGACGTCCACTGCTGGACATAGGCCCATAATTCGCCACAACACCGGTCTTGAGCGACCCTCATACAGTAGTGTACTCTCGCTTTCACCAGGTCTGATCACCTTGTGAGGGGGCCGCCTACTCTGCGCCTTCCAGTGCGCGGACCTGAAAAATGACTGAACATGCAAAAGGATTAGCTAGTGAACTGAAATTTGTACCTACCACCAACTGTGCATTATCCAGGGCGATATAATCGCAGTGTTTGCATTTCAAAGTGCGCTCCATGCCGTGTTGAGATCGACAGTGGCGGTTCAGCTGAGTCGATGATATGAAACTCTTACCACAGTACTTGAAAAAATATATAAATATGATAATTTCAACAAATGAAAAGAGAAAAATAAATAAAGTTAACGAAAAGCGTCAGAGCAAATTTGCAAGACTAAAATGTAAATTTCTAGGGAACATAACGAGTTTTCGAATGGCGACCGCGCACCGGAAAACGCAGCGTAGGCGGAAACACACAAGTTGGTGAGACGACTTAAGTGACAGCATTCGAATATCATTGCGACCACAACATAATATGCCTAAAGCAGTATTCGTTTTCGAATGTCTAATGAAATTGTCATCGAATTTCCATTGTGTATTTAGTAAAGCGACTCAGAGGCCCCTGAGGCTCAAATCTTTTAACTTAATCCCTAAGTCTTGCTGCTTTTTTTAAGGCATGTCTTAATTAGTTTTTTTTTTGCAAAAAAAACTAGGGACTGCGAGAACCCGTATAATTTGAGTAATCCTTATATCAAATTATCCGAGTTTTCGCAAACTTCCTAGTTTTCTTTGAAAAAAAAAAACTAATGTGGTCTTTAAAAAGCAATGGTTTTCGAATGCCAGCATTAATTATTAATTTAATTCAATTTTGTGGAGGTTTCGGGAGTGCATTGGACTAGGAGCTAGCTGAATTAGGAAACTTCATAACCTTACCTCGCAAACAAACTTAAACCCAAGATGCTTCTGGGCATGACAAACAAAAGTTGCCCATTTGCTCAGCTCTTTTTTACATATTTTACATTTGACTGGACCCTTAGGATCGAAATTGCCTTCGACTAGGTTTAAATATGCTTCCTTGCGTTCTTTTCTGGTTTTAATTTTTTTTTCTAAACTTTTTTCTGTATTTTTCTTGTCCAAATTTAATTCTTCTGCTTTTAACTCCTCAGTGATTCTATCAAGTTCCACTTCAACCTCAAATTCTGGTAAACTAATATTTACTATCGATTTTTCATTTTCTTCTTTACATTCTTGTAATTTTTGATAATTTTTTGCTTTCCCGGCTTTTGTGCCTTTTTCTTTTTTAATTTTTGTTTTCTTTTGACAATGTTTTATAAAGCCTAATTTCAAAAGTTGCTTTTCAGTTTTGAAGCTCTGATTTCGCAGTTGCAGAGCATGGTTTACTGATTTTGTACAGTTTCTGCAGATTTTCTGTGGTAATCCGTCGTTGTAATGAATCTGCAACCAAAAAATATTACATGTTAGCAAATTTTAGGCACAAAAAGTTCTGTTTTTAATGCTGTAAAATAACAATAAGTAAGTACTTAATTCTTTTATTCAGCTATTAAATGGGCACTTGCCAATAATAGGGAGGGTAGCCAAGAATGGGTTTGATTACCCTAAATACCTACCTTGTTTTAAACTAGTTGTTGAGTATAGGTTACATTTTTTTGTCCCAAATGAAACTTACTTGTAAACCAGTAGTCAAAGCCAAAACAGTGCTGTATCTTTCATGTCGAGAGATATCAATAAAAATCGGCTTCAAATTATTACTTTTTAGACACAACCTGCAATATTCTAAAGACATTTTATAACTTTAGAAAACGAACACGTAACAAACAAAAAAAAAACATGGAAGAAAACTTGTTAGTCGAGTATAAGCTTGACAGGTAACACGACAAAAATAAATAGTTGGTTATCATCATGCGCTGTCAAGATAATCCGTGGACATCCAATTTGGTAGCATTATATTCAAGATGCGTTTAGTTAATGGTCAATTCTATTATATCGATGTTATTACAGTTTATTGGTGGCCGATGATGAAACACTTATGTATGTACAGTCACGGACTAGGAGGCCGTAACAGATTTGTCTATGGTTTTGTCAACCCTAGACTGTATTACCAAAGAACAAGAGCTATTTTGCAATACAGAAAAACCGGAAGTGTTACGCCGATCGTGTCCGCCACTGTACTAAGTTCAGTTAATTTTAGTTTATGGTAAAATGTGAAGACAAAATCATTATGTGGTGCCTCAGAATAAGGGTGTGGTGGCAATTACCATGCTACTACATACATGACGTGGAGGCGTGGACTACACGCCCCAAAGAAAATGGGCTATGTGCCAATAAGGCTAACATTCCTTTCGTTTTTAGCATCATCATACATTACATACTCAGGTAGCCGCCCTGACTAGAAAGAACCTGTATCTTGGGTGCCCTAAACTTATACAGAGACGAATATTATACACCCAGACACGGAAACAAATATGGATATTCATCATATACCATATACCACCTTTGGCACCGCCTGATCGCCGGTGCACTAGCGTCTCAGTCCACATCACTGCCAACTGAGCCACGGTGCAAAATTAGGTTTAGTTTAAACGTTTAAACTGAATGTTTTTACACAACTACCCTTTTTTATTTGGTGTTTATCTCCAAACATAAAAAAGAAAGAAAAACTGTTGATACAATAAAATTACGTAGGTACAGTCACGGACTAGGAGGCCGTAACAGATTTGTCTATGGTTTCGTCAGCCCTAGACTGTATTGCCAAAGAACAAGAGCTATTTTGCAATACAGATAAACCGGAAGTGTTACGCCGAGCGTGTCCGCCACTGTACAGTCACGGACTAGGAGGCCGTAACAGATTTGTCTATGGTTTCGTCAGCCCTAGACTGTATTACCAAAGAACAAGAGTTATTTTGCAATACAGAAAAACCTTAAGTGTTACGCCGATCGTGTCCGCCACTGTACTTATTTTAAAATGAAAAATAGTATTATAAGCTTAAAATTATATTTCAGATCATTGTATATTGTATTACTAAAACTAGATAAAAATGTAATAATTTGTGCATTTTATTAGAAATAAAATTAAATACTAACTAAAAATAACATAATAGATTTTATTTTATTTATTAATGCAAAGAAAAAAGAAGTGTTGCCAACCGAATTTAAAAAAAAAAAAAAACATCCATTTTTTTTTTTACATAAATGAAATTAATCATTATTTTAAGCTATTTTTATCCTCTCTACAGGCTGGCTAGCCTCAGGCACGGCGTGAATTCTGCTCAAATGTCTTAAAACATTTCTTCTCCTTGCAAAACTGCTGTTGCATATATAACATTTGAACGTATAGGCTGGAGGCCTATGCCTGTGACGGTGGATTCGCATCAGTGTCACCGACTTGAAGCGGGCCGGGCATTGGTCGCACTGAAAATATTAACAAAAATTAATATAACATTGTTTGTTGATATCAATTCCTATCTAGGTGGCACAGGAGAGGGAAACGTGGAACACGCACATAAAGACAAAATTATAAAACCATGACAGCTTCATGCATTCTCGCTCAGAATTGATATGATATGAGTGAGCGAGACAGAATCATGGTTGTCATCTATACCAATATTATAAAGAGGAAAGATTTGTTTGTTTGTTTGTAACGAATAGGCTCCGGAAATACTGAACCGATTTGAAAAATTCTTTCACTGGTAGGAAGCTACATTAACCCCGAGTGTCAAAGGCTATATTAGATTTTCAAAAAAATTAGGGATCCTTACCTAAACTCAAATAATGTAACTCAAGGTGCAATATTTTTTCCGTTGTTTACATATTTTGACAGATGGTTTGTTGTTGTTGTTTGTTTTTAATTCGGCCATTCTGGCCAGTCAAAAGAACATAGTCTATAAAGCCAAGTCTTTTGTAGTATCTTATATTCTATGGCGTAACAAAGTAAGCCGGGAAAGCTCGTGGTTTTATAAATATTTTCTTTATGTTATATAGCGCGGCTTATTTAAGTTGTATAAAAGCCTCCTAAAAGTGCAAATTTCCCCATTTCTGGACACCAACTAACCTGCACAGTCTTCTCAGGCAGGTGTATGGCCACGTGCTGGAGGTAGCTGCTTTTTCTGTGGAACCCTGAGCCACAGTGCGAACAAACGAACGGCCGCTCGCCCGTGTGTAGACGTTCGTGTATCTAAAATGTATTATAAAAAAACAATTTTATTTTTTCCTTTTTAACCAACTTCAAAAATGGATATTATCAGTTTGACCTGGGATACTATTACGGCCGCATTTGCAATATTGCTTTTCGTCCTCTTTGTGTTTTATTTTTGTACTAGAGGCTGCCCCGCGGTTTTTCCTGCGCAGATTTCTCATAAACACAAAATTCCCGTTTTGTCCCGTTCCCGTGGGAATTTCGGGAAATCCCTTCTTAGTGCTCACCTACACTCCCTAAGGAACCTACATGCAAAATTTCAGCCCGCTACGCCCAGTAGTTTCGGCTCTGCGTTGTCTGTCAGTCAGTCAGTCAGTCAGTCAGTAACGGAAGAGTTTTATATATATTGATTGACTTTGACACTCTGGAGGACGAAAGTAATATTGCAAATGCAGCTGTAATCTGTAAAAAGAAATTACTTGGTATTTTTTTTTAGTAGAAACAATTATGAAAAATGAGAATATCTTGATATTTTTTTTCGTTAAGTTCAATACATAATATAAAACAAAGTCCCTTCCACTGTCTGTCGCTACCTATACATATAAGTATGATTAAATATTTTAAAGGATGCAATGGATTTTAAGGCTTGGTGGTTCAAAAATTTGTGTTTTTGAGATTTTTTTAAACAATCTGAGACATACAAAATTGATGTCTTCATTCTGAAAAAAATATATGTGTTAGTTAAGGATCTAATCTAGTCATCATACTAAAGGGAAATAGGATCTAATTAATTTTAGTTGATAGAAAAAAATCTCAAAGTTACCCCTTTTTGTTCCGTTTTTTCCATTTTATTTTTAAACCGCTGATTGTTTTTATTTGATTTTTGGAATGAAAATTGCTGACCTTAAATTTTAGACATACTACTATAGTAAGAATTTTTAAGTTTAACGAAAAGACAAAAAACCAGCAAAAACTAAAAAAAAACATCGTTTTCACGCGGTCCGATGCCATGCCGCGCCGCTCCCTACCCCGTCAGTACCCTTGTGGCCACGGCCGAGGCCGGTTCTGTGTCAAATTTTTGTTTTCGCGCTCTCGTATTTCGTTTTATTTTTATTCAAATGTAAACAAAATTTGACAACAGATGTCAAAACAATGAACCATAACATCTGATTAAGATCTGTATGGAGCTGAAAGAAACCAATTTTGATACCGATATTACATTTATAAAACCGTCGCATTACAAACTTACCTTTTTTATTCCCACAAATAAAACTTAAATCATAGGTTACTTATTATATAGTTATATCATATCTTTGTTAGTTCTGTGGCGCCGATAACACAATATTAATATTACATTAGCACAATATTACGTGGTATACTTACTCAAATTACTTTAAGAAGGCAGTAATTTATGTCTTAATAGAAAATGTTTCCTTTTTATTTAACGCTTTTCGGTTTTTTCGGCTGTTTAATTTTTTGATGAAAAGATTTTATTTTTTGCTTTTCAGTTTAATTTTAAGGAATTCCCCCCCCCTCACTTCAAGGTTCACCTTCACCTCAAATCACCCTCCAAACGCTGGTCTCACACCCCTGAAGGTGGTCAGACGACCTGGTAAAGGTTGCGGCCTATGTCCAGCAGTGGACGCTATCGTGTGAGATCGGCTGCTTAAAATCAAAACCTAGTAACTCGTTTTAACAAAAATATTCAGGAGAGCCAAAAAACGGGTCGACCACTTTAATTCCTTGCCCCGAAGAAACCAGACGCAATAGCGATTTCGGTGTTTGACCAAAAGTTTGACTATATTGTTGACTATAGTCACACTTAAATCGATCCCACTATTTTTTTTTTTAATTTACCCAAATATGACAATGAAAACAATTTCAAAACATAGTATTTCACACTTAGTTAATTAACTAAGTGTGAAATACTATGTTTTGAAATACAATCTCTGAGTTAATTCTCTACTTTTTAAAGCAATTTATATTTTTAGTTGTACGTTTCGAATGAAAAATGTTATTTTTTGAAGTGCATTCATTTAAAAGTTATACAAATGATTTATTTGTGGCAGAATTAAGTTTTGTTTACTATTTGGTTACGACTCGTGGTTAATTCAGCCAAATTTGTATACTGTTTTTGTAACTTACTAAATTCCATCAAAATTTGATTGATTTTATAATCGGCGCCAAATTCAAAACATAGTAAGTCAGCTTTCAAATTCATAACCTAGTAAGTCGGTTGAGTTGCTAGGTTTTTTTATTTGTAATCCGACATGCGCTATGTTAAGAATATGTACTTCATGGAAATTTCAATAACTTTTCCAAATTGGGTAGACTTAAATTAAATTTTATTTTTAAAATTACGTAAGAAACTGGGTGTTTTAAGGTTCATATCAAATCTATACCGCCTAGTAAGTCGAAAAATGACAAAAATGGTTTTTTTGCAAAAACACCAGTTACTAGGTTTTGAATTTGGGCAGCCGAGATGATGATGATGATTATTATTATATTAGTCGGCGAGGCGCTTCTCCAGAAGTCCCCCAGAGTCCTCCAGAAGAAGGCAGGTAGTCGCCACTTACAATGGAACTGGTGGGGCGAGTGTTGAAAATTTTGCGGTTTTTGTAATCCAATCGTCGTAGGTCGCCAATTTAGAGAACTCCTATGTCCGCCCGCCTGCAGTAGAAATAACTCCAGAGGTTGAAGAAGGGATGATATATTTACACATGGTTAGGTACACTATTTACAAGAAAATGAATGCATGTTAATGTGTACAGCGGCTGAGATGTACTGCCTAGCGCACGCAGGGCGTTGCGCGAGGCGTCGTGCGGGGCGTGCTGCGCCCAAATCAAATGTATAGCAATAGTATGAGACCGTTTACGGAGACGCGCATAGGCCTATGTTCGATATCGTATAAGGAAACGCGTCGGCTCCCGCGGCGGCGCCCGCGGCGGCGGCGACCGTGGTGGCGCCTGCGTCGGAACCCACACGACATCCCGCACTACACGCCGCGTCTTCGTAAAGGAGGCCTTAGGGTGTGATTTTAGTTCCAAATAAAAAAAGTTATCAACTCAAACTATATCGTTATTTGTTTTAAATTAAAACAACCAGTGGTGTTTTATTTATATTGAGAAAACACTACAAAAAGGGTTTACTTTGATATTTATTTCTACAGAGTGAAATTCATTACATCTTGTTACTTTTTAATAACTTGTCTAAACTAAATCCTACATCTATATTTTTCAGAATTAAGAAATCTGTTTTATATTTCTCAGATGGTTTAAAAAAAACTCGTTATTACAAATACCTTACCTAAACGCAAATTCTTGTGCGCTGAAACGAAAATCGGAAAGAAAAATTGTGCGGTAGGTATAAACATCTCGATTTAACTTCGGCTTGTATGAAAAGTAATAAAATTTAAAACTGCCGCGACATTTCGCATTTCGACGCGCGCATGTCACAGCTGCGAGGGTGGGGGACCCTCATACCTAATTAGGTAAGAAGCTTCAAAGTACAGGCCGTTAAGCAGTTTTTTTAATAGATAAAGTGATTCAAGAGGATGGTCTATAGATCTATAGCAGAGAACCACGGATAATTTTATGGCGGTCCAAAATTGGCCGGGTCCTAATACGGGCGGTCCGAACTTGGCCGAGTTCGAATTTGTCCGAGTTCGAATTTGGCCGAGTCCGAATTTGGCCGAGTCCGAGGTTGGGCGGGTCCATTAGTTAATAAAGTAAGTACCTTTACTTGTTCTGCATTAGAAGCAGCATAGTCACAGAAGGAGCATTTGTCAGTCTTCTCGTAGCCGTGCTTCGCTCGGCAGTGCATCAGCAACAGTCTTTTTGTTATAAACTTCTTTCCGCAGTGCTGAAATTAAAGAAGCTCTTATGAAAATGCTATTGCCACTTCTCATACATCTAATGGCTATAGGTCACTGGGGGGTTCGTCAGGGTTTGACGCGAAATTAATTATTTTTTGCAGCATTTTATTTTAATCTGGCGAAAGTATTTGTTTATATGTTTTTGTTTTATTTTATGTTTATAGTATTTGTTTTAATGACAATGAAACCATTAGTTCCACCTTAAAGTCAGCATAGTTGATATTTCTTAATTGTAAAGTAACCAAAGTACTGTTATCAAGAATTTCACCATAATCGATTTAGCATTTTTGTTTTAGAAGCCAAACATTAGCTTACCTCACAAACCACATCAAAACCGGTATGAATTTTATAATGATTCCTCAGTGAAAGTTTAGACGTCAATATTTTAGGGCAGTACTCGCATTTTATCTCCTCTCTCTCTCTCTCCTTAGACTTTTTCTCTATTTTTGTCTCATTTTTTATTTTTACTTTCTTGCGTTTCACTTTAGTACTTTCAACTTTTTTTCTTTTAGTCTTGTTGAACAGATATTTCAATGGCTTGTCATCTAAGTCTTGGAATTCTGAATAAGATTCTTTCTCTGTTTTTTCAACTTCTGTTATAGTTTCGTAGTTATTTGTAAAATCTTCCGTATCATCAAATTTATTTATATCAAACCCCATAATGTCAATCGTGGCATACTTATTTAGTTCAGATTTAAAAGCTTGTGACGTAGAAAAAGTTAAACCAGAAGATTTTTGTTTTCTTAAAGTTTCTTGGGTTAATAAACATTTTCTACGGAACTTGTTCATGTTGTTTACATTTTCTATGCAGTCAGTGCACATTTCTTGAGGTAACGAGTCATTAAGTTCTACCTAAAACAAAAATCAAACTTAGTATAAAAATTAGCAAGTGCTAGATAGATTAGTACTACACAACAGGGCCTTAGAAATTCTAAGCAAGATTATCTAGGGAGTCAAAGGCGCATTTTTTGATTTCGGCCAAGGTTAGATATTTAATTATTTATCTGAAGTGGCGCTAGAATCGCACCATGTAGGCCCTTAAAATTACTATCAGAAAAGCAACTGCATTTATACAACTAAAGATGATTTCTTTACCTTTACGCCTGTAGTATTTAATATTATCTCAGTGTATTTATTGCAGTGGTCTGGCAAAGTGAATATTGGGTTTAGAAAACTTTCACTTAGACACAATCTACAGCTGTTCCAAGGGTTCATTGTTATGGAATGTTAGCAGGTGTAGGGGAAAAATAAATAGACCTCGATTTTTGATATAATTTTTCCAGATTTAGCGAATGAATTTAAAGATTTATTAACAAAATGATTTTTTTTTTACACTATACAACCAAAACAAAACCAACCAAACAAGTAAAATATATTGATTGATTTGGACCATGAGAGACTGAGATACCGAAACAGATTTAGATTTATCAATATTTTAGGCCAAAGCCAATAAAGGTAAATGTTCACACGGTACATACGTACAGTCACGGACTAGGAGGCCGTAAGAGATTTGTCTATGGTTTCGTCAGCCCTAGACTGTATTACCAAAGTACAAGAGCTATTTTGCAATACAGAATAACCGGAAGTGTCACGCCGACCGTGTCCGCCACTGTACAGTCAAGGACTAGGAGGCCGTAAATGATTTGTCTATGGTTTCGTCAGCCCTAGACTGTATTACTAAAGAGCAAGAGCTATTTTGCAATACAGAAAAACCGGAAGTGTTACGCCGACCGTGTCCGCCACTGTACAGTCACGGACTAGGAGGCCGTAACAGATTTGTCTATGGTTTCGTCAGCCCTAGACTGTATTACCAGAGAACAAGAGCCAATTTTGCAATACAGAAAAACCGGAAGTGTTACGCCGATCGTGTCCGCCACTGTACATACACACAAATAGCTCATATCATAGCATAGCAAAGCCAAAATTGTTTTAAAAGTTGGAAACATTGATAAATTGATAAAGGCTGTATGCGATTGAATTCAAAGTCAAAACCAGCTGACTGACCAGAAAAAAAATTGATCTTCGATTTTTTTCATCATTGCTCGTGACGTAAATAATTCGTGTATTTTTTCTACAATGATTGCAATTAAATTAATTTTACTGTAATCTAATTTGCGCAGTGAACTCCCTTCTCATCCTGCGCTTGAATTTACACCAGAAAACGCACTTACAGGAAGGTTAAGAATGGCTATCGAGGGCAACAAGGACGAGGCAGAAAAATGCATAGAAATCGCTCAAATTGCTTTCTCTTCTGGAAATATGGACAAGGCTGAGCGTTTTCTGCAGAAAGCCGAGCGTTTATACCCAACTGCGAAGGCTAAGGACCTTTTGAATCGGATTAAGACTGCTGGGCCTTCCACTGGACCACCGAAAACCTCCGCCCCGGAAGCGTCCAATAATGAAGATCTTCGTAAACGCAGGACACCAACCCATCAGCCTGAGAAGCGAGAATACACGCCAGAACAACTGGAAGCTGTGAAACGTATCAAAACTAAGTGCAAAGATTACTACGAGATTCTTGGTAAGCTAACGGTTTAAAACTTTTACTAATTGCAATTGCAAAATCCCAATTATCAGATACTGTGTGATTTCTGGGATTAAAAGTATCCTATGTTTTTTTCAATTGGGTCAGTAGTTTTGGTGTAAAGTAAGACAGTTCCTTTATTAAAAGTATTATTTGTGATTAGATAGTGGCAATAACTTCATTTATCATCATAAAGAGATAGGTAATTAAGAAATATGTAATTATGAGCATTTTTTTTAATTCCTCCTACAGCTAAGTTAATCATATCAATCAAAATTAAAAATGCATTTATTAAAAAATCTTGGTAATTAATAAACCTACATTTTACTAGAAACAACACAAACAAATGCATGAGCCAGGCAAGCAAATGCAAAGGCATTCAAAAGATTGTTGTATTGTTGCAAATTGGTTTACTATAAGAATTGTTTACAATTATTCCATTCTATCACCTGCAGGTGTAACAAAAGAATCCACTGATTCTGACATCAAGAAAGCGTACAAGAAGCTGGCGTTACAGCTACATCCGGATAAGAACCACGCACCTGGCGCAGCTGAAGCTTTTAAGGTAAAATGGTTTCCATTTTGTTTAAGTCAGTGAACACTGGAAGAGGCAGAGTAGGCCCCCACAAAGTGGTTAGGTGAGGTAGTAAGCTTGGTATGGCAATGTATAGAGAGGCCTAAGTCCAGCAGTGGACTGCTTTCAGCTGAGATGATGATGATGAGTGATAATACACGAGATGGTGAGTTTAATTATTTTGAGAGTGTTCCGTCCACGATCTCCGCAACTCTAGCATTAATATCGAAAAAAATGCTTCTGAAACATTGCCTTATTCAAAATATGCATCAATGATCCACTCTATAATCTTTCTTAGAATTTTTAAGGCACTGTTGTGTAAGTTTCAGCTTCAAAATCAAAGGAATATATGTACTGTTTGTTGCCTAAAGTGGCAATTTTTGCAACTAAACGTATATTGTAATGTAATATATGGTTTGTTGCAAAAATGGTCTTTATCCATTATATCCATATATCCATTGAAGCTACACAACAGTACATTTTTTTTGTATATATATAATTCGCCCATTCTGGGCAGGCAAAGGAACTTAGTCCATACAGCCAAGTCTTCAGTAGTTTGTTTCTTAGTGTTCAAGTCTTCTGTAGTTTAATACTTTGTTTTATTAGCCTAGGATCCTAACCTAACCCATTGAAATGTGAGGGTGGTCTCACATTTCAATGTTCACACCAACTACTTCACAGGACATTGATAAGAATTATTTGGGAGCAGCAACCTTTATTTCTCACTTCACTACACAGGTTTACCCCTAGTTCAGGAATCAGGGTTTTTAATTGATGTAAACTACAAATTATATTTAAATGTAATGTTTAAATTTTTCATGTAGGCTATGTTTGTGAAATAAATTTTATTATTTATTTTAATAGCCACGGAAAACTAATTTAGCAAATTGACAAAACAAAAGCCCAACATCTTCCTCACATTTCCCACCAAGCAGTCTTAGCGAGAGTTACTGACATTATATACTTTTTAATACAAATCCAGGCCATAGGCAACGCAGCAGCAGTCCTAACCGACCCTGAGAAACGTAAGCAGTACGACATCCGCGGAGAGGATGTGGGCCCTGCAACAGCGCACAGGTCACACCACCAGTACTACGCTAGGGGGTTCGAGTCGGACTTGACTGCGGAGGAGCTGTTCAATATGTTCTTTGGTGGTGCTGGTTGGTAGATATTTTATTTTATTAGTAATACTAGTCGACCCGGCGAACTTCGTACTGATAATACTACGTGTAGTTGTGTTATAATAATAATAATAGCACATCACACTCGAGCCCCTAACTAGGAAGAACCTGTGTCTAGGGCGCCCGAAACACACACAGAGAAACTTTCTCTTGAATATTTTTGTAAGGGCAAAACGCTGTCAAACTAGCACCACTTCGATAAATAATTGATATCTTCTAAACCATGTCCGAAATCAAAAATATGCGTCTTGACTCCCTAGATAATCTTGCTTAGAATTTTTAAGGCCCTGTTGTGTAGCTTTCAGGTTCGAAATCAAAGAAAAAAGTTTCTTGCCTAAAGTGGCCAGTTTATTTTCTTAACGGTGGTTTTTTCTTTGCTTTTGAACCTAAAAGCTACACACAACAGAGCCTTAAAAATCGTAAGCAAGATTATCTAGGGAGTCAAAGACGCATATTTTTTATTTCGGCCACAGTTTGGAAGATATTAATTATTTATCGGGAGTGGCGCCAGTTTCGCACCGTGTAAGCCCCTTAAGATCCACACAACAACGCCCTGACTCAATTTGGTACAGATAATTATAATTTAAATTTTATTAATAACTAGTCGACCCGGCGAACTTCGTACCGCTTAACCTATCACTATTTTGTGCATGTATTATACTCATAAACCTTCCTCTTCAATAACTTAAACTATTAAAAAAAAAACCGCATAAAAATCCGTTGCGTATTTTTAAGATTTAAGGTGGTAACTCTCGCTATGGCGCGAAATTCAAATTTTTTCGTGTTTTTTATTTATTCTGGCGAAAGTATACATTTTTAATAAAGTTTAAATGAATTCGCGTATGTAAAAAACCATCTCCCACATTGCAATACAACGTTTTTTGAAGACAGACCTACAGATTTTGTGTCTAAGGGGTAAAAGGCCAAAAAACAAGTTCCTTGAATATACACAAAATCGGTAACTTTGTCTTTCAAAAACGATATATCACAATGTGGGAAATAGGTTTTTACGTACGCGAATTCATTTAAACTTTATTTAAAATGAATACTTTCGCCAAAATAATTAAAAAACGTGAAAAAATTTGAATTTCGCGCCATACCGTGAGTTACAGCCTTAAGCATACATAGGAACAGACGCGGGAAACGACTTCATTTTATACTATGTATTGTATTATCCTTTTTTATTGATTTAAAGGCCCTAGCATCAAACCCTATAAAGCCTCACATCCCCAAACTTTACTCAAACGTTTTTGTCTCCCTCCAGCTTTCCCAGGAGCAGCAGGACCCGCAGGCGGAGGCGTCTACCGCCGAGCCAGAGCCCGTTCACCCACGCCCCGCGACCAGCCCGGAGGCCTAGTCCAGTTACTGCCGGTTCTCGTGCTAGTGCTGCTAAGCATGATGAGCGGCCTGTTCGTCTCCGAGCCTGTCTACAGTCTGACGCCGCACGCTAAATATCCTGTGCCCAGAGAGACTGCTAATCTAAAGGTAATTTTGGACTGTCAGTCATGTCAATCAATCAACATCATCTCAGCAGCTAGACCTCTTAAGCTGGATATGTGCTAACTTGAAGGTAAGTGACTTAAATCAATCGTTTTTGGACTGTCAATCACATCCATCAATCGGGTGAGTGTCTAAGTCCAATCATTTTAAACTTTCAATCATATCAATCAATCATTATTATTATAGCTGACTGTCTAAATGCAACTATTTCGATCTGTTAAAGACATTCATTCTTGGTTGGCGCAGTGATGTGGACTGAGTAAGCGTGTGCACCTGGGTTCGATTCCCGGCGGGGCGAACATTGTTTTGATGAATATCGATGTTTGTTTCCGGTCTGGGTGTAATGTTCGACTCTGTATATGTTTCGGGCACCCTAGATACAGGTTCTTCCTAGGCTCTGAGAGTGTTGTTATTATTAATTCGTATTTTTTTTTATTTCACCAGGTACCATACTACGTGAAGGAAAACTTCCACACAGACTACCAAGGCTCCCTGCGTCGTCTAGAAATTTCCATAGAGGAAGAGTACCTAGTTAATCTGCGGCACGCTTGCCAAAGAGAGAGGAACTATAAGGAGAGCATGACGTGGAAGGCTCGCAACTTTGGCGATTCCCGCCAATTTCAAGAGGCTCAAAGGCTTAGGACGCCTTCGTGCGAGAAGCTGCAGAGCTTCAACAATCGGTAGATTGAAGGTTGATTGACGTTAATGTCAGTTTTGAAGGATTGATTTTGGGTGGCTGTTTTTTTTTTTTTCGATCGCTCATTCTTAAAAAAAACCCCAAGGGAACGTAGTCCATTTTTTTTAGAATTTTCGTAACTTTTTTTTCTTTTGTTGCGTTTAAAAGATCAATGCAGGAGTCTTAGCGGAATCGATCAGAATCATTTGGAAACCATTTTCTTTATTTCTTGCTTTTATTAAACTGTTTCCTGATAGAGCACATTATTACACTGAAATAATCGCACTAGCACATTAATATAAAAGTCACGATTAAAATAATTTAGAAAATTGAGAAACAAAAGTCAGTCAATTTCTTTTCGCTTTGCGGGAAAACTTTGTTTTGCTTTTGGAACGAAGTTCTTTATCTCGGGTTGCGGTTGGGACCGAGCCAAGAAAAAGTGAAACGTTACGGCTGAAGTGAGACACAAAAGCGTTACAGGGAAGCAGAGATTGAAAGATACCGAGAACTATATATATTATGTATCTCTCTCGCTCGCTCGCTCGCAGTACTCGCTCCCTCCCTACGGGCAGTGGCTTGCTCGACTGTCAGTCGGCCTTCGTTCCTATCGCGTGCCCCACGACTCCTTTTTTTTTTTAATTTTATTATGCAGTGGCAATGGGCCGTGGGATAATTTTTAGTTGCCAGTATTGCGGGTTGGTTGTATTAATTAAGTGGTTTTTTAGTAAAAAGAATAAGGGTAGGTAAAATTCAGAGCACTGTTAAAATTAAATTATTATTATTATTTTAATTTAATGGACTTGACTCCACTTCAGTTGAGTATTTTGCCAATGTCAAGTTCACGATTTAGCTAAAAAGAGTGGGCTTAAAGCCCGGCAACGTTGTACAGCGGACACGGTCGGCGTAACACTTCCGGTTTTTCTGTATTGCAAAATAGCTCTTGTTCTTTGGTAATACAGTATAGGACTGACGAAACCATAGACAAATCTGTTACGGCCTCCTAGTCCGTGACTGTACGGTTATTATAAGTTTATTGGATTATTGTTTTAAAGCCCGCTGACAAAACACGTGGTTTCGGAATTAACGTTAAAATAATAATCCTTAAAATTTAATAATTGATTGGTTGTAAGAAGAGCGGTTGACATTGACGTCAGTCAGTATACTTACTGTATCACAGAGATTTGTTAAATATGTAAGTAGTGCTGTAATTTTTTATTTTTAATTGCGATTTTTCATGTCTAGAGTTGCTTGCTGATTATACGTGCGACAGCTCACACAGTTAATGTTATTAAAATATTTAAATGTGTAGTAAAGGCAAAAACGAATTTCTCAACTCGTCCAACTAATGAGACACGAATCGGCATCTTACGCTAGACAAACTATTTTGAATTTTCTGGCGGCCATTTTAGATTAGTTTTAAAAATTACAAATGCCGCCAGCTTAGGCCTAGGCCTATCCTCTTTGTTAATCTAAATAAATACACTGCTTAGTTCACTATTTAAAAGTTACATATACTTGATATAATTTCATTTTATTTGCATATAGCATAGTAGGTATTAGATGATAGGATATAGCTTGGAGCCTGTGTAAATTAATGTGTTGTTTTTAATTAGTGAATGAAACTCGACAGGTGTATCAGTTATTATCGTATCGACAGTGAAAAATATTCTCAAAATGTCGTGTGCACATACCCTGTGCGTAGTTTGTATGCGTTTGAGGGAAGATCGACATTTACATTTACAAAAAATAAAAGTCGTTAAACTGTCCGGTCCGGTCGTTACGACCGTAGATTAGAGAGGTTAAGACGCTATATGAGTTTTTAAGGTTTTTTAGATCAAGTCATTCTCATAATCTATAGAAGGAAGATCTAGAATTTTAAAATAACCTTTTTGAGGATATAACAAAGTTTTTTATAATTGAGAATCACTAGTGGAATCAAAAAACCTCGATACATTATTTCGTCAAAGATAACCTTTCCAAAAAAACGGGAATAGCTAATTCTTCGAAATTACTTACTAGTTTTTGTTAAAACTACCTAGGAATAACGATAATAAACAAAATTAAATTCTGGTAATTCAGATTTGATTTAAAAGTAATAATTAAAAAGATATTCAATATTTACTACTTTTTCCAATGAAATGTAGTAACCGATGTGGGCGACTGATATATGACTGTCCCTTGCCCTCAGTATGCTATATCAAAGAGATAGACTCTGTTCATTAGCTCGTTTCATTTATTTGTCGTAAATCGTCTTAAGATAAAGATTTGTTTTTATGTTTGAATACTGTGTGTAAGTTTAACTTGTATGTTATTATTACGAAGGTTCTTGTGTGGATTACCCACAAAATTATTGTAAAAAAAAACTTTGCTCTACTGTCAATACTGACACTCCCTGTAAAGTTTCGTTCACTTATTTAAAGTTACCTTATAGAAAAGGTACATTTGCATATAAAATTATTATCACAATCTATAGTAAGTGAATCATTGCATAAGCTTATTTTTGATTTATCATCACAAAACAAGCCGCGGGCATAAAGAAAGGATTTGAAAATGGCGGCGGAACGCATGCTATCTCGCGTATATCAGTACGAGCTTTCCCGGCTTACTTCGTTACGCCATAGAATATAAGATACTACAAAAAACTTGGCACTATAGACTATGTTCTTTTGACTGCCCAGAACGACCGAATAAAAAACAAACAACAACAACAAACCACCTGTCAAAATATGTAAACAACAGAAAAAATACAGCACCTTGGGTTACATTATTTGAGTTTAGGTAAGGATCCCTAATTTTTTTTGAAAATCTAATATAGCCTATGACACTCGGGGTTAATGTAGCTTCCTACCAGTGAAATAATTTTTCAAATCGGTTCAGTATTTCCGGAGCCTATTCGTTACAAACAAACAAACAAATCTTTCCTCTTTATAATATTGGTATAGATGAGGGAAGAGTTAAGAAGAGAGACAGCCCATACAGCGGCCGCCATTTTCAAATCGTTTCAATATCTGCGCAGGTTATAACTATAATTATTTCTTTAGAAGAATGTAAGGCCTATATTTTACTAGTCGACCCGGCGAACTTCGTACCGCCTAACAATAAATATTAACATAATATTAGTATAAATTACTTGTAGACTATTTGCTTTTCTGATGTCTAATCTACAATACTGTAAAGTTTAATAAAATTATTTTCAGTAGTTTTAGAGTGAAAGTGTAACAATCCTCCAAATATTTCAAAATCCAACATTCGTTAAAACGTTAAAACTTTCGCATTTTTAATATTATTCATGTATAATTATGTAAAATGTTTTTGCACTTATATTTCTGAAACACTGATGTCTATAATCGCTCTTTATCTTTTTATAAATAGGTTAATTTTAACTGAGAGGTCGCGTGAATTTGTTAAAATACATTATACTAACTAACATACCTATCTTAATATTATAAATTTAAATAAATTATTATATTATACTTAAATAAAGTAGAAAATATGAATTGTATAAGTTTTGTTGATTTTTGACCAAATAAACGAAAATTTAAATCAGTTTGTTTTATTTTCTTCTTTTATAATAAGAAAAAAATAGGTAGCTAGCTACGATACCATTATAGGAGGTACATACCTAAATAAAAGCTGGGTTTAGCAAAAAGATAGATGATTTTCTCCTTCAATAAAGTTTTATTACATAGTTATGTACAGTGGCGGACACGGTCGGCGTAACACTTCCGGTTTTTCTGTATTGCAGAATAGCTTGTTCTTTGCTAGGGTTGACGAAACCATAGATTTGTCTATCTTCCGGTTTTTCTGTATTGCAAAATAGTTTAGATCCTTTTTACCATTTTCTCAAAATAGGAAATTGGAACTGCCTCTCTTACATCGCGGTTACAAAATAAAATGAAGTTAATAATCGAGCGAGCATGATTCGTAAAAAAATTATAGATGGCGCTTTTTCACATTTGAGCTCAAAGCTGCTAAACAATGCTTCTCTAGTTTGGCCATATACCATAAGAATAAGATGGCGTAACACTTCCGGTTTTATGTATTGTAAAATAGCTCTTGTTCTCTGGTAATACAGTCTTGGGCTGACGAAACCATAGACAAATCTATGGTTTCGTCAACCCTAGCAAAGAACAAGCTATTTTACAATACAGAAAAACCGGAAGTGTTACGCCGATCGTGTCCGCCACTGTACAACTGCACAGTGGCGGTCTCGAAGGGCGTTACAGATTTGTCTATGGTCTCGTGCGCACCGTAGACTGTATTACCAACGATCAAGAGCTATTTTGCAATACAGAAAAACCGGAAGTTTTACGCCGTCCTATTCCTATGATCTATGGCCAAACTAGAGGAGCTCAGTAGAGGAGCCTTTTCAGCAGCAAAAGAGGCAGTTCCACTTTCCTATTTTGAGATAACTCAAATTTAAAAATTTAAAAACCCCCGACCCAGTCAGACCCCTTATCAACGTAGATCTAGAGCTAATCATCTTAAAAATATCATGGTTACCTTAACATATACTTTCAATATCACTGAAGTAACACTGTACCAAATTTTTAATTGATAGGACAAATGGAAGATGGTTAGATCCTCTCATCCATTATTCAAGAGCTGATCATCTTCAAACGGCAGATCAGGTCATGGTTACCTTACCAAATACTTTCTATAACATAGATGTAACATGGTACCAAATTTCAAATCGATCGGACATAAGGAAGCTAGTTAGATCCTCTCATCCATTATTCAAGAGATCATCTTCAAACCGCTGATCAGATCTTCATCAGACGTGGCTAAGAACACTCGGCCTGAAATTATCTATGATTCAAAGAAAACTAAACGAAAATCGGTTCAGCCGTTTGGGCTCTACGATGCCCCAGACAGATACACAGACAGACAGATACACACGTTAATATTATAACACCCCTCTCTGAATTTTTCATTTGGGGGTTAAAAATGGTGAAAAGGAATCTAAACTATTTGTTACGAGAAAATGGAAAAAGGGCTGCCAAAAAGCATAATGTACTTAATTTTCAATAACGCCATCTATCTTTCCGATAGATAGCTTAACAGACGGAACCGGAAGTCAGTAGAAGTAGTTTTAAAATAGTTAAACCTTTTTTCAAATTCTTCTTTCAAGAGAAAAGAAGAAGAAAAACTTCAAAAAATAATAAGTTCGATCTTCAAACCATTTTGAATCATATCTTGACAGATTTTCGGAAAGCCAACAACATTTCGCAGCGAGTCGGGCGTTCAAATTTTTTTGCAATGATTTAGAAAATCAGTAAAACTAATAAAAAATATCACTAAAAATCAAAATTCTAGTGTAAATTTGGCTTGATAATTTTGGAAAAACCTCTAAATCACTAGTTACAGAAATGGCTCTCGTTTTGAGAAAAGTTGCCTTGTCCAGGAATGCTGCCTTATTCAGGACCTTACAGAGGCGCAACCTCAGCGTCAAACCGGTGCGCAACCATCCAAGTAAGTTTTTACCAAGTTTCTACATACTCTAAACTTTTTCATTGTAGTATCATTTGCGAAATCCTCCATCTCAGCCGAAAGACTTCCACTGCTGGCCGTAGACCTTGCCACTCGACCTTTGCACTCCTGCAACCTCCCAAGAGTGGTTTCATTCGCCCAATGGACTATTTCCTTTGCCTGTAAAAAACATAGTCCATACAGCCAAGATTTAATGTTATATAATGTCAAAAATTCGACATTGACAGTATTAATTTCTTTCCAGTGGTTGTTCACAGCGGTCTCAAATGCCGGGGCCCCCGTTGCAACTGCCAGCGATGCTCCATACGGCAGTTTTCCGATAAGAAGGAGCCTTCCTGCGCCTGCCCGCCGCCCTGCTGCCCACCGTGTGGCCCTTGCGGCCCTTGTGGACCGTGCGGTCCGTGCGGTCCTTGTGGGCCCTGCGGCCCATGCGGTCCATGCGGCCCCTGCAAGCCTTGCGGCCCGTGTGGACCCTGTGGGCCCTGCCGCTACCCTTGCCCGCCCTGTGGCCCATGCGGCCCTTGTGGCCCATGCGGCCCCTGTGGACCTTGCGGCCCCTGTGGACCATGCGGCCCCTGCGGCCCATGTGGACCCTGTGGGCCGTGTTGCCCCCCGAAATGCCCACCGCCGAAGAAATGCGAGGGTGAATGTCCAGTAGGTGATCAGAAGAAGGGAGATAAGGTGCCGCAGAGAATGGGCGCTGCTGCGGGTGTGGTCGAAGTTACGCCTTGATTTGTGTTTTACATTAATTTTATATTTTTACAACTTTGGAATAAATTTTATCCGGTTTATTTTGGATTTTATTTTGTTTTTAGGGAAATCTTAAGGGGTTAGACCGGGCCTAATAGGTCACAAAAAGCATATTGGGCCACTAAAAAAGAAACACAAAAAAAACACTGTGTGACAGCGACATATCTGCGACTAGACGCAACGACGGGCTGCAGCAGACATTTTGTTCGATGCTTCGCACACGGCGTCAGAATCGCGTACCCGCGTCTTTAGCGCTCTAACAGAATATGGCGTCGTCTGTTCGAGTGCAAGTCTCGCTGGTGCACGTTAACACACAATAAGGGTCGGGCGACAGCTCTGCGCAGCAGAAAAGCGAAACTGCACTGTAAACGCTGTGGAAGGTGCACGCACTCTTCCTGCCATAGACGTAGGTACTATTTGGATATGCTTACTGCACAACGTGAAAGATTTTGGTCGGTGGGTTGGTCGTTTTAGATTTTTTGGTTCAGGATTTCCGGAGCTTATTTGATGCAAACAAATAAACAAACCTTTCCTCTTTATTATTGGTGACGGGTCGGTCCCAAACCTCACTGGTCGTGCGAGGCCATAGCGCATGGAATGATTAGGTACAGTGGCGGACACGATCGGCGTAACACTTCCGGTTTTTCTGTATTGCAAAATAGATCTTGTTCTTTGGTAATACAGTGTAGGGCTGACGATACCATAGACTAATCTGTTACGGCCTTCTAGACTGTGACTGTACTTACCTACACTGCTATAACCATAGAAAAAATTTTACTCTTGTCGACGGGGCACAGCGGGCGGGACGGGGAGCAGCGGGGCTGGCTGGACGGGCCGCATCGCAAGGGCGCAATATTCCGATGTGCTACGCCACGTTATAATGTGCTTGAGCTCGAACCTTAAAAGTTCTCGAGTGGAGACCACGGATCGGCAAGCGCAGCGTAGGACGTCCACCGACCAGATGGACGGATGATCTGCGCAAGGCTGCGGGTCCACGCTGGATGCAGGCCACCTGCGATCGGTACAGATGGAGAGCCTTGAGGGAGGCCTATGTCCAGCAGTGGACGTCCTACGGCTGAAATGATAATGATGATACAGAATGTTGTAGCTACACTATACTGCTGGATCACTCTAGTTCTGAGCAAATAAGGAGACGACTGGCCGACGCTAGGGCTGCAAAGCTAAGGTAAGATTTTACATCCTGTATATTATAAACAGGATGTTGTAAAGGCAAGATTTTACATCCTGTATGTTGTTGCTACACTACACTGCTGGATATGGGTCACTCTAGTTCTGAGCTAATAAGGAGGCGACTGGCCGACTCTAGGGCTGCAAAGCTAAGGTAAGATTTTACCGCCACCGCGACGCCGCAACACTGTAAATTTGCATTGATTGAGCGGCGGCGCATTTGTATGTACAGTGGCGGACTAGGAGGCCGTAACAGATTTGTCTATGGTTTCGTCAGCCCTAGACTGTATTACCAAAGAACAAGAGCTATTTTGCAATACAGAAAAACCGGAAGTGTTAAGCCGACCGTGTCCGCCACTGTACCTACTGACTTTGTTGCGGCGCGGTGGCGGCGTCGTCTGTTGAACGCTAACAATAGTAAGTACAGTGGAACGGTAAATGCCACGACATGCGATTAACTAGCAATCTATTACTAACAATCAGTGGAGTAGAATGATAAAATTTGCATTGATTGCGCGGCGGCGGCTTCGTCTGTTTAAGTGCTAAAAGTTGCTTTTACATAAACGGAGCGAAAGTATGGCAAGTCCATAGAAAGTTAGGCGTTGCTAAAAGTGGCCACTTTTGGCAACAACCTGTAGTTTTCTTTGGTCTTTAACATAAAAGCTAACAAAAGTGAGTCGACTGCTCCGTAGCTCAGTTGGCATGTGGGCTGAGACGCGGGTGCACCGGGTTAGAATCCCGGCGCGGCGAACATTGTTATGATATATCGATGTTCGTTTCCGTTCTGGGTGTAATGTTCGTCTCTGTATATGTTTCGGGCACCCTAGATACAAAGTTATTCCTAGTTAGGGGCTCTGAGTGTGATGCGTTATTAACCTTTTCGTCGCCGCAAGAAATAAACGAAGGTTGCTCCCCCACGCCGAGGCATTTTACCTTCAAAAACATTAGTGATTGCAAAATTCAATCGACACACAAAATCAATCAATATTTTTATGTGAGATAATTAAACAATGGAGTGATTAATATGCGAAAAGCTAAACATTTTCCCGTTTTTTAAACTTTTGTAATGCTAGAGACCCAATTAGAATTTGCTTTTATGGAGTTTTGTCTGATTACTTTCAACTGAATTATAATATATCAAACTAAAGCGGCGGCACGTCACTAACTACTTCATATCAAGTACTCGGCGCTGGAGAGACACAAAAACTGCGAAGTTCGATCTCGTTAAAGGGTTGTTAATCACATAGTCGATAGTTTTTTTTGTACTATATTTTTTTAATCTTTTATTTAAATCTTTAAAATTATGTAACGGATTTCGATGCGGTTTTTTTTAAATAGATAGAGTGATTCAAGAGGAAGGTTTATAAGTTTAATACGTGCACAAGATAGTTATAGGTTAGGCGGTGCGAAGTTCGCCGGGTTGACTAGTTTTTAATAAAACGATTTATGTACCAATCAAAATAATCTCACTCAAGTAACTTAATAATTTTAAGTTCATGAGTCACATGTGATGTGATGCATTTCTCGTTACAGTTTAAGGCACCATTTTTGTCATGAGCGTGGCGGGATATTTCATTGAATCATACCTGGACAATGGGCATGGAAACACACCTCAATGTATACTCCAAAAGCTAAAGTTGTTAGTAAAAAAACGCATAGTAGTGTTATAAAGCTTATAATTTGAAAAAACCAATAGCCGTCAAGCTTTATTAAAGTTGTATTGGGACATGGAAGTTGTTGGGTAAATTTGTCTAACACTCGTAACAACAAAATAATGTTCCGTTGGAGTTTCCGCCACCATTAGAAAACGCTCCGCTTTTGCGTTTGCAGGGTCCTTACATTATGGAGACAATATAAATGGGGCGGACGGAGCCTATAGTGTCGCGAGCGCATCGTTCCTTATCGTGCCCCTCCAGAGGGATCTAGGCTTCGCACCGACCGCACGCGCGTTCTTTCTATTTTTGTATAAATACGTAATTAATTCTGGATAAAAAAATATATAGATACTTAGTTTTCTTTTGGCAAATTATTTTTTTTTAATTATTCTCTTTCGTCCTCAAATAGAAATATGTACAAAATTAAAACTATACTTTCTATAAATTTAAAATCTAAAAATTAATATAATTTATGTTTGTAGCTGTTCGTCCCTCGACCATTGCCATAAATCAATCATAGATAACATCGTATCCACAACGTCATTATAAATAACTATGTAAAATCAAAGCTTGTTTTAATTTTGACGACATAAATAACATTTAAATTAAAAATTACAAATAATTGTAAAATACTATAAAGTCTCTTTTTACAACCTCTACACTTCATCAAAGAGATTTTTTAATTTTCATCAGGAATTTTCTTAAGTATCTCATTTACATACGTAAACAAATATATGTTGTAGAGTTTTTTTAATGTACTTTTAACTAATTCAAAAAAAACATATGAGGTAAGGTCCCAATGGTTCTCTGCAAATCTGTATTCCAGTACTAGTAGCCGTGGGAAAGAATAATTTTTAAGGTAAACAAAGTCATAAATCACATTTTTGTAAAGGGTTTTTTGCAGAGTATTCTTACCTGGAATCGACGCTTTTGTTTTAGCATAAACGCATAGGCGGGGTGCCTATCCAACATACCTTTTTTTTTTTTTTTTTAGGCGGGGAAACTTCTAACGAGTACCCTGCAACCCCGGGGGGAGTCGCAGGGTTATGTGGGGTTCGCACCCACTAAAACCCCGCCGGTGTCCATCTCGGCTGTTGGCAAGGGGGTCACGGGTGATCTTTCGATCGTTATGTTCAACTCCGCGACCCCCTCCAGCACTGGCTGTTTAGCCTCTTCACGGGGGGACAAGTGTTGGTAGTCCCCCCTGAGCGCGGATGGCTCTTCCTACGCTCGACGACGGAATCGGGACACCGCGTTCCGCCGTCCTTTTTGGGGCCGTTATATGACTACACGAGGCCGGCGCCTCGTGCACCCAACGACCCCGGGGTCCCTTCTTAGTCGCCTCTTACGACAGGCAGGGGATACCTCAGCCCTATTCTTCGGCCCGGTACTGCAGGGCGTACGGCGGCGCTTCATGGCCTCGCGCCGCCGCGGCGACAAACTCGCCGTCTGGCCGGGTTCGCCGCCTCTCTCTCTCGTTCGGCCGTCTCCTTGGCGAGCATGACTGCTTCGCAGAAGGAGACAGCCGCCGTCCATGCCTCTCTGCTGCCGACCATGGCTCGCACCACAGCCGGCAGGGAGAGGTCCGTCCCGATGGCGTGGCGGTCTGGAGGACCGCACGTTCAGCCACCCAGGCTGGGCACACCTCTAGGGTGTGCTGGGCCGTATCCTCGGGGCAATCGCAGTGGTGGCATCGGGGGGACTGTTCGCGCTTTATCATCGCCAGGAAACTCCCAAAGCATCCATGCCCTGAGAGCACCTGGGTCAGACGGAAGCTTAGAGCCCCATGGTGCCATGATGCAACCACCGCTCCAGGACGGGGAGTATAGCCTCCACCGTCCTGTGCCCCGCGCTCGGCCTTCCCAGCCTGAGCGCTCAAGGACTATCCAACATACCTTACACACAAAGACAACATAATGCGGCATCTATTTGTCTCTGAGCACTGCTACCTAAAGCTTTAGCAAACAAATCAAACCCATTTATGGAATTAATTGCCATTTTTATTTTTTTAAGTTTTGCCGGGTATTTCTTATTACTTTGTGAATACCGTTTAAAACTTTTTTTAAAAGACGTGATTTTGTTCTATAGTATAATATTCAATTCTATGGTGTCTATTTAAGCGATTACCCAGCTATGTATGGATGTTTGTAAAAAATCTGTGCTGCCCATGTGTAGATCTAAGTGTACACGTTTCGAAGTAAACGTAGTATTAGTAGGTAGGTACTTTTACGACCAAATCCAAACTGACTTAATTCAATTCAACAATATTTTATTAGTTTCTAATTAGAACCATTGGAAAATGCGCAGCGCAATTCATCTGTAGATGTACTTTCACTATTTTTTACGCTGAGCGTACTAACAGTCTAGACACAATGTAAGTACCAAAATGTCCACTCTTTAGCACAGCACTAAAAAACTTGTCTTGCTTGTGTGACGTCACAGCAGCACTTCACCTCAAGTGCTTGGCGTACGGTATATATCAAACAACTGATGAACGGGTTGCTACGCTAGAGCCGCCCGCCTACCTTATTAATTGTTGTCGAATTTTCAAAGGCGAGGATTTGTAATGTCTACAATGGAGGAATCAATAGTAAATTCTAATAGAAATTATATTTTTCCAGTCCCCACTATGCGTACACGTTATGAGATGGTTGAAAAAGTGTATAGTTATAATAATTTAAAAAATATATTTGTTAGGAATCATAGAAAATTCCGAGTAATGTCACAACACTAGACCACTTCCAGTAAAGTACTTGGCGTGGGAGAGCACACTATTTTTCATTTGAAAGTTTCTTAAAGTTTATTGTCTTATTATTCTAAGTTTATTATCTTTTCACAAAATCTGTTAACATGAATCAGTTCATAGAAGCTTCAAGAACAGTATCCAATTGGATTTTTCTCTTTAGAACATATAGTTGGGTCATAAAATGTAAAAATGTAAGCTACTTCCAAAGAAGTGCTTGGCGTGGTGGGAGAACTTTGTGACTACTTCATATCAAGGGCTTGGCGGTTAAAAGGTTAAGAGTGCCCTAAAAATAATGGGCTAAATTATCTAGTGTTGTTATATTGTTCCACATTTTTGATATTTGCCTTAGTTTAGAAGATTTTTTTTTTTCTCGAGTGGCGCTAGGTTTCGGTGTTATAGGCGTCTACTGTACCCCGCACATTCCATTCACTGCTAATATATGAAATCAATACGTAGTATAAAATAAAGTCGCTTTCCGCGTCTGTCCCTATGTATGCTTAAATCTTTAAAACTACGAAACGGATTTTTATGCGATTTCTTTTTAATACATAGAGTGATTCAAGAGGAAGGTTTATAAGTATAAAACATGCACAAAATAGTAATAGGTTAGGCGGTACGAAGTTCGCCGGGTCCACTAGTCTATACCAATATTATAAAGAGGAAAGATTTGTTTGTTTGTTTGTTTGTAACGAATAGGCTCCGGAAATACTGAACCGATTTGAAAAATTCTTTCACTGGTAGGAAGCTACACTATCCCCGAGTGTCATAGGCTATATTAGATTTTCAAAAAAATTAGGGATCCTTACTTAAACTCTAATAATGTAACCCAAGGTGCAATATTTTTTCCGTTGTTTACATATTTTGACAGGTGGTTTGTTGTTGTTTTTTGTTGTATTCGCCCATTCTGGGCAGTCAAAAGAACATAGTCTATAGAGCCAAGTCTTTAGTAGTATCTTATATTCTATGGCGTAACGAAGTAAGCCGGGACAGCTCGTATATGAAATAAAATAAGAACATATTTGAATAATAATAAATCTATTCAGGTATTTATTTCATTTAATATAGAGGGAGAATTATTAACAATATTGACACAAGCAAAAGAAAGCTAAAACTGTAAATCAAAGCCGTTATTTAAGACGGTGCCAAACGCGATACTAGCGCCAATTTCGAAAATAAAAATTTTAACCAAAGCCGAAATCTAGATCTCGGCCCTAGCACAATCTCGCTTTGATTTTTTTAGTTTAAAGCACTGTTATGTTATTTAGCTTCTAAAAAATTATAAAAAAGATTAAAAAAAAAATGTTTGTTGCTAAGTGGCCACTTTTTTTCTAACGGTTATTTAGGTTTATTGTTCTTATATTCTGCGCCCGTCATGGCAGGCAAAGGAACATAGTCCATACTGACAAGTCTTTAATGAAAGGTATTTCCGTATATTTTTCTAAACCTAACGATAACTGTGAGGGTGGGCTAAGAAATACTACAGAAGACGTGATGTTCCACCTGCCCAAAATAGGCAAAAAATATGACAAGATTTTTTTTTAAATAAAATCATTTTGCTGTCTGAGAAATCAAAAACAATATTTTACAGAGACTGTTACAATAATATACATATAACCAATTATATACAACAAAAATAATAATAATTGTCAATTAAAACACAATCCGCCCATATTACCGGTACACTGTCTAAAAAACACTAATTCAAACTTGCAAAACAGGCATCCTTTCTATTTTAATAGGCTTTAATCTCTCCGGAACAGGGGGATCTTTTACTTTATGCACTCTCCGTAAATGCTTCATTAGCTCGTGCCCGCGCGCAAATCCATTCGGACACATGTTGCACTTGAAAAACGCACCTTTGCCGTGCCTTCTTTTAGCATGTTCCGATCTTCTTGAAGACGATATGAATGCTTCTCCGCAGTCATCACAGATATACGGCTTTTCACCTGTATGCCGCCGCTTATGATAAGTCAGAGCCATTTTAGTAACTAATTTAGCTGAACATATATCGCATTCAAATTTCCTTTCTCTGGTATGAACTATTGTATGTTCGGATAGGCGGGCGGATGTGTAAAACTTCTTCTGGCACCACTGGCACTCAAACTTTCGCACGTCCATGTGTATCCACACTATATGGTTCTGCAACTGCGGCCGTGACGTATAAACTTTCTGGCAGTAATCGCAGATAAACTTGGCTGGATCTCTGACGTTCGATCGCTTGCTTCGCGGAAGGCTTTTAGTCTGTGGCTTCGCTTCCGGTTCGCAAATTGATCTGTGCATTCTATAGCAGCTTCTATTAGCGAACTGCTGCATACAATGTCTGCATTCCCTTACAGCGTGCATTTGGGCGTGAATCTCGTATGAGCTTTTGCGTAAGAAATGTTGTCCGCATTCTACGCAGAAAAACGAACCGGGCTTATGATTTTTCATGTGCAATTTCAATTCTGTCTCGCTTGGTAATATTGAGGGGCATTCGGTGCACATATGCACCTTTTTAGCATGCCTCTTGTACATATGATCAACCATTTCCCATCCCCTAGCTATTACCTCGCCACATAACAAGCATACATCCTTCTGAGCGTGGTTTTTTAAATGCACACTCAAGTAGAACGGACTTATGAAATCCTTTCCGCAGTCTGGGCAGGAGCAATCGGGCCCATTTCTGGCTACCCTCATTTTTTTTCTCGGTTTCGGTTTGAATTTTTTCACGTTCAACTTGTGTATCGTGGCAACTGGGTCGTCTATGTGTTCTTTTATGAGTTGTAAGGTCATTGGGTCGCCTTGGATTTGCCCTAGGATGGATTTGACGGTTGGTGGGATGTTGCTGGGGATTCCCAGGTCGACGGCTGTTAGGGCTTCGTCCCAAAGTTGGATAGATCTTCGGACGAGCGAGCGAAGTTCCCAGGCTGCCATTGTCGAGGTGACGCAGCTGACACAACAACCTTGGGGGCAGCATGACTCCTCGACTATCTAGAAAGAAATAAAAATATTTTTTTTATTTATTTATCAATCATCAATCAATATACATGGTATAAAACAAAATCCCTTGCGCTGTATGTGTGTCGCTATATATGCTTAAATCTTTAAAATTATGCAACGGATTTTGATGCGGTTTCTTCTAATAGATAGAGTGATTGAAGTGAAGGTTTATACGTATAACACATGCACATCATAGTAATAGGTTAGGCGGTACAAAGTTCGCCGGGTCGACTAGTATGTAATAATCAATTGCTGATCATATGTCTCGCTCAAACTAGAGAACAGCTAGTGAAGGTTTAAGCGATGAGATAATTATGGAAACTTCACAATATTATTTTGTCTCAGCCAAAAAAACGTTTGCTTGGTGGACATAGGCCTCCCAACTCTTGCACAGATAACCACAAGAACAAACAATGTGAGGGATTTTTACCATAATCGCCTCGCTTCGCAGCCGGCTTGGCGATTCTAGTACGAGTACGGCTGTTTAAATTTATTAACAGAGGTTGTTGTTGCCCGTGCTTTAGGCATTTCTTTAGTCGCCTTTTACGACACCCACGGGAGGAGATGGGGTGGTGATATAATATGCAGTCACCTCACAGCCTATTATTTAATTGGAATCAGGACACACTGGCGCTTTTTTACTTTCTAGGAACATAACTTTTTATAAGGACGTACTTTTAGTCTAGTCGACGTAATTTGTCATATAGTTGCCTAATTATAAGTATAACAGACGGATTATAATTGTTATCAGTATACTATTATATAAAATTATTATTAATATACTATTATTAAAATTTACACCCCACCTTGACTAAATTTCAATCACAATCACAAAGGCACGGCAGCGGAAACGATTCTCCTAAACTGCTGTCTCTTTCTAACACTCTTTCCATCCTTTTCCCCCTTGTGCATTAGCGTTATATGCTTTCTAAGCTCAAACGGCCTTATGAAACGAGCGGGACATTCCGTGCAACCATGCTTCATCTCTTTCTCACTTCTATGACGCCGCTTTATGTGATCCAAACGCCGTGAAGCAGATATAAACCTATCACCACACGTATCGCATATGTAAGGTTTCTCTCCAGTATGAGTACGCTGATGCAGCGAGTGGCCTAGCGAGGTCGTAAAAACAGAATCGCACAGGTTGCACTTGTAAGTGTTGCGCTGTTCAGGGGTTTGGTGGGTTTGCATGTGTGATCTCAGGTGCGTCATTGTCGATGTACGCTTGCCACAATGCGTGCAAACCCACGGTAGTACGTTCATGTGTTTCTGTACAATATGTATGCGAAGCGACGGTTTTTTATCGTAAGTATTTCCGCAATCCGCGCATTGGAACACCGATTGCTTTATCGTCTCATCTTTACACGACCGCTTGTGGTGTCTAAAGCACTTTGCATTTTCAAAGCTTTGTTTACAATTTGAGCAGTGAAAAAGCGTGTGACTGTACATGTGCGCCCTTAAAGCCCTATCAGAAGTGAATCCATAACCGCACAGATTGCACTCGAGAGCCGAATCGTTATGAACCTCTCTAACATGCCAATCCAACGCTGCCTCTCTATCAAACAGCTTGTAGCACTTATTGCAGTCAAAAAGGACCTTCTTGTGGCTTTTTAGCAAATGCCGTTTCAAATTCTCTTTCTCAACAACCGTACCGCAATGTATACAAACTCTGTTCTTTGTTCTCTTTAAATGTGCATTAAGATCGTAGGGTACTTTAAACGTCTTTCCACAATCGGGACATTCGCATTTCAACCTTGTCTTCTTCTCGTAAGGTCTAGTTTTCGGCTGATCGATCTCTTTCGTCAGCCTTTCGAAGGCTTGCTTCGTATCTTTGACGTGGTCTACTGTATCCTTGAGTACAGTTGGGGCTTCGTCGCTCATGAATACGTAGTAGACTTTCGACTGGTCTAGAGGTATTTCGAGAGAAGCTAGACTTTCCGCGGCTTCGTGCCAGCGTTGGGCCGAAGTCCTGACCAGCTGTCGGAGTTGTGTGGCTGCTAAGGTCTCCTCGGAGCAGATCCTGCATACTCCACCCGGCAGCTCTGGTTCAAGGCCCATCTGGAAGCAGGTGATAGCATCAGTCCGCTCCATTTGATACTTTAACTGTGTCGGTATTAAGCTCAAAATCGTTCAGACTTTCTGTTCTCTTGGTTTTTATTTGCGTTCAAGATTCTGATTGAAATAGATTTAGTTTTCTAAATTATTATTTCGGAAAAGAAACACACAAATGTAATTTTGTCTATGCTTTTAACGGCCCAAAACAGCTATTGATATTTCTTGCTTCTCATGTAATGTTTACCTGAGCTGCTTGGTGGGCACCCTGAACTACCTCGCCTCTCGCAATATAGAATACTTAACCAAATAAGGTACCAATAGCAATTAGATTAGTCTAATTGACTTTCAATAAGTGATATATCTTGTATCCTTTATTGCATAATAAGAATTTTTTACTTTGACTTTAATGCAACAAACGATTAATATAACCCATCGAACAAAAATACTCTAGAATAGTCATAAGTGTAACCTAAAATCAATAAGTTTTATCAAAGAATAACTATGCACCTAATAGTACCTACATAGTTTTATAAAGATCTAAAGGAAAAAACAAAAATGGGTTAAGTAACTCTTTATTTACTTTAACTTAGATTAAGTTAAGGTCTCGCTTAAACTTTAAACATTGTTCTGATGATTCTTTAGAAATAATTATAATTTTAATAGTATTGGTGTAACAGGCCACTAATAACTACATTGACAAACTAATCAAAATTACTCCTATAACTTTTATCCCACCGCAGTCCGTGCTTCATCCATATATGGCCACTGAAACCAATTCGACTACTAAACTTAGCCTCGCACACATGACACTTAAACCTATCTTCCTTTTTAACATGAACATTTAAGTGCTCATTCAAACTAAGACGACTTTTGAATGTTTTACCACAAAAATCGCATTGTAAACTGAAAAGTTTCAAGTGTACTTGTGTTATATGATCGGCCACACCGAGTTTTGTTCTATACGACTTTTGGCAGTAATCACAGATGAAGGAACGATCAGATTTCGGCACCACGGCGCAGGACAATGCGTGATGCCTCAGACACTTAACGTTCGGTAGAAATGTGCCACATTTTGTGCACATTTTCTCTACATGAGTATTCCTATGTGCGAAAAGCGACCTTTTACAAACAAAACTATACAAGCATACAGCGCACGTATATGAACCCGTGTGGTATTTGGTTGAATGTTCCGATAGTTTGCGAGGCGTCGAGAATCCATCGTAGCACTTATTGCATTTATAAAACGGCGTCTTATGTTGTTCCATGTGTTTTTTGAACTTTTTTGTATCTAACACCTCGTTGCACGTTTTACAAACTTTAATACTGGAACCTTCTAAATGCTTAGCCAACTCGGTGTGTACTAAGAACGGTCTCTCGCATTTTGGGCATTTGTATCTTATTCTTTTGCTATTTTTAATGATTTCCTTTTTTTCTGCTTCGTATTTTTTAGACCATTTAATGTAGGATTGCTTCTTTTTAAACACAGCCAAAGCTGTTCGCGTATCTTTTAAATGTTCTTTATGAGTATGAACATTTGTATGATTTTCGTTGAAATCCGCAATTAAGGTACCAATTCTTTTGGTAGCACATTTTTTTGGTTTCATTTTGTTTATATTGTCTATAGCCAATAGCCAACGTTCGTGCGATTGTCGGCAAAGTTTGTGGAAGTTACCAGCAGATAGAGCTTCTCTATAGCAAGCTTGACAAGCAGCCATTGGCAGCGGTGGCCGTGTGTCCACCTAAAACAATGTTCAATCTTAGATTTTGAGTTTGATTTTTAATTTTTGAGTTTGCGTTTAATATCCATATTTTTTTTAATCCAGGTTGGTCAGGCAGGATTCAAAATAATGTATTTTTAATTTTTAATCAAAAATCTTTATTATTCATATTTACAACAAGTAATAAAAAATATAAAAACATTTATATGTTCAGTAAATAGCTAGCACAATCATAACGTAGGTACCCTACTCTGCATGGCCGATTTAAGAAATTTAAAGCATTAAAATATCAACTGAAATAAGATAAATGTACGAGAAAGATAACGTAACACTCGGAGCCCTAAACTAGAAAAAAATTGTTTGTGCCTAGGGTGCCCGAAACATATAGAAAGACATACAAACACAATAAACATAAAAAGTAAAGATATCAGTTATGTGATAGGTACATAATTATAATGATTCATAATTAAAAATAGCTTCTCAAGTTGTTTCGTCTTCATTTTTCAGATTAACTTTTTTGTTTATGTTTTTTTTTTACTAAACAAGTCAACTAAAATTAATAAAACAAATCAACCATTAAAGACGGGTCTTCCGCAGCTGTCTCTTTCTCTCTCTGATGTTTCTTGCTGTGATGAACCAAACCCCTGACCGACCCAAACTTCATATCACAAACTTTACACGCTATCTCTCTCTGATTCTCCTGTCCATGTACTGTTTCCACATGCTTCTTCAACAAGTAGGGAAGCATGAACGCTGCTGAGCAAAATTCGCACTTATGGCTAGGGGTTTTAAGAACCTTTGTATGACATCTTCGTACGTGGACTGCTCTTTTAGAAGAGCCTGTAAAAGATTCATCGCAAAAGCTGCATTGGTAAGGTGTTTCCCCTGTGTGGATCCTTAAGTGCTGCGCATGACCTAGCTTTGAATGGAGCATGATCCCGCAATAGTGGCAGGTGAATTTTGAGCTTTCCTGATGCGTTTTAAGATGCTGCGACATATGTGCAGCTGCAAGTACCTTTCCGCAATGCGGGCATGGTCTGTGAGTATTCTTCATGTGCACAATTTGAATATGAGCAGCCACATAACGTTTCCCGCTGTATTTCTTACCGCAGTAGTCGCAGTAGCATTCTGTATCCAAACTGCCTCGCAGACCAACTTTTACTTTACGGTCATTATTCTTGTTTTCAAACTCAATCATGACTTTGTGTTTAGTTCTATGCGTTTCTCTAGTTCTATCTAAATTGCAGCATTCTTTTACATGGTATAGGTAGCATGGTTGGTTTTTGAAGATCTTATCGCAGCCAGGGCAGGTTTTAACGGCATGTACACCGTTATGTGCATTCATTGCGAATATAGATTTGAAGTTTCTTCCACAGTCTCCGCAGCTGTGGGAGCCAGGGGCGTGAAACTTGGCCTTATGTTGCAGATAAACATTCTTTTTGAGAAAAACTGATGGACATTTTTTGCATACAATAGGATTTGCATTGTGCTCTGTTAGTAAATGCTCTAGAATTCCATCTTTAGTGCACCACTGTCCGCACATTTCACAAGCTCTGCAGGTACTTGATTGACTGAGATGATCGCTATAATGTTTTGCATAAACAAACTTCTTTCCGCAATCCATGCATTTGAAGTTACCTTTTATTTCTTCGATAACATTTCTAATAGGACTCTTTTCAATTTCAACTTTTTTACTGACATCGGAAACTTGCATCTCATGATTGCTGATGCTGACACGTATGGCCGTTATACCATGCAGTTCTTCCTTAGTTGGTAGCCTCAAGAGGTTTTCTACGGACTGCCTCCACTTGGTCTCCGAGTCCTGACAGAGATCTCTGAAGTGAGCAGCATCAAGCGTCGCCTGGGTGCACTCAGAGCATAGGCCTGATGGACGCTCCGGGTCTGCCCGCACCTGGAAGCACCAGCTAGTCAAATGGCCACAATTTGATTTTTATTTTCATAGTTTCATATTGGGTTTTAGGGATCCAGTGATTGTTAGAAAGTGGGTTTAGAAATCGCTCCAATTGTCGAAAAGTAGGAAAAGTACCCATAATCAGCAGTGGAGTGGCAGGATGCCCTAAGTGCCTTTGTAAACAGCTTGCGTAACGCCGCCTAAAGTGACGCTATGTTTGTAAATGCGACGCTACTTTATTTCGAACTTTAGAGCTCTACTCTATAAAAATAACGATGGATTGGCCGATTGTGTAAAAAAACCCTCAAACATTAAAGGAAGTATGTACTATGTACATAGATTCTGTAACCAAATTTTTAATTTTATTGCAATAAAATCATTTGGTATGGCGACGCCATTTTGTATGGCGGGAATGTAATGACGCCGTTCAGTTCCACGCAGATATTTAACCAAATTTCCACTACATGGTCAATAGGTAACAAAGAAGTGAACTTACTTCAACTCCAGTAATGGTCTCTAGAAGCTCCGCAAGGCTGATAGGCCGATTTCCATCCATCATTACTGTGTCACAGAGGTAAACCTGTCCCTCGGACGTGTCTCCCATGCAGATTCGGCATTTATTCTCCCCATCTCCTTTTACAATGTGGGAGATTAACGCCTTTACGTCGACTTGACGCGACATTTCTATAAAAATCACCAAGGTGCCACGCAGTTGGTAACAATATTTCTAAATAATAAGTGCAATAGAATATATTAGAAAATAAAAGATAAAGAAACGGCGTGCAAAACACCAAACTCGAAAGAAAGAATGAATGAATGAAATATACTCCTATTCTAGACAGGCAAAGGAACATAGCCCATACAGCCATATCTTCAGTAGTATTTTCTTAGAAACTAACCGTCTTATTCATAAAGATACAGTAGATTTTAAGTAGCCTTACTGGAGGTCTACTTCTCTGGTTTGTTGTATGGTAAATACGTGACATCCAGTCTCAATTGACATACATCAAATAACTAAAATGCTCTTTAAATTTTTATGAATAATAGGGTAAGCATTTACTGAATTTTCTCTTTTGATGTCGAAATGGTTACAAGATCATCAACAAATCTTAGATGGGACAATTTATCTCCGTTTATTGATAAACCCAGGTATTCCGCTAATTTCTGAGATCGGGTGGCTGGATGGATTTCGGCGCTTTCCCCAAATTCATCTTTAAAAATAATAATTTTATATGATTGATGAAACTGTCAGTCAGTTTGTTAGGATTGTCATTCATGTCAAAATAATAAAATCAAAGTGTTTTTCTGCGGTGAATTTGTTTGTGAAAAATTCCAAGATGGTAAATAATTTCTGATTATCTCAATAATCCCTCACGAAATGAATGCAAAAATAGTGTTAATAAAATCAGTTTTATCAAAACTACATTGTACTGCACTTATTTTGGTCATAAAACATATATTTCTGTTCTAAAATTGTATTCGGATACTGGCCAATAGCCGATAGTCAATGGATAATTTATTCTCAGAAATGTATATATTCCTATTTCAGCTTTAATTTTACTTTATTGTGCTAATTTATGTATATTGCCCGAAGTAGAGCCTTCTGGTAAAGTGCAAACTTGTAAAGAAATTATTTTTATTGATAATTTTCTGTAAACATTTTCTGATAATTGTTAGGTAGGTACCTATTTGTCTATGCTTGAAATCATCAGGCGGTTTTATTTAGCTCATGTGACTCAAAACTATTACCCAAAGCTTAAATTTAACGACTCCGAGCTTAAGAAGCAGTTGTAAAAATTACAACACTGCACTGCTGATCCAAAATATAGGTTCTTAACAAAAAAAAAAAAAAAACTAAGAATAATAAAAAGAACTTTAAAAATAATTTATGGGCTCTGAATCATTGAAGAAAGCTAAATAGATTTATTATGTACTGTCTATCCCTGTGGTATAGTTGGCAATGATGTTGTCTGTTTATTTGGGAATTCTGGTTCAATTCCTGACAGGGCCAACATTTTTATTAACTTTTGTTTTGTTTTGCTAGCTGTTTGTAAGTGTTTTGGGCACCCTAGCTAAAGGATCTTAATTATGATGCATTATTATTACAAATATTATATTTATTGAGTGTTAGCTGGGTAATATGAAATAAAACTAAAAATTAAGTGAATAACTTCCATGAACTTCTTACTCACATGTTGATTTCTCACAAAAATCACGTTATGGTGGTTTTCGGTTAGATAGGACCTTGCAGGCTTGAATCACCTGATTGTCCGAAAAGTAAGATGATTCAGTGCTTCGGAAGGCACGGTAAGCTTAATAGTGGTAAAACAAAATAAGTGGTGGTATTTATAACTGCGGTGACAAGCTGACTCCTTGTCTCGTTGGTAATAAAGCATAAACTGCTAAATGTGGGTCTGGCTCTTGAGCTGGTGCCACTGCCTTATCCTTCAGGAAATAAAAGGCGTGAGATTATGTATACATGTATGTACTTACATGAGAATTTATCTCCGCAGCAACCTCAGATCCTAGTTCTCCGTGAAGGTACCGACCAGTCGCAAGGCAAGCCGCAGCTTATCTCCAACATCAATGCTTGCCAGCTCGTTGTTGATGCGGTAAATTATACAATACAATTATTTTATTAGTTCCTCGGCACCATCTTTTCCTCAGCATCATCCTATCCTTTAAAAGTCTCATCAATAGGCATAAGCGTTTTCCATTTTCCTTAAAGCCAAAGATTTGGCATCATATACTATATTATGAGAACATACTTTGACCAAAAATATTTAGTTATTCGTCCTTTGTCCCTTTGCAGTAATGTACAGTTAGGTTTGATTCCTGGTGGGAGCATACATTGTTATAATGGATATCAGTATTTGTTTACCATCCTGAGTATGTCTTATGTTTTTAGTATCCTAGATACAGATTCTACAGCAATGAGTGTTTTTTTTTTTTAAGATTTTATTTTATTTTAAGGAAGTTGAAAATTGAAAAAAAATTGAAAAATAATTTATTTATATAAATATGCAGAAATTTACAATACATAAATTAGTATTATATACATATTTCAATTAAAATAAAATCTACATATTTATTACCCATTGCATGTTTAAAAAAGTTAAATAATAGGGTTACAACACTAGGCAAAGCCTGTGTCCTTGAAACTTGATCCGGTATATAAGAGATGGTAATGCCGTGGTGGTTATAATTAAAATTAACTATCTTAACTTACAAATTATACTACAAAATAATTCAATACAAAAAATAAAAGTAAAAATGTGACCTGATAAAATTAATATAAATAGTATGCACATTAATTAAACAATTGTGGAAATCAAATCTTCTGTCTCATCATATGTTAATAGTTATAATTAATAGTTATTATATTATGTTATTTATTTTTTAATTCTGTTACTTTCTCAGGTCCGCACAACCCTCGGGCCTCGTGGTATGGACAAGCTGATTGTGGACCATAATGGCAAGGCTGTTGTCTCCAACGATGGTGCCACCATTATGAAGGTATAACATAATTATTTAACACATAAATATTTAATTTTAAGACCATCCTAATCATCATAGACCAAAAATAAGTGGTTTTTGCTCCTAAAGACCTCTTTTCATATTCGGTAAATGCTGACTATGGCTTAACATGCGTTTTTTTTTTACTGTTAACTCCTAAGAGTACCCTGCGACCCTGGGGGTAGCCGCAGGGTAATGTGGGGTTCGCACCCACTACAACCCGCCGGTGTCCATCTCGGCTGTTAGCAAGGGGGTCACGGGAGATCTTTCGATCGTTATGTTCAACTCCGCGACCCCCTCCAGCATTGGCTTTTTAGTCTCATCTCGGGAAATGGCTTAACATGCCTGGCACATGACCATATCATTCTTATGATATCCATAGTTGCAACAGTTAAATTTCGCCTGCGTAGCATGACCAACCATTTGTCGAATCGTTCTGACACTTTTTATCGCTTTTTACCTATCAATTGCGGGAAGTATAGAGATGATCGACAAAAGTCACAGATATAGACAGTGTCATGCTACCACGGCAGGTCTCTTTATTTTTTTGGAGCCCTATCACATTGTACTACAGCCAATGATTAAAACAAACGGATCCAATTACTGAATCACTATGTGGATCATGTTGATGAATGAGGCTTGCATACACATCCATAAACTAAAGCATGGGCACCAAGACGACGGTTTTGAAATGTTTGTAGTAGTCCAAGGGGTTAAGTCTCTTAACTAAAAACGAGCGACTTCGTATATCATCGCCGCTTTAAAAAAGGCAATTTTTGTTGCACGTCCAAAGAAAACAGCAATGCTTAACGAAGTCGCTAACAAGACAGTTACGAGTCAATCGTTTTTAGTTAAGAAACTTGACCCCCAGGGAAGGTTCAAAAGGTGAGAAAATGTGGAAAAATTGAGGGGAAATTAGTAAAAAAAAAACGATTTAATTTTCCATATAAAATTGTACGGCGCGATACGAAGTTCGCCGGGACAGCTAGTTGGATAATATTATACTGGTTTGTTGTTTGTAGCTTTTGGACATCGTCCACCCGGCTGCCAAAACCCTGGTCGACATTGCGAAGTCACAAGATGCTGAGGTAAGTTGCACTAATAATTATTATTTTAATTTAATGGACTTGACTCCACTTCAGTGGAGTATTTTGCCAATGTCAAGTTCACAAATTAGGTTTAAAGGGTGGGCTTAAAGCCCGCCATCGTTGTACGGTTATTTTATGTTTATTGGATTATGGTTTTAAAGCCCGCTAACAAAACACGTGGTTTCGGAACCAACGTTAAAACAGTAATCTGCCTACTAATATTTGTATAATGTGACTTTGCCATTTTTGTCTTAAAAAAAGTCTTATATTGATTTTTTATTAGTGCGCGCGAGTTTGCCAGCGCAATGCTCCTTTGAACCACAAAATCCTAAATTTCCATTTTCTCGATTTTTTTCCCTGTTTTTCCCATGTCTAGAATGAGATCTTCTATTTGGGGGTGTTTTTTTTATGCACATACCAAAGATTCGCACTGTATGTCCATAATTCCATACTAATATTATAAATACTTAGCACTTTTTATACACTATGTAGGTATATTTCGTAATCAGGTGAATAATCCTGATATTCTGTCAAGCATTGGACTGTTTGTGCCTAAGCAGGCGGCGCGGGTGCTACGGCGCAGGCCGCAACTTTTGATCACTGTGTCTGAGTACCGCACTCTTCACGGACGCAATGCTCCTACTCCGAGAGCAGTTAAACTTATTAATGTTCTTGTTAAAGTTTACTATGATACTGATATATTTTGCGACCCTATGTCTAAATTAGAAAATAGTTTAACACTACTATTAAGTATGTAAAATTATTATTTAAATTGTATTATTATCTTGTCCCGTGATAGCAATACGTGCGTTCTGGCTCTAGCTGTAAGCATTATTGTAGACTTATTATCTATACCAATATTATAAAGAGGAAAGATTTGTTTGTTTGTTTGTAACGAATAGGCTCCGGAAATACTGAACCGATTTGAAAAATTCTTTCACTGGTAGGAAGCTACACTATCCCCGAGTGTCATAGGCTATATTAGATTTTCAAAAAAATTAGGGATCCTTACTTAAACTCAAATAATGTAACCCAAGGTGCAATATTTTTTCCATTGTTTACATATTTTGACAGGTGGTTTGTTGTTGTTTGTTATTTTATTCGCCCATTCTGGGCAGTCAAAAGGACATAGTCTATAGAGCCAATTCTTTTGTAGTATCTTATATTCTATGGCGTAACGAAGTAAGCCGGGACAGCTCGTAATAAATAAATAAATAAATAAATGCGAATGTAATTCTGTCTGGCTGTCTATCTGTCTGTCTGTATCGCTGTCCTGAGAAGACTACTGAACTTGAGTCTGAGACTTTATTTTATACTATGTACTAGAGGCTGCCCCGCGGTATCACCCGCGCAGATTTCTCTTAAACACAAAAATCCCGTTTTCTCCCGTTCCCGTGGGAATTTCGGGAAATTATTCCTTAGTGCTCCCCTACACTGCCCAAGGAACCCACGTGCAAAATTTCAGCCCGCTACGCCTAGTAGTTTCGGCTCTGCGTTGTCTGTCAGTCAGTCAGTAACGGAAGAGTTTTATATATATTGACTAGAGGCTGCACCGCGGTATTACCCGCGCAGATTTTTAATAAATCCCAAAAATCCATTTTTTTTTCCCGTTCCCGTGGGAATTTCGGGAAATCCTTTCTTAGTGCTCACCTACACTCCCTAAGGAACCTACATACAAATTTTCAGCCCGCTACGCCCAGTAGTTTCGGCTCTGCGTTGTCTGTCAGTCAGTCAGTAACGGAAGAGTTTTATATATATTGACTAGAGGCTGCCCCGCGGGTTTTCCCGCGCAGATTTCTCATAAACACAAAATTCCCGTTTTTTCCCGTTCCCGTGGGAATTTCGGGAAATCCCTTCTTAGTGCTCACCTACACTCCCCAAGGAACCCACGTGCCAATTTTCAGCTTTGTACGCCCAGTAGTTTCGGCTCTGCGTTGTCTGTCAGTCAGTCAGTCAGTCAGTAACGAAAGAGTTTTATATATATTGATTGATTATCTTTTGTCGCTTCAGGTGGGTGATGGCACCACCTCCGTGGTCATCATCGCTGGAGAGATCCTGAAAAGGATGAAGCCATTCGTTGAAGAAGGTGAGCAGATCTGTGAAAGAGATATATAGAAAACCATTGCTGTTTTGTTCTTAGGACATCTACGGTTGTAATCCTTAAAAAGCACCAAAAGTTTTAGAATGATGTCATTAACACTGATATTAAATTTTTGTTGTTTATTTAGCTAAGCGACTCACCCCCCAGTTGTCTTTTTTTAACCGACTTCAAAAAAGCAGCTTGTCAGTTTGACCTGTATGTTTGTATGTATGTATTTTTGTCCGCGATTATCTAGGGTTTGGCTGAACCGATTTTAATGCGGTTTCCACAGAAGTATTTGTTACATTCTGGAGATTGTTTTAGTACCTATTCTAACAGACTTCAGAAAAGAGGAATTTTCAGTTTATGTATGTGCCAATTTATTGAAGGCGGTTTCTTTTTTTTTTTTGTTAAAAAAGAACTTATTTTCTCTTAGTATCTTTAAAAAATCTTCCATTCTGCTGACTAAACTGCTCCGTGGCTCAGTTGGGAACGACGCTGGTGCACCGGGTTCTATTCCCGGCGGGGCGAACAATGTTATGATGTATAGAATAGAATAAAATAGAAAACACTTTATTGCATACAAAGTAAGATACAAAAGTACATTAATAAATTCAGGGTACAAACAAATTGAATTTGCTTGCAATGGGTGGCCTTATCGCTAAGAGCGATTTCTTCTAGGCAACCCACTTAGAATATATCGATGTTTTGTTTCCCAGTCTAGGTGTATGTTTTGTGTGTGATGTGTTACTAATTATAACACATACCAATCTTTCCTATAGGCGTCCACCCGAGGATTATAGCCCGCGCGGTCCGCAAAGCCAGCAGCCTTGCAGTGGAGAAAATTAAACAGCTCGCCGTCAAGATAGACAACAAGAGCCCTGCTGAACAGAGGTAAGTACATTAACAACCGATAGATGTCCACTGCTGGGCATAGGTCTCCTCCACAGACAGGGGAGTGTACCTACCGAAATCGCCAGGCTTGTCAGCCGGGTTGGCGATCGCAGTGTGGCTCTTCAAGTATTTCAATAGTAGATGTTGCTGACCGTCCATCGGGTGTCCCTTAGTTTTCTGTTGATGTGTTTCACCTTAAGAGCCATAGCACAGCTAAAGTATGATAGAAACCTACAAAAAGTGTTGCTAAAAACGACCGCTTTTGGCAACAATAACAGTTTAGTTTAATAAACAGTTCCAAAAACATATTAGGCTGCATCTAGTGGAATACTGTTTCTCATTTTTGATATTTGCCTTAGTTTAGAAGATATTATTATTTTTCGCGGGTGGCGCTACTTTGGCTGTGCTATGCCTCCTAATAATCATTGATTATGTAATAAGCCTCATCTGTTATGCCAATGATTATAAACAACGGATCCAATTACTGAAAAACTTTCTGTGTGGATTAAAACGTTTATGAGGCTAAACAGAACTATTTCTTAAAAGTTAGATGCTCCAAGTGATATGTTATTAATATTTGCTAAGAATTGACATACAGTGTTTCTGACAAGGCGGTAATAAGTCAAAGTAGGTATTTATCTCACCATTCCTAACAACTTTGCCAAAGGAACATGGGTCGAAATCTCAAAACAAAAATCAGCTGTTCCATACATTGGTTCAATTGATTAGGTGACAGGGTCAATGTACGGGACAGTTGATTTTTGTTTCGAGAATTTTACTCACGTTGCTTTAGGAAAGTTGCAAGGTATGGTGGGCTGA
Source organism: Euspilapteryx auroguttella (assembly GCA_951802225.1). Lineage (NCBI taxonomy): Eukaryota > Metazoa > Arthropoda > Insecta > Lepidoptera > Gracillariidae > Euspilapteryx > Euspilapteryx auroguttella. The sequence goes on from OX637669.1 coordinate 4,707,568, forward strand.
ATCCCTCGTTTAAATTACAAATACAAAATTACAAATACAAAATTTATTTATTTCCTGTTTTCAAAAAATCACAATGGTGAACATCCCTTTTAAGTTAAGTAAAACCTGTGTTAGGGATGTTCGCACTTTCCAGATCGGTAACAGTAACAGAACAAAATAATATATATAAGTATAAAAGTTAAACTAAAGTAATTTTTACCTTTCAATAGCCTTAAGTGACAAAGTATACCTTATAGATAACAACAAGTTTAAATAAACACTAAATCTTACAAAACAATGAAACCTAAAACAACAATAGGAAAACAGTGCAAGCAAAATCGTGTTTTTTTTTTTTTTATCTACTTTCCTATATTTATATACTAACAACAAGCACTCATACATGTGAGAGAAGATCTTCTATGTTTTCGTAATTTTGAGACTTTAGCCAGGTTGTTAATTTCCGTTTACATTCAGTATTTGTTAGAAGGTACAAATTAATTATTCTATTTATTCTATTGTATAACCTTATGGATTGCGATTTGAATTGTAATTGGGCAAATTTCGTTTTAACTGGATACATTTTAATTACATTATATTGAGAACGTTTATTTTTCACTGTATTTTGGTCAATCAAATTGGATTTGTGTACTTTGAGAACACAGTTTACTTAATTACAGCACAGTTTACTTAATTATAACCATCTTGTCAGAATCAACATGTATGCTACTGTATAACTTCAGCGTTATAAGCCTAAAAATGATGCAATGATCATGAGATACTGACCCATTATCAAAAACTTTTATTTAACTTTCAATGTAGGTTATATGTGTGAATGTTTCTTTGGGTGAAAGTTTTCAACTCAGGCTGAAATTTTGTTACGCATTCAGTGTTTCTAACAATTTATAGTAAGCTAATTTGACGTCATTAAAAAATCCAACAGAAAAATCAAGATGGCGGACTAGTTAATTCTTGTGCACTCCTACATTATGGGTATCAAATGCAAGGCCTTTCTGAGAATAACATGAAAAATAACTTAAGAAAATTTGAGCTTGATTTAAAAAAAGGTTTTTACCCATTAACTTATTATTAATAGTAGTTTATTCAACAAGGGTGTAAAGTGATGAATTATGTACGAGGGTGGTCTGCTAAAACCCGAGCGCAGAGAGAGTTTCAAGGGTAAATAATTACTTGAAACTTGAACAAGCGAGGATTTTAACCTCACCCGAGGCAGAATAACTTTACCCCCAAGTTGTATATACTGCTTTTTATTCCATGACGATAAAATTTACTACTGACCTAATCAGCCAGCTTGTTTTCAATCCCACTTCACTTTAATCATTTATTTTTGTAACTATAATACAATAAGTACATCATAATTGCCCAGAGGTCAATAATGAATGTATGGAAATTCATTATTGACCGGCTACAAACAGCCTGTAAATAATGAGGAACTTGACGACCTGAGAACAGTAATAAAAAAGTGTACTTTTCGAGTGGATGGGATAAAAAATAATATTATATTGTCGTAGGGAGCTGCTGCGCAAGTGCGCGGCCACGGCGATGTCCTCGAAGCTGATCCACCAGCAGAAGGACCTGTTCTCCAACATGGTGGTGGACGCCGTGCTGTCGCTGGACGCTCCCCTGCTGCCTCTCGATATGATCGGTGAGTCCTTTTGATAGGTGATCTCGATCTTTGTATTGTAAAAAAAATTAAAATAGTTTATAAATCGTAAGTTTTTTTTGCATAAATTTTGCATAAGAGATATATTCTTGTTGCCTTAAGATTACTTGAAACTAACGAAAACAGCACATATTTTAGGAAATTTTAAGATGAATGCTAAATTTAAAGATAAAACACAATAAAACTTTTCTAAACATTTATTTTAGTAAGTAATTATAAGTAGAGACCGACCGGAGGTTCGGTTTCGGTTTCGGCCAGATTCGGCCAAAAAATCTTGTTTCGGTGTCGGCTAATAACGGCCGAATCATCTATACCAATATTATAAAGAGGAAAGATTTGTTTGTTTGTTTGTAACGAATAGGCTCCGGAAATACTGAACCGATATGAAAAATTCTTTCACTGGTAGGAAGCTACATTAACCCCGAGTGTCATAGGCTATATAAGATTCAAAAAATTTAGGGATCCTTACTTGAACTCAAGTAATGTAACCCAAGGTGCAATATTTTTTCTATTGTTTACATATTTTGACAGGTGGTTTGTTGTTGTTGTTTGTTTTTTATTCGCCCATTCTGGGCAGTCAAAAGAACATAGGCTATAGAGCCAAGTCTTTAGTAGTATCTTATATTCTATGTCGTAACGAAGTAAGCCGGGAAAGGTCGTGTATTATAATTATAATGCGGTATGAAGTTAGTCGAGTCAACTAGTTATTTCTAATTCCATATCTCTTTTAAAAAAAGGCATCAAGAAGGTATCAGGCGGTGCCCTGGAAGACTCATTCCTGGTCGCTGGAGTGGCCTTCAAGAAAACCTTCTCCTACGCTGGTTTTGAGATGCAGCCGAAAAGCTACACCGACTGCAAGATTGCTTTGCTGAATATTGAGCTGGAACTTAAAGCTGAGAGGGATAATGCTGAGGTGAGATCCTGCCCTATTATACTTCTGAATGATATACAGGGTGTTTCTGACAAGGCGGTAATAAATCGAAGGAGGTATTCAGCTCACCATACCAAACGACTTTCCCAAAGCAATATGGGCCGAAATCACAAAAAAAATAACAGCTGTTCCATACATTGGTTCGATCAGCTGACGGGGCCAACCAGGGCCTACACTACAGCCAGCATTCTGTAGGTGGGTGTAGACTTTTAACCTAAGGCGATACGAAGTTTGCCGGGTCATCTAGTTTGTAATACATTTTCAGAAAATTAAGTAAATCCAAAATATCCCTAATCCCTTAGTATTTTGTGCATGTATTATACTTATAAACTTACCTTTTGAATCACTATATTTGTTAAAAAAAACCTCATCACAATCCGTTGCGTAGTTTTAAAGATTCAAGCATACATAGGGACAGACGCGTGAAGCCACTTTGTTTTATACTATGTACTAGAGGCTTCCCCGCGGTATTTCCCGCGCAGATTTCTCATAAACACAAAAATTTTCCCGTTTTTTCCCGTTACCGTAGGAATTTTAGGAAATCCTTTCTTAGTGCTCACCTACACTCCCTAAGGAACCTACATGCAAAATTTCAGCCCGCTACGCCCAGTAGTTTCGGCTCTGCGTTGTCTGTCAGTCAGTCAGTCAGTCAGTAACGGAAGAGTTTTATATATATCGATTTTGATATTGATTAATATTTGTATCAGGTGCGCGTGGACAACGTGACGGAATACCAGAAAATAGTAGACGCCGAGTGGAAGATTCTGTACGACAAGCTGGCGGCCGTGCACGCGTGCGGCGCGCACGTCGTGCTCAGCAAGCTGCCCATCGGAGACGTCGCCACGCAGTACTTTGCCGACCGGTCAGTCTTCATTTGATACTAGGGGCGTCTCCAGGCGACCATTGTCGTAAGGCAAGGCAAACATTTGTTTTCCTGAGCCAATTAGTGGGCACCCTGAACTACCTCGCCTCTATCAGTATAGGATACTTTACGAAATAAGGTATCAATATTAATTAGATTAGTCTAATTGACTTTCAATAAGCGATATCTTGTATCCTGTATTGAATAAATCATTTTTTACTTTACTTTTTACTTTACTAGCTTTTTTTTATCCGCTCGAAAACACCCCTTTTCGTACCTGTACACGTATTGAAAAAGTAACACTTTATTGACCATCGGATCACAGCTGGTTGAATATGAATTTCCATACAATATTATGAATGTACTGAATAGTTATTTAATCTGTGCATCTGTAGAAAATTTAAACCTCACCGCGTCGTGCGCACATAAACTGTGCATAATTTAAATGCGTTTGAGGGTAGGTAATCGTTCTATAGAATAGCTCCATGGCCTAGACTGACATTAGAAAAAAAAGGCGGCAAAATAATTGTTTTTGTTTAAGTGTTTTAGTACTTACCTATGTAGGTATTATGAGAATGCAATTACTTTGTTATTGTTACAAAATAAGTGATTGAAGTAAAATGGATTTAAAAACAAGTTTACTGATTATTTCGACAGAATTAGGTAGGTACCTAGGTTTCTACTTTTTATGGAAAAAAACATCTCGTCGGATGGAATGAAAAGTAGAATATAACCTTCATACATAATACATTACTTTACGCCCTTGTTAATAATACACTATTTTTATCCCATCCACTCGAAAATTAAACTTTTTTATTACTATTCTCTAGTCGTAAACTTCCTCATTATTCACATGCGGTTTCTAGCCGGTCAATAATGAATTTTTATACATTCTTTATTGACCTCTGGGCAATTATGATGTAATTATTGTATTGTATTATAGTAACAAAAATAAATGATTGAAGTGAAGTGGGATTGAAAACAAGCTTGCTGATTAGGTCAGCAAAATTAGGTAGGAACATAGATAATTCTTTTTGATATGTAAATTTTCTCGTCGGATGGAATAAAAAGCAGTATATACAACTTGGTAAAGTTATTCTGCCTCGGGTGAAGTGAAGACCACCCTCGTACATAATACATCACTATACACTTTTGTTTAATAAACTACTATTATTTATTAAACATAGGTAGGTATATACATATATATGCGACATACAACTTATACCTAGTCTCACAAAACTGTTTAATCAGTTTATACAATATTTAGTTTCGGTTGAGTATTGTCAAATTCGATTCCGATTGATGCCGAAAGCTTTACTCGCTTTTTACGGCACCCCAAGAAAAAGAGATGGGGGTCGGGCGGGTGGTATAATTAAAACTGTTTTTTTTTTTTGTTGATGATGATGACGAATGATGTTTTGCAGCGACATGTTCTGCGCGGGCCGCGTGCCGGAGGAGGACATGAAGCGCACGCAGCGCGCGTGCGGCGGCGCCGTGCTCACCTCCGTCAGAGACCTGCAGGTACACTGGCATACTTATGCCACTTGGTTGGCATACTTATACCACTTGATTGGCATACTTATACTACTGGGGTGACATACTTATACCACTTGGTTGGCATACTTATACTACTGGGGTGACATACTTATACAACTTGGTTGGCATACTTATACCACTTGGTTGGCATACTTATACCACTTGGTTGGCATACTTATACTACTGGGGTGACATACTTATACCACTTGGTTGGCATACTTATACCACTTGGTTGGCATACTTATACCACTTGGTTGGCATACTTATAACACTTGGTTGGCATACTTATAACACTTGGTTGGCATACTTTATACCACTTGGTTAGCATACTTTATACCACTTGGTTGACATACTTATACCACTTGTTTGGTATACTTATACCATTTGGTTGGCATACTTATACCACTTGGTTGACATACTTATACCGCTTGGTTGGTATACTTATACCACTTGGTTGGCATACTTATACCACTTGGTTGGCATACTTATACCACTTGGTTTGCTCCCCGTGGCGTCGCCAAAGCATTTTCCCTTATTATTATTTGCCTTGCATTACAAAAAAGAAACATTGTATCTGTCGTAGGAAGATATGATAATTAGGTTTTTTGCAAAAAAAAAACGAGGGATTTTGCGAAAACTCGGATAATTTGATAATAGGATTACTTTTTTTTTAATCATCCTGACAAAAAGTAGTGTTTTTACAAAAAACCTAGTATAATTGAAAAAAATTAAACCTTCCTTAACTCTGATTGGCTAGATTATTTCTGGCTAGTTAACTCTTATTCTGATTGGTTCGTTTAAATACCTTTGACGCTACAGAGAACCCATCAGAATAAGAATTGGACAGCAAGAAATGTAACTTAGCCAATCAGAGTTAAGAAAGGTTTCGAATTTTTCAATTATACTAGGTTTTTTGCAAATAAAACTGCTTTTTGTCAGGATGATTGGAAAAAAGTAATCCTTACATCAAATTATCCGGGTTTTCGCAAAATCCCTAGTTTTTTTGCAAATAACCTAATTATCAAATCTTCCTACGATATATGTAATTTATGTTGTGTACTAGTAATATAAAGTTTAAAGACAAATATACTATCTTAAAATACAAATAAATTATCTTAAATATTTAACAGGCGGAGAATCTTGGCAAATGTCAAAACTTCACCGAGCGACAGGTCGGAGGCGAGAGATTCAACATCTTCACTGGTGAGACATTTATCTAATTATCTTTTGGGTGTTTCTGACAGGACGGTGACCATCCAAAATCCATGGAGGAATTCTGCTCACCATACCTAACAACTTTCCCAAAGCAATGTGGGTCAAAATCTCAAAAAAAAAACAGCTGTTACATACATTGGTTCGATCAGCTGACGGGGTGAATGTATGGGACAGCTGATTTTCGTTTTGAGATTTCGACCCATGTTGCTTTAAGAAAGTTGTTAGGTATGGTGAGCTGAATCCCTCCTTTGATTTATTATCGCCTTGCCAGAAACACCTTGTATATTAAATAATTAGTTCTGGGGGGTAATTCTCTTAACTAAATTCGATCGACTTGTGATTGTCTTGTTAGCGACTTCGTTAACCATTGCCGCTTTAACTAAGACAATTTCTGTTACACGCACAAATAAAACAGCAATGGTGAACGAAGTCGCTAACAAGACAATCACAAGTCGATTGAATTTAGTTAAGAAACTTGACCCCCTGATTACCATACCTAAGCATTTTGATAAAGCAACTGAGGTTGAAAATTCAGCAAACCTTTTCAGCTGATCAGATTAATTTATAGAGCAGATGTTTCGCTATGGTGAGTTAAATCACCGCTTTGTAATTTTATCATCGTCACTTTGTTTATAACAACCTGTCTTCTGTATTTTTATTTTTATTTTGGGGGTGCCATAGATACCATCACCTCATCTTCTCTCATAGGTGTCTTAAAAGGCGACTAAGTAACACCCGAAGGATGGGCTGCAGCGTCTTTTGTTGCGATTATGGCAACAGCCAACCTACAATGTTTGTTCTTGTGCCAATCTGCCCTTGTAGCATGACTAGGGCATGTAATATCGGAAGGTTTTCAATTCCGATACTGATATCGGACATTTTATCTCAATACCGGAATTCCGATATTAATATCGGAATCTTAAAAACTCAATAAAAATTACTGAAGAAACTAATATTTAAATCGTTACTGTATACAATTTAATTTAATTTGAATAACATGATTTGTGGAGTCAGCAATCAAGCTGAGATGATCTGTTTCTAGGTTTTTAATACAACAAATGAGAACAAAATTTTTTTTTAAATTTTATATTGAAAAATATTACTTACTTTATTGATCTATTATTTTTTTTACTATGTGAGTACCATTCAAAGATTAATTGTACCAGTACCTACAAAGTACCAAACATCTAAGTGAACTGCTTTGAAAGCATGTTTCTGATTAAAAACGGTAAGAATTGACGAATTTACAGGTTACTTTTTATATTGTAGCCATGCAGAACGATTAAAACAACTCAAATAAAAAAAAAATTCTTGTAGCGAGATTCCGATATTGGCTTTTTCAATATCGGAATTGAAAATATCGGAAAATTATTCCGAGATTCCGATATTACGAGATTCCGAGATTCCGGTATTCATGCCCTAAGCATGACCAACCGTTTCTTGAATGTGTCGAATCTATTTGTCGCTTTTGACGATCGTCTTCATATTTAGATGTCAAAAACTATCAAAAGCTTCGACAAATTGTCCGTCATGCTACCAACGCTGAGGGGGAAGTCTTGTGTCCAAAATTGAAAGTTTCTCGGCTGAGATGAGTGCATACTTATTAACCCCCGAAATGTCCTACGCACACACCCTGTGCGTAGACTTTTAGGTTGGCAATACTTTTTTTTGTACGACTGATTTCGCTGTTGGTGCCCCTGACAAAAATATCCAACCAATCAGAGTATTGTAATAGACAAGTTAGAATATTTTGACCAGACTAAAGTGCAAATTACAAGGTGAAAAAAAAATAAAAGTTGAAATCTATCCACGCGCTCTGTCACAGGCGGCCATTACGGTTTTTATTGAGTGAACTTTGACCTGTGATTCTAAGAGAAATATTTCTGTATTTTATAAACGGTAAGTGTTTATCACATGTATTATACCTCAAATTACAGGTAATTGAGTAGGCTACACGTACAGTATGTAGTTTTTAGCATTACAGTAAAATTTATTAGTAAAAAGACGATGAGACTTTTTATGATGCAACAATTCATGCCCGTCATTGCTGCTTTGTTTTTGTTATCGTAACAGAAATTCAATCAGAATCTTATTAGAAATAGATAAGTTTGTGCTAAATTCAGTAAGAAACCGATACATTCAGTCAGTTTAGCTTGAAACACAACAATTTTCGTAAAAAAACCGTTTATGTTTTGTTTTGGTACAAAATTACGAAAATGTACAGTTGGCAAAAAAGTAAACGTAAAATGAATATATATTTTGCTATACTAACATGAAAAAATCAATGTATGGCATGAATAATACATAATTAGACTAGCTTCGTGAATTTGTATAAACCATAATATTATTTTTTATTTCTTTTGTATGGACAAATTTTTTTGTTTCGTAACGGATGTTTTTTTATATATTTATGTAGGGGACCTATACACATACTTTTTTAGTGCCTATACCTTTTTCTCTATAGTGTATAATTTTTGAGAAAACTGTAATTGTATTTTTTTGTTTTGTATGAGAATTTTTTTTGCTCATAACCTATAAACATACATTTTTATGTAGCAGTTATACTGGTTGTTTTCTTTTGAAGCACTGGTTTATCAGTCGAATATATATATATTTTTTTCTTTAGACCACCAGTACCAGCAATGCGAGCGGAGTGGGTGCAGCGGACCCTGGGAGGTTCAATGTACGTGGGGGACCCCGGGTTTTCGGTGCGCACAGCTCAGAAGCCTCAGCAGTCCATCCAGTAAGTTGAAAGATTTTTATTATTTTGAATTATGTACATTATAGAAACATTTTCTTATGAAAAAGTATGACATTCATCATCATGACAGCCGATTGACTTCTATTGTTGACAATTGTATGCCTTTAATTTCAAATTTTATATGCATTAATTTCTAATATCTTTATTTATAGCGTCGCACCTTTGGAGCAAACGGAGGAGATGGACGTGGACCAGGAATAGGGGGACGAGCATCTGGAGCATGTTCAGATATCAGTCGCTAGAAAGTGTCAAAGCTGTTCCTTATGATGAAGTACTGTTAGACTATACTACACTACAGCTGTCTACCTAGTATCTTCAGTGTTCTGTTATAAATACATGTTGATTTTTGACTTTTTTGCGTATATATATTTTTTTTTAATAATATAAACATTGTTTACGAAATGTTTGTTTTATTTGCGACGCTTGTGTATGACGTAGGAAGATCTGATAATTAGGTTTTTTGCAAAAAAAACTAGGGATTTTGCGAAAACCCTGATAATTTGATATAACCATCACTCCTTTTCCAATCATACTGACAAAAAGCAGTTATTTTGCAAAAAACCTAGTATAATTGAAAAATTTGATACCTTTCTTAACTCTGATTGGCTAGATTATATTGCTTACCGTGCAACTCTTATTGTGATTGGTTCTCTGTAGCGTCAAAGGTATTTTAACGAACCAATCAGAAAACGAGTTAACTAGCCAGAAATAATCTAGCCACCAAATTTTTCAATTATACTAGGCTCTTTGCAAAAAAAAAACTGCTTTTTGTCAGGATGATTGAAAAAAAAGCAATGCTTATATCAAATTATCCAGGTTTTCTCAAAATCCCCTTTTTTTTTGCAAAAAACCCAACCATCAAATCCTACTACAACATGTACACATATTTGTTACCCTGGTAAAATCGGTATTAGTTGGATTTGGTAAAAATGGTATTAGGTGGTTTCGGCATTTGTGTTCCGGTCCGGGTAGGCTGGTATCTCCCGGGATGAGGTAATCGTAAGGGTAAGTATTTTCTACAAGATATGAAGTATAACATAATAAATACACGGTCGTGCGCTTTTGTTTACCGCAAGGCTACGAAAGCATTGATAAAATAAGCCTGTAGTTGGCCACTACCACTAAAGGCTTTGTCAAACAGACGGCGCTAGAGCGCCAGCCCTACGCGGCGCCAGAGCGTCGCGCTCTTTGTATCACTACGCAACGTAAAGGAGCGTGAGTGATATAAAAGAGCGCGACTATAGCGCCGTCTAATTGACAAAGCCTTTATAAAACGTACCTACCTAACCCTCTTTCAGTCGGGTAAAAAGTAAAACACTTGCTTAGTAACATAAATGTTTTATCCTTTCTTGCTATTTCATTTTACACATGACAAGCATAGATAATATTTATGAACTGAACAAATGCTTAACTTTTTTAAATAAGGCCATAGCCGATCTATATTATGTGTATATTTATTTATTTATATTTCCGTTTTGCATCGCGGCATAATTAAAAAAGAAAATACTTAAACTTCTAATCTTTCTTATTTTTATATAGGTATACTTATACAAAAAGGCTGAGAAGAAAACAAAAACGCTTATACATACATAATTAAGTGTAAGCGTTTTTGTTTTCTTCGTGGCGTTTATAAACATATAAAAACCGTTTCTATTTTACTCGCAGCCCTGTCATATTGAATACGTACCTATTTAAAAAATATGCAAGTAATAAAAGGTGGGTTACGCAAATAATATAAAGTAGAAAAAGATACATGAATCCATCTATATATATAATCTATTTATTTGAATATAATGAATAAACGTAATAACATCAAATTCTCTTTACTAAAGGAGTTCCTATTTATTTGATAATCAAATTTAATATGAACCCATTACATTATACAAATAAAAAATTAATTATAATTATAAGAAATAAAAAAGGTACCATAATCCGAGCATAATCCTTACTTTGAAAAAATATTGTTTATAAAAGTAATTTATAATATATTGTATAATGATAATACAAATTCTTTTGCTAACTGTACCTGTACCGGCCGGCACGGCAGTTTGCGACTAGCGAAGTCGATGGCCGCCATTTTTTTGGTGATCGCGTAAATAAATATTTATTGTGAAGTAAATAGGGTTTCTGAGATAATAACTAAACTAATTATAGAAACCTTACCTTGCAAGCCTACGATATATTGTTGTGTAGTGTGGTATGTGACTATAAATTTCGTGAAATCAGTGTGTGAAAATGTGACTGGCGGGAAACAAACAAAAGAAAAACGTTATTTTTGTAAAAGGAAAAATTATATTGAAGTAAACAAGTAAGTGACACGAAAATAGTTATAAGTATCGGCAAGGGAATGTATTTACCCTCATTTTAGTATATAACACATAACATATTATTATATTTACTAAGTACCAGGAACATATTTCTATGGAAAATCGGGAAAATTTGCATAGTATGACGATCATTTCGGCAGCATCCATAATGAGGTCCTCATCATTTGACGGGTTAAATTTAAAGAGCATTTTGGTCCTTCGAGCCGGATTCCTAGTTATTCCATATGAAACCTTCCTTTATCTCATTTCCCGTTCTAATCCTGTCCTTTTTGTTCCTTTCCCTTAGGTTACGATAAGGAGATCGCTCCGGATGGTTAGAATAAACGTTTTTTTATTATAGAAATGTAGAAATTGATAATTTCATGTAACACTAGATGCTGCCCCGCGGTTTCACCCGCGCAGATTTCTCATACACACATAAATCTTGTTTTTCCCGTTCCCATGGGAATTTCGGGAGATTATTCCGTAGTGCTCCCCTATACTACCCAAGGAACCCACGTGCAAAATTTTAGCCTGCTACACCCAGTAGTTTATGCTCTGCGTTGTATGTCAGTCAGTAACGGAAAAGATTGACAAGATGGATAGATACTTCATTGTAGTCAATCAAGTTTCGAAAATTAATTCGCTTAATTAATAATAAATATTAATATAATAAATATTAATTGCTACGCCCAGTAGTTTTATATAGATGAATTTCCCCCCAGGCTGCCCGGCAGCTAAAACGTGCACCCTGATCCTGCGAGGAGGCGCCGAGCAGTTCCTGGAGGAGACGGAGCGCTCCCTGCACGACGCCGTCATGATCGTGCGCCGCAGCATCCGCAACGACGCCGTCGTCGCCGGTGAGTGCTGCGCCAGAGGGCCTGCTACGGCCGCTTTTACAATATCCTCTTTGTGTTGACTTTGGCACTTGGAGGACGAAAAGCAATGTTGCAAATGCGGCCATAATAGGCCCTCTGGCCTGACTTACTTCGCACTTTAGAATAGAAGAATAGAATAGAATAAACATTTATTCACCAAAACCGACATAATTACAAAGATAAAATGAGGACCGAATAAAATACAACTTGCAAAGAGACGTATTATAAACAAAATAAAGTACCTACCTAGATAACATTGATAGCAAGATGTATGCCTACGGTCACTCGTCACTCAGGCCCTGCGCGCCGTCACCGACGCGCGTCGTCAGTCGGTTGTATGGTGAAACGGAGACCAATTCAGCTTACGACCTCAGCTGCCAGGAACTGAAGCTGAAGCCAAACTGTTCTTCTATTGGCCTTTAGGAAGGAGAATGTTTATTTCAATGAAATATCTTAAAATGGGATCGAATGGTTCAAACTGTATGTCCTCGAGGCCTATTTTATTTCTTTATAAGATAGTTTTCTTTTCATTTTCTCAGGCGGAGGCGCAATAGACATGGAGCTCTCAGCCTATCTCCGCGCCGTCTCAATGACAGTGGCGGGCAAGGAGCAACTTCTATTGGGAGGCGTAGCGCGAGCGCTGGAAGCTGTTCCGCGGCAGCTGTGCGACAACGCTGGCTTTGATGCCACCAACCTGCTGAATAAGCTGCGGCAGAGGCACCACCAGGGTTAGTTATCATAATCAAAACATTATTTATTCAATACAGGACACAAGGTTTGTCTCTTATTGAAAGTCTAGGTAAGTCAGTTAAATAGATGGACTTGGCTGGGGTTTGACCCTAAATGGACTGGATTAGGATCGATCTTTAATGGACTGGATTGAGTTCGATCTTAAATGGACTGGATTGGTTTCGACACTAAATAAACTGGGCTGGTTTTGACCCTAAATGAACTGGGCTGGGTTCGAGCTGTGAACATGTCTAGTAAGGCACCAAGGTTAAGTTTAAATAGATGGGCTGGGGCAACTTCTATTAGAAGGCGAGGCGCGAGCGCTGGAAGCTGTACCGCGGCAGCTGTGCGACAACGCTGGCTTTGATGCCACCAACCTGCTGAATAAGCTGCGGCAGAGGCATCACCAGGGTTAGTTTCATGGATGGACTGAGCTGGGGTTAGACCCTAAGTGGACTGGGCTGGGGTTAGACCCTAACTGGGCTGGGGTCAAACCCTAAATGGATAGGGCTGGGGTTTGACCCTAAATGAACTGGGCTGGGATTGACCCTTAATGAATTGGGCTGGCTTCAACTCTAAATGGGTTGGACTGGGTTCAACCCTAAATGGGCTGTACTCGTTAAGGCTTTCACTGGGCTGGGTGGGTTAGAATACTTAGAACTGGAACCACAATACGCTTTGTCAATACGTTGAACCTGACTTGTTGTGTAAGACGTGTGGTTTCAAATAAACATAATGAGAGATATGATGCCACAGGGATGCCAAATTATTGTTCAAAATAACATTGCTGTCCCGGCGAACTTCGTATCGCACCTTACAATTTGTATGGGAAAAAGAAATTGTTACTTTTACTAACTTCCTCTCAGGAAATTTAGACTATTACGAACATTTTAAAACCTAATTCAGCTTAATTGGCCCGGCCGTTCTCTAGTTTTAGCGAGACTAGCGAACCACGAAATTTTTTAATATATAGAGTAGATAAATCATGATTTTTAAACAAACAGGTGACATCTGGTACGGCATCGACATCCAGAAGGAGGACATTGCCGACAACTTCGAGAGCTGCGTGTGGGAGCCCGCCGTCGTCAAGTCGAACGCTATTATTGGCGCTTGTGAGGCCGCGGCACAGGTAAGAACAAGACCTTAACTAGGAAGAACTTGTATCTAGGATGCCCGAAACATATACAGAGACGAACAAATCGAACAATACACCCAGACCGGAAACAAACATCGATATTCATCATAACAATGTTCGCCCCGCCGGGAATAGAACCCAGGTGCACACGCGTCTCAGTCCACGTCGTCTCTTCAAGTATTTCAACAAAGGACGCTGCTGCCCGTCCTTTGGCTGTTCCATTAGTTTTCTGTTGATGTGGTTCGCCTTAACAATCATTAACATTATAATAAGCCTGATCTGTTTAGCCAATGATTATAAACAACGGATCCAATTACTGAAAATCTTTCTGTGTGGATTAAAACGTTTATGAGGCTAAACAGAAACTTTGCTAATTTGAATTCCGGAGCTTTTTTTTACGTTTTGAGCTGGTATGTGGTGTGGAGGCCTCTTTAAATGCTCAAATGAATTCAAGCTATATGCTTAATTTTACATATTATTTATTAGAAATCTGAATGTTCTCTTAGTCGCCTTTTACGACACCCATGGGAGGCTGGGAGGAGGTGGGATGGTTTTGTACAGTGGCGGCCTTGGACGGCGTAACACCTCCGGTTTTTCTGTATTGCAAAATAGCTCTTGTTCTTTTGGAATACAGTCTAGGGCGCACGAGACCCTAGACAAATCTGTTACGCCGTATTAGACCGCCACTGTACTTCCATATTCCTTTTTTTTTTTATAAAGTATCCTATTCCAATTTGATTTTTTCTATTGTAATATTAAATAACCTCAAAAAATAAAATACCTATCTTTTGAAAACCGTGTTTCCTTTTTTAATTTCAGATCCTGTGCATCGATGAAACTATAAAGAACGTGAAGAGTGGAGACATGCCTCAAGCTGGTGGCATGCCTGGTCGTGGAATGGGCCGACCCCGGATGGGCTAGACTTGGGAACTTTATGGGCTGGACCCTGGGCCCGACCCCAGATGGGCCGGTTTGGGAAGATAGGCTGGATCTTGCACTGGCTTTATTGATAATGCTGTTGAATGTGGGGCCTTTAACTTTATATAACAAGAATAATAATATACTTGGGCATTATTTTGTATGGTTTAGTATATGAAATCTATTCCAAGTGATTTAAGTTTCATTTATTTTGGTCCTTCTTTTTATACTATTCAAGAAAAATATGTATGGTATTTACTTCAGTCAGACTGTGTAAAAATACTAAAGTGTAGGTATAGTATTTTATTTAATTTTGGAATAGATTGGATTTTGCTTATTTTTTTACACCTCCACAAAAGTATTAAAAATGTCTTAGGATCTTGCTGAATAATTAATTATATATTATTAATAATAATTATTATAATGTTTTCGTTTATTATAACGTTTATGCATTTTCTTTCACAAAACTTTAACTGTAAGTTATTTTAGTTAAAATAAATTTTACTAAACACCTTTTTTGTTTTTTTATTTGGTTGGACAGAGGAGAAAGGGGTTAATCCGTCCTTAGTAACTTAGTAAAGTAAAGTAAAGGCTGAGATAAGGAGCGTAGCGAGCGTTATACCATGTCTCTGAGGTCTCTGAGTAAAGCGCGTAAAGTAGGCAGAGAGTTTGAATTTGGAAACCGCCGCTATAGGTATCCATAATTTGACAGTTTTGACACCTAATCTCTTACAGTGGCGGACTAGGAGGCCGTAACAGATTTGTCTATGGTTTCGTCAGCCCAAGACTGTATTACCAAATAACAAGAGCTATTTTGCAATACAGAAAAATTAGAAGTGTTACGCCGACCGTGTCCGCCACTGTACGTATACCGTGGAGCCAGAAAATGAGTGATCGCTTTGCGTGGACTTATTTTACAGCTATAGCTTGTAACGATCGTCTAGCGGTCGTTCCTGTTTTCATACCTTTTATCATCAACTTAATCCTTGTATCATCATTTTGGCTTTTAAACTCTGAAAATCACTAAAATTATCTTCGAAATTCTTCATTTTCATACTATTGTAATTTTATTTGTTTACATTTTGTTTGTTTATCTTTCTGTTTTTTATTCTTTTTAGGCATAGATTCCTTGTAATTGTCTTTGAAAGGGGTTGCTCTCACATGAAAAATGTAGCATAACTGGCCACTTTTCAAGGACAACTTGTCATAAATTTATAATTCGACATATTCGAAATTCTTATTTGGATTGATAAAATTTTCCTAAAAAAGAATATTCTAGGCCTAAGCCGGGGGAGTCGAGGGCATAGAAAAATTTTACTCTCTAGTCGAGAAGAATGATAACTACAAACAAATTATAGGTAGTCAAAAATCGCAAGTTTGGATAGGGAGGCCCAGAGAGGGCGCGGCGCTGCGAGGGGCTAGAAATACGCGGGAAATTAATATAACCTGATGCGCATTGAATTATAATTTAGTTTGTTAGTTTGGTACTAAACCCAGCATCCACCGAGACCTAAAAATTAAAAAAAAACAAAGTTCAAAAACACCTTTTTAATTATCAATATGTTTTACAAAAGTGCATTGATTTAGAAAAGAACAAAAAATAAAATATATAATTTCTTTTTTACAAAAAGATACAATAAACAGATACATACATAAACAAGAAGTCGGTTAAAATAAGTACAAAAACCTTTCCCTGAACGTAACAATTATTTTTCTGAAAACCGCATCAAAATCGGTTTAGCCAAAAGCGAGATAATCGCGGACAAACATACAGGTCATACTGATAACCTCCTTTTTTGAAGTGGGTAAATCTAAGAATCTTTGGTCTAAACAGAACTATTGGGTCAATATTAAAAGTTTAAAGTTACAGAACAGTTTTTATGGCAAATTTCATGATCAACTTAATTTCGGCCGAAGAACCTACACTGCTGAAAATTATATCAATACATAATATAAAACAAAGTCGCTTCCCGCGTCTGTCCATATGTATGCCTAAATCTTTTAAACAATGCAATGGTAACAAATAAAGATTCTGATTCTGATTCTGGATTTTTATGCGTTTTTTTTTTAATATAGAGTGATTCAAGTTATACATGAGCAACATAATAATAGGTTAGGCGGTACGAAGTACGCCAGGTCGACTAGTTTTGTGTAAATCAGAAATTTAAATTGTTGTTTATATGATCTTAAAAAAGTAAATTTATGTTAAGTTGATTGATTATAATAAAGTGTCTACCCACCTACGACAACATTTTGAAAAAAAATCAGCTAAATCGGCTTAGCCATGCGTGATCAAGTTTTAGCGAACAAGAATAATTTTAGCAATATAGATAAGTGGGATCAAGTGTATGAACTACTACATGAAACTAATCATCAGAATTCGTTTAACCGTTTGTTTAGTAAGTATAACTTATCTTAAGCATCGATTCAATCAATTGGAAAAGCGACCAGGTATACAAAGGTATTGTTAAAACTTAATCTTAATTAATGACAAAATACTAGACACAATAAAACTAACGAATGAACAAAAAACAAGAAACTTAATGCAACTGCAACAATATTATAAGTGCATTTTCTTTAACTAAAAATTTAATAAGTAGATATTACATTTCATTTAATAATACATAATTCTGGAATATTAAGCCCAGCGACGTTTGATAAACTGTTCTTTAAATTATATGGCAAATTTTAAAAAGACTGATTGAAAATTTTAAATTATTCTAAGCTACCTTATCAGAAGTAGTCGAACTTTTGAAGATCTGTAGAGCGGTGATATTTTCTCTGTTCCTTCACATATTCAAATCTTGAATTTATTTCACAGTAGTTTATTGTCTGCTGGTAGAAGTCACAGGCAGGTGTGTATTTTTTCTCGTCTGCTGAGTCTTTAATCTAAAAATAAAATTAAATCTTAGCTCGTAGCCCACTACGTGAAAACTGTAAAACCTGAATAGGTATCTACATAGGTATAAACAGGGTTACTGGTAAGCAAAACGGACCATTTCAGGAGGTGACAAACAGGGTCATTGCCAATAATTTTAACCCTTAGAAAACCCTGGTCAAACCCAACCGTTTCCAAGTTATTAACCTTTTTAGTTTTTTTTATAATATTGTCACTTTGAGAACTTAATTTTTAATTTAATTTGAATTTTCAAGCATTAGGATGTTTCTTTTAAATGCAATTTTTATCCTTAATAAATTGTTTAAATAAAAAATACTCAAATTGCAAAAATAATAAATATAATATGAGTTTTGCAGCCCTCTCAACTATAATTTTAATTTAATTTTAGCAAAGGTAAATTTTTCAGTTGCATTTTGTGAAGAAATTCAACTAGAAATTTAATCGGAATATTATCTTAAAAACTTCTATATGTCCTAAAACTTTTGTTATTGAATAATAATAACACATTACACTTAGAGCCCCTAACTAGGAAGAACCTGTATCTAGGGTACCCAAAACACACACAGAGACGAACATTACACCCAGACCGGAAACAAACATTGATATTCATCATAATATAAACATTCACCCCGCCCGGGAATCAACCCAGGTGCTTCTGCTTCTTCTTCTTGCCAGTCGACATCACTGCCAACTGAGTCACGGAGCAGCAGTCAATGAATGTCCTCTACTATCACCTCCTAAAATGGTCGGGTCTACTTACCAGTAACCTGTATATAAAATTGCAGTCCCGAGTGCTGTTGTAGGTGCTCTATTTTTATTAGGTATATTTTAATTTCTGTTAGACATTGTTTTGTTTGGCTTCCTGGTAACCCGATAATCGAAATAAACTTCATGCAGAATCGTAATAATATGAAACTAGAACTTAAAAAGGTTATTTTTAAGATAATTGTTAGGATCGAGAAGATTTTAACGGATTAAAAAAAAAACAGAAACTTAAATATTTTCCAGGATAGGCCCTAACTGAAGAATAGCTAAACCGATTACATTAATTATTTTTTTGTTATTTTCTTTAAAATTCAGAGTTGGTTTGTACGAAAAGAAAAATTAGCAAAGTTAAGTGGCCACACGTTGCAAAACTAGCGCCACTTCCGATAAATAATTATATCTTCCAAACTAAACCCGATCATAGAAATATGCTTTTGTTGCCTAAAGTGACCACTTTTGATTTCACAAACGAATATTTTTTAGATCATTATCCTAAAAGCTACACAACAGAGCCTTAAAAATTCAAAGCAAGGTTATATAGGGCGTCATTGACGCATGTTTTTGATTTCGGCCATGGTTTAGAAGATATAATTATTTATCGGAAGTGGCGCTAGTTTCGCACCGTATGGCCCCTTGAACAGAAACAGTTGGTCTTGCATTCCACCACTAGAAGGCGTTTGGAGAAATGATTAGTCATTACATCGCGTCAGGTAGTAAATTAATAACAGCAAAGCTAACCACATCTTGAATTTCATCCACAGTAGTTTCTTGTCCACCAGGAAGTTAAAATCCACCAGGTTTGTGTCATATTTGCCCAAAGTTTGTACCTTAAATTTGATAAAAAAAATATTATATAATTATTCCAAACCCAAACCATCAAAGTCACAGTCGCCATCACTGCCAACTAAGCCACGAAGGCAGTGACGTTAATGTGCAAGCTATTCTATAAGCGAGATCTCGAGGACTATACATGACGACAGGCTGCGGGCGACAATCTTTACTAAAATTATAAATGCGAAAGTTACTCTGTCTGTCTCGCTTTCCAGAGAAAACTAATGAACCAATTTAAATGGAATTTTGTATATGGATAGTGATATATAGATTGATATGAAACTAAGCGACTTTTAGACACGTATTATCGAGGCATTGTCGTTTATATTTAGAGTCGTGTCGTCTCGACTAGACGCAGAGCTGTCGCTTGCTTTGTGCGACAAGTAGCAAGCGAGCGTGCCTCGCAGTCGCTGTCGCATGTCGCCCCTAGTGTGCGCTAGATCTTATTTATTTTTAATCAGGATTATCACATAATAATATTCACTTCGTTATTCTTTCAAAGGTTAAAACTCAAATTTACTAGTACATACGAACTAAAAAACGGTCTTTATGTCTAAAAATAACCTCAATGTTACCCAGTAGTAATAATAGTTCAATGATGTTACCTTTGTATTATTTCGGATTCCGGGTTCTGAAAACCGTTTAGTTTTATTGTAGAATCACTTTTTACAGAATTCCGACATGTATAACACCTTCTTTGGTTTTCTTTCATTGCACAATAATTAATCAAGGAAACAAAAAATTAAAAATAACGGCCATTAAAATTGAAAATTTCAAAAACATTATCCATAGAGTAACTTTGACATTTTCATGTAGGGATTTACCTTCTCTCTGATTTTCATAAAATCCAGAGAGAAGTTAGGCACTACTCTACACTCTACACATAACTTCATGCTCTACTTTACACACTATCTATGAAAAACAATGTGCTGCCAGCAGAGAGAACAAAATTGCAACTTTATTAGCTTTTAAAACATTATTGGTATACAAACAAATCCCTGAAAGCCCATGGGTATCTAATCTCAGAAACAATCCAAGTCTGTGCACTTTTTTGTCGCAGATTCGATAGCATAAGTCGACACCCGCTGGTCGAGGGTCGATAGTCTGAGATTAAGCATCAAGGAAGTTGGTTTGGGAACCTACTACAAGTCAGAAAATAGTCTATCCTGGCCTGGAGTCTTAAAACTATTAAGGACATCCTTCTGCTGGATTACTGGACCTACCGCTCGGCCCGACCTTGGCTGAGCGAGATTCTACGGATCTTTGGTGGCAACGAGTTTTTGAGGGCCAGACCCTAAACCTGGCCCAACTCTCGGACTCCGGCAGCATCTTCGTTCCGTACACCTGCCGGAGCCATCTTACCTCGTGCTACCTACCACTTCGGGGGACCCCTTTTCTTTGAGGGCTGGAGGTCTTCTTCCTGAATCATTTCCAACCTCCAGTAACTCTCTCTCCGTTCTTCAGGGTCCACCCACCACATCCGTACACAGCCACGAGCAACTACCGCTCGTGCTAGCTGCCTACTCCAGCCGCAGCCAGCCTCTACAGCCAGACTCCAGCCAGTCCTCCAGACCGGCCGCCGCTTCTATCTGCAGGCGGGACCAGCCTGCCTATCTTTACCTTACCAGATAAGAAGTGCCAAGTAACTGTGTACCTTTTAGGGAAATAAAACTCACGTGTGTTACCGAACCCTTTTGAATAATTTCTGTAGGCCCTGGGATAAACTCTAAATTAACCTCCAGCTCTTACAAGCTATAACTTAAAACCACTTTTCCTTTCATTACAATTTACATTTTTAAATAGGTCTTGTTCTTTGGTACTAAGTCTCGGGCGCACGAGACCATAGACAAATCTGTTACGCCGTTCTAGACTGCCACTGTACCTACACTGCTGTGAAAAAAGGGTTACGGAGCATTTGCGTGACGTTTCCTATTTTCTTATGTATAGGACAGTTAAAATTAAATTCTAAAAGCATTATCCTAGATATCCATACTAATATTATAAATGCGAATGATAATCTGTCTGTCTGTCTCGCTTTCACGCTAAACCTACTGAACCGAATTAGATGGAATTTGGTACTAGTTTAAAACTTGAAAAAAGGGACATAGCATAGGCGAGTTTTTTTACCGGAAATCCAACAGGAACTTGGAATTTTGCGATTTATATAGAAATTGCGCTGTTGAAGCTGCGGGGTGCTTACTAGTACAGTACAATACATAATACCTATGTGATATTAGAGCACCTAATTATAAATTTAATCTATAATATTTGTCTAAGTTTATTGTATATGTGGGTAGAATAACGTTTTGTTTGTGACCAACGTCAGTCTCTGAATAAACGCAATTACTTACAGTCAGACGCTATTCTTTGTTTTAATATTTGGGAATCACGGGCAGCATATTTCTTAGTGGCGACGAGATAAAAAGAACAAACGATAATATATAAAAAGAAAAATGTCGATCAGAAAAATTTCCGAATTTAGAGTACAATCCGACGATTGGCAGCTGTATGTAATACGTAGAACGACTCCAACAATATTTCGTGGTCAACAATATTGCGACACGGGCAGCATATTTCTCAATTTGTATACCAAAAAAAAAGGTATATCACAGTATCTATAGCCTTTTATTAATGCAGCGCCATCTAGCGAAGCGTTTTGATACTTTTTTTTAAATTGCTTTCTTTCTACTGTGTTGATTGCTACCCTACCATAACAAAGCCGTATTTCTTACCCTTTAACAATATGCCTAAATATTCTTATCATCCAGTGCCCCTTTGAATCTACTTTTCAAAAATAAGCTCAATACCTACTTCACGGAACAACAACTTCAAGGTTTAAAAACCGGTTTCGCGCGATTGAGGCGCGGTGCCTATCGGAATGCACGGAACTCGGCCTAAATGACGTTTGGTGTATCATCCAACCTATACTAAAAAAAAATATGAACTATACGAAGAATTAATTAAATAGCGTTTTTAGTATATTTAGTTATAAAAAAAGTGTCAAATTTAAAAAATAAGTTCCATAATATTGCATTACAGCTTTTTGTATAAATTTTCTACGTACAAAATACGAAACAATACATAAACAAGTGAGCGGTTTCTTTTTAAAAGCATAGGTTGGAGCGGCACTGATTGGACGTACGCATCGCCGCGCCGAATCAAGAATTGTCACTTTACCTTTTCAACTTTTTAACGTGTCGCTTATTTTTTTAGCGTAAAATAATTAAATTTCCTACGTAACGGTGCGACACGCGCCCGGTTTAGTATTGCGGAACTGTTTACGTTTGTGTTTCATTTGTTTCTGTGTCTAAACAACAGTGTTTTTTACGTAAAATTTCGGTTTGAAAGTTTCAAGTTAGTACTAAGTTACGTTGTGTAAACCTGAGGATTCCTTGGCTGCCGACTCTTGTTTTTCTCTTGAAAAGTGTTCCTGCGCCCGTGTGAAGGTAGGTTACCAATCTTTCTACGCTTTTCCACGTTTAGACAGCGATTATTGCAATAAGTAAGCTGAAGCTAGGAAACTTGATCAATTTACAAAAGAGTTAGCTACTTCACAAATCAAGTTGGATAGGGAAATTTGGCTTGTTTGTGTTACTATTTCGATAAGACGAAAGCACGTCAAAGGAGTTGTTAACTCAATTATGATGATAATACATAATGTTGAGGGTAGAGTGTATGTAGGTCAAGTAAGTAATGTGCTGGCATAGGTATAGGTAGTAAACAAACTTGCTGATATACACTTAAAACAAATGAACGGTAAAACTTCTAGCATAGTGCTAGAGTGTGTATTTTTACTATTATAATATTAGACAACAGTTTGAACTCTCCTGGCCCACAATTCTGTCGGTGGGTAGTCTGTTAAAAGTGATCATACTGCCTATGTGTTTGTGAACCAAATAAATGTTTTCTTATTCTTATTCTTATTCATAAACGCTGGTTTGGAAGGGTGAAATTAAACAACAAGTAACAATAATCCCTTACCACAAAAAAATCTGACCAGTCTGAATTGACAATTCGTCAGACAAATTACTAGTGATCTAAACCTAGTCTATTGATTTTGAATGTTTTAACTCTCTTTGTGGTAGAGCCAATAGAGAAATTGGTGTCTACACTAAACATTTCTCAGTATTATTCAATGGGTTATACATGCATCCAGGGCAGCTGGATCTTAAACTTACGATTTTACTTCGATTCTATTACAGATTAGCGGACCAGATTTGATCATTAATTATAAATAAATTTAATCTTGTAGCGTGAAATTGGTATCTTCTGCATAAACTTTACTATTTTGTCAAACTGGGGTGACAAAGCATAATGATTCTTCCTTGCAAAACATTTTTTGCCACTCCTTCATTCTATCAACATAACTGGGCTGATAATCTCTTAAGCTTATGATAATACTTCTATTCTTTTATGAATGGGGCAAGGCCGTAACTTTGATCTTATAGGAATAGTATCATAATTCTGCTATTCCTATAGGATCAAAGTTATGAAACACGCAATTCTTGACCTTATCGTAAATAGGGTAGTAGAATAGTAATACAATTAAAGTATTTAAGAGATTAGCGGCCCATGTACAGATCTTTACAAGAAATCTATAATCACAGTAAAAAGATTAGTGAGAGGGTTAAACTCCACTTGAAAATATATCTCCTCTAAATAAAAACCTTTTCTGTTTCAGATCCTTATCCCTGTTCCCATCATCCTATTGTCTATCCTCAATGATTATATCCTGGAAGAACAAGAGAAAAGCTGTTTAGAAATCAATCTTAATAAATCTTTATTTTATTGATTAAATATTTAATTTTGGTTAACTCTTCTTCTCTTTTAGTCTTTAACTCATTATCATAATAAGGGCAAAGAATTAGCATGCAACACACAAAATAGGCACTGTTGGCGAGGCATAGAGCAACATTTGTAAATGTATACTTACCAATATTATAAAGAGAAAAGATTTGTTTGTTTGTATGTTTGTTTGGTTGTTTGTTTGTTTGTTTGTAACGAATAGGCTCTGGAAATACTGGACCGATTTGAAAAATTCTTTCACTGGTAGGAAGCTACACTATCCCCGAGTGTCATAGGCTATATTAGATTTCAAAAAATTAGGGATCCTTACTTAAACTCAAATAATGTAACACAATGTGCAATTTTTTTCCCGTTGTTTACATATTTTGACAGGTGGTTTGTTGTTGTTGTTTGTTTTTTTATTCGCCCATTCTGGGCAGTCTAAAGAACATAGTATATAGAGCCAAGACTTTAGTAGTATCTTATATTCTATAGCGTAACGAAGTAAGCCGGGACAGCTCGTATAAAATAACATGACTGTTGGAAAACATGGTTGAACTGAAGTTGCAGGGGTTTTATTTTGAGCAAGAAAAATGGGAAATTTAATGGAGATTTTGGAATTATAAGTGGGAGTCATTGCTTGGTGAAGCTTATAGTCCGCATCAGGTTCACTCAATAACATTTGGTCCTTCGAACCGGACAATAGCTGTCAAACAAATTGCACAAAACTCGCCCGTATACTAGGGTAAAGAATTAACAGATTCCAGCCTAAGGGAAACTACTTTGACCAACTAAAGGGACAGGTGTTGTGTTGTATCAAGAGGTCAAGCAGCTGGCAGGGAAACAGAGGAATTTCGTGGGTGTAAAAGGGGCCTTTGGGATCGTGGGTGTTCGTGGCGGGGGCCCGACACACTCATCAAACCGCCCTGAGATGGGCGGCGGCACAGCTTGTGGCACTGTGCCGCCGCAGCTCCAAAGGCGAGCCGGGGAGGGAACAATATGCCCTCCCTGAGCATGAAGCTGATAGTAGCTGAGCGTGGGAAGACTTCGGACGCTATAATGTGTGGTTCCCGGGGTTTTTCCCAAAAGCGCCAAGACGGCCGCCGGGGGGTCTTAGTGGGTGCGAGCCCCACATACCCCCGACGCTTCCCTCGAGCGTCGGGAAATGCGATAGGCATTTCCCCTCGTTAAAAAAAAAAGGGAAACAGAGGAATTGAAGAGGCTGTACTGACAAGTGCAAAGCTCTTAACTTTGAAGAAGCATTCCACAAACTAAACTAGCTTAGGCTCTATCTAGGTTACAGATGGAATGTATTTTAACAGCATCAAGCCGAAAGATCCCAATTATTTGTTCCTGTGGGATTTTTGGAGTAAAAAGTAGCCAGCATGTCTGTTCTCAGGATTTATTTTAGACTATTTCCGTACAAAATTTCATTTAAATCAGTTCAGTAGTTTTGGCGTGAAAGCGAGACAGAAAGACAGAGTTACTTTCGCATTTATAACATTAGTATTGAATTATTGATAGAACTTACAACAAAATCAAATCAATAGGACTACATGCTTGAGATATGCTTGAGATAGATAGATAGCCTATCAATCAACTCAACATAAATTTTTGTGGCAATGTGGGCGGCCTTACCGCTTAGAGCGATTTCTTTTGGGTAGGGTAACCTTTGAACTAATGAATGATACTTACAGTAGGTCGGTTGAGATTGAGAATGTAAAAATAAGGGTTGGTTGGTGTAAAAAACCAGCATTGATACTGCAGTTTTGGTTAATAAAAACCAAAAGTCTAGTTTTAACCAATTTAGTTTTTTAATGTAGAGCTTCTTTAGCAATAAAATCATAATCAACAAAGTAAACATAATTTTTATCACGCGATGAGATCACTTCACTTCTGCAGACAGAGGTACCTATTATTTTGTTTGTTTTCCCGCCAACGCGGTTCGCGCGGTACCTACCACAGAGAAGATAGATCACGGCATTATACTCTACAAGGTTTTGGCAGTGCCAATTTTAAGAGGCATAGCACAGCTAAAGTAGCGCCAACCGCGAAAAAAATAAATCTTCTCAACTAAGGAAAAATATAAAAAATGTGAAACAGTATTCCACTAGATAATGCAGCTTAGTATTTTTAGAGCGCTGGTGTATACATTTTAGGTTAGAGATTAAAGAAAGCTACAAAGTGTTGCTAAAAACGGCCACTTTTGGCAACATCAGTAGCTTTTTTAAAATACTAGGCTACATTATCTGGTTTTACATTTTTGATATTTTCCTTGCTTTAGTAGAAATAATTTTTTTCTCGGGTGGCGCTACTGTAGCTGTGCTATGCCTCTTAAGAAGCAAAAAAAAACAAAAGGCGGCATAAGCTTACTCGCTTTCACGCCAAAACTACTGAACCGATTTAAAAGAAATACAGAAATAGTCTAAAACCTGGGAAGGCTACTTTTTACTTTTTGAATAACAATCAGAGAGCCTCTAACTAGGTAGAACCTGTATCTAGTGTGACTGGAAAAACTTACAAATTTAAATATTCATGATACAATTCGACCCCGCCGGGTTTCGAGATGGAACTTCAGTGCACAGTTAACAAAGTCGCTCACTGCGCCACGTAGGCTGTCAATCAAGTATAGGCATTGTGTTTAAAATTCTACAATCTACATCAAATCGCATAATGCAGGTCATAAGGTACAACTTCCTATTACGGCGGTAGTCAAAATTCTGAGTCAAAATCACGTCCTTTTTCCTACCGTGTTTTACCTTAGTTCCTACTAGGGTACGTCGTCCAATTCTTGCCTCCACCCACCTTACCTCTCCCCCGCTTCTTATTAAATTACTACTGTCATATTCCATTTAGAGGCTAAATAAAATTAGGTATCCTTAGCATTGTGAATCCTCAAATACAGTATCTAAATAGAAACATGCCAATATTATGAAGGGGACATGAATGGGACGGCTTACCCTATGTCACATAGCTCATAAACGCATTCCGTCACGATTTCGCATAAAATAAACTGTAGTTTACTGTACATACCTATGAGGCTATCAACAAACAAACAGAGTGACTAGGCAGGGTGTGGAGAGAGACTCGATAAAGCTTTTCTGCTTTGTCGATAAGCGGCCTTTTTGTCCAATTGCAGCAATGCAGCTTGGAAAATGTATCTTTTTTAAGAGCGCAGTTTACAGAGATTCTAGCGCCATTCGCGATAAAAAAAAATCTAAACTAAGGCAAATATCGAAAATGTGGCACAGTATGACACTAGATATTTGAGTTATATATAACCTAAAAGCTATACAACAGTGCCTTAAAAATACTAGGCTATATTATCTAGTGTCATACTGTGCCACATTTTTGATATTTGCCTTAGTTTAGAAGAAATAATATTTTTTCTAGAATGGCGCTAGCATCGCGGTAAACACAAACTGTCAAATTGAGAAATTACACTTTTGGAAGTCGATTTAAAGAACAAAATCTTTCCCGAATGTAACAAAACAATACTTACCTGAAAATCGCATCGAATTCGGTTCAGCCAAACGCGAGATGAGCGCGAGATAATCGTGGACAAACATTTATATATATTTATATTTAGGTGTACTACGTATTATGGGCGCATTTGTAATATTGCTTTTCGTCCTCTGTAGTGTCGAAGTCAATACAAAAAAACGTAAAGAGGACGCAAAGCAATATTGCAAAAGCGACCGTAATTATTAGCCGTATTTAGCCCCTCGGTCTTTTTTTGTAAATATTCAAAATTGCTAATATACCTAGTGTTCCTTTATTTTTTTTTTTAATATTGTAAGTAATTAATGACTTGCCTTGCTTGTCTAGTCTTTTACCTTGAAACCATCTCGTGTATTATAAAGTTTTGATAAATTGTTGTTTGCTTTATGATGCGATAGTATTTTATTTTACACCTTGCGACATCGTGTAAATATTTGATTTATCATTATTTTATTTAGAATTGCAAATTTTTTCCTTGACTACTTTTGGATAAATCTCTCTGATGAATTTTATTAAAAATAGGGAATTTGGGAGAATAAAATTCTGGGCTTATGTTTCTTAATTTTCTATTCAGTTTTTAATGGTTGTTTTTTTTTTAAAGTATTATTTAAGTAAAGTGCAATTAATTTACTAATGTGCCCCTAATATAAAACTGTTTTGTAAACGTGACAAATAAAATAATGCACTTCCGAATGATTCCTAAAGTTGGGACGACCCGCGCATTTCAAGGTTGATAGGAGGTTAGGACTAAAGTTTAGAAGAGCCATCCACGCTCAGGGGGGACTACCACCAATTGTCCCCCCGTGAAGAGGCTAAACAGCCAATGCTGGAGGGGGTCGCGGAGTTGAACACAACGATCGAAAGATCACCCGCGACCCCCTTGCCAACAGCCGAGATGGACACCGGCGGGGTTTTAGTGGATGCGAACCCCACATAACCCTGCGACTCCCCCCGGGGTCGCAGGGTACTCGGTAGGAGTTTCCCCGCCTAAAAAAAAAGGACTAAAGTTTGGAAACTGACTAGAAAATTACTTTGAGACTTGGACTATGTGCCTTTGCCTGTCCAGAATTGGCGACGGGGCGAAGGAAAAAACAAAAACATGTAGCTTATTTAGTACAAGTCCCAGTAGCGGCGGTTTCCTTTCTCTGAGTCTCAAGTCCTACCTAACATATCGTAGCGAGCGATATACATACCATGTCTCTGATTTAAACCTTCTAAAATGCAGTTATATTTCTAAATAAAAAATAAAGGAGAGACCTAAAAAAACTGTACAATACGCGCAAAAAAACCCTATGGCGGTTATTTATTACGTCATCGTCGATTTTGTAATAAAATCTTAGGCTACGAACGCACAGGCGGTTTTATTTCCGCGCGCTGTAAAAGTTTGTTATTTAATTTTCAACTTTATTCATAGGCCCCGAACGCACAAGCGTGTTTTTACGGTTTTTTATCCGCTGGTGCGCACACTTCCATAGGATTCAATATGTTACATAAAATCCGCGCGGCAAAAAAGCCGCCTGTGCGTTCGTAGCCTTATGCGGCGTGATCTCAGCGCGGAGGCGCGTGGCCGAAATATGGATTTAATTAATAATTACTGAGCAATTATGGCCGAGATATCGTATCTTACACAGAAGATATAATAAGACGTATCTTGTCTCTGGAACCTAGAGCTTATAGTTCATATTATCTAAAGATTTTATATAACAAATAACAAGACTTTATAGTTTAAATGCCTTTGCCATTTAAAAAAATTTTTTAAATTTCGTGATTTTAAGGCAAAGGTACAAACTGGCGAGGCGCGGCCATGCTACCGCGAGTATAAAAATTAAATTATAACTGACACATGGTTCAAACTAAACAAAGTTTTGTTTGATTCAACGGCTTTCAAACGATAATTAACTCATCGACAACACATTTCTGCATTTAATATTTAAATTTCCGTAGCTCTATCATTTTTCTGATACAATATTTGTTAATTAACTCTTCTTTAAGCAATAAAGAGTATCACGTGCAAACATTTCATATGTGAGCTGTTCAGCGGTTTCAGAGAAAAGTGCAGACGCACGGACGGACTGATTAGTCATGTTACTAGGGTCCTGGGACGAGTACCGAAAGCTTAAAATAACCTTCTGATTCAATCAAGGAAACAAATCTTAGAAAGTTGCTTTCGGGGTTTCCGGATGCGCGTTTTCGGCTTTCAAATTTGAAAATACAAGTTGCTTCTTAGATTAGCGATCAAAATCGATTAAATACAACAATAACTGTCAAATTTGACCTTGGTAATGAACCCGCGCTTAGTTCTGCGCACGATTCGGCAACTGCACCTGTCTCTGTCAGACAATCGAGTTGTTGACACAGGCTTTCTCGCTCGCACTATGTTGTAATGTATTGTGCAAATAGTAGACTGATTCACGGTCTGACATCTTTCTTCCATTCGATTTGACATGGATGGATGCAATTGGCATTTTTGCTATCGAAAACTTTCAGCGACTGTTACTAAGTCAGTGCCATTTTTAACCTACTTAAAAAAAGAAGGTTATCAGTTTGACCAGTACAGTCAAGGACTAGGAGGCCGTAACAGATTTGTCTATGGTTTCGTCAGGCCTAGACTGTATTACCAAAGAACAAGAGCTATTTTGCAATACAGAAAAACCGGAAGTGTTACGCCGACCGTGTCCGCCACTGTACCTGTATGTACAGGGTGTTTCTGACAAGGCGGTAATAAATCAAAGGAGGGATTCTGCTCACCATACCTAACAACTTTCCCAAAGCAACAAGGCACGTAATCTCAAAACAAAAATCAGTGGTTCCGTACATTGACCCCGTCAGCTGATCGAACCAATGTATGGACCAGCTGTTATTTTTTTTGAGATTTTGACCCATGTTGCTTTGGGAAAGTTGTTAGTTATGGTGAGCAGAATCCCTCCTTTGATTTATTACCGCCTTGTCAGAAACACCCAGTATGTCCGCGAATATCTCGCGTTTGGCTAAACCGATTTTGATGCGGTTTTCAGATACGTATTTTAACCGACTTAGAAAAAGAGGAAGTTCTCAGTTGATGTATGTGTCAGTTTATTGAAGGCGGGTTCTTTTCAAGGAGGTTGGAAACCGCCTCTAGTTCTGTTTTAGTAAAAATAATTATTGAATTGATTTTTTGAATGACTGCTCCGTAGCTCAGTTGGCAGTTATATGGACTGAGATCCGTGTGCACCTGGGTTCGATTCATGGCAAAGCGAACATTGATATTCAAAAATCAAGAAATTAATCAAAAAAATCTTTATTCAATATAGGATACAAGATATCACTTATTGAAAGTCAATTATACTACATCTAATCTAATCGCTATTGATACCTTATTTGGTAAAGTATCCTATACTGTAAGGGGGGGTAGTTCAGGGTGCCCACCAATTGGCTCAGGTAAACAAATGTTTATTAATAATGAATATTGATGTTTGTTTCCGGTCTGGGTGTAATGTTTGTCTCTGCATATATGTTTCGGGCACCCTAGATCCAGGTTCTTCCTAGTTAGGGGCTCTGAGTGTGATCCGTGTATTATATATTATTTTACGGCAGCTGCAACGCACAAATACCTACAGAGCTTGTTTTACTTTGTTTTTGTTTCAATCTGTATAATTCACGAGTGTGTAATTGAAAATCCGATCGAAAACGGTTAAACTTAGAATTTTCTTAATAAAAATAAACAAAATTCTTCGTAAGCATATAATTATGGACATGTGTCTACCATACCCATTCCTTGCACGGGCGGATTTGTCCAAACTTGGAACTTGAACCATGTGGCAGCCAGCCGGACAAACATTCGTAGCGACGGCGTCGTTGGGGTTAAAAAAAATATACAGGGTTGCCACTGCTAAATTTTTTAAGTTCTACTTAGCTCCTATACTACTAAGTCCATGGTTAAATAAGTAAGCGTAGCCTGCGGTTTTCAACCTATCTGATAGTTCTAATAAACAGCAAAAATAGTAACCTAAAAAAAAATGAACGAAGGAGTTTCTGTTTTCGACCCTTTATTACGAAAGCTGTAATTTTAAATTACGGTGGTAACTCTGTATGGCGCGAAATTTATTTCTTTTCATAACTTGATTTTTTGCCTTTTAGTCCTTAGACACAAAATCAGTAGGTCTGTCTTCTAAAAACGTTGCATTACAATGAGATGAGTTTTTCCATACGCAAATTCGTTGAAACTTTATTAAAAATAAATACTTTCGCCATAATAAATAAAAAACGCGAAAAAATTTGAATTTCGCGCCATACCGTGAGTTACCACCTTAAGAAGTAAGACAAAGAGTAAAAAAGGCTGATTATCTCAGAAAAAAGAGTTAACATTATTCTTGTATGTTTTTTATAGACGTCATTCTCTATGTATGTATTATTAAGTAGATTAAAATTTTCGTTAATATTTTACTTAATCTGGTTTTATTAAAATTCATAATATTAATAAAATAAATTATTTTGTACGTTTGTGGCGAACTGTACTTTGTATATTTTGCGTGTTGACGACGAAAAATAATAATAAAATAATAAGGTGCCAACTCGCAAACAATTGCGAGTCTCAAGCTTGCGAGTTGACGACCGACTCAAATGAAATTCCTCAACTGCATTAAATTACTAATCTTCATTACCTACTAGTTATGACCACAAAATACAGTCATAAACTATTAATAGAAACATGAAGCAATGCAATTAATGCAATGCGCTTATTATTTCGTTATTTATAAAATAAAACCAAAACAAAAAGTTAATCCTAGAAAAACAGTAGTATACTTCTTACCTAAACATTTTATTTAGATTTTATTAGTATCCTTTATAGTTTCAGCCGAAAGCCGTCCAGTTCTTTCCGGACATAGTAACCTCTATTTAAAATTTCCGGACCTCTATTTAAAAATCTATAGCTCTCTGTTTTTTTTACGAATAGTTACTAATTAGGTACTACAACGTTATTTACAACGCGATAACAAAAAAGGAACAGGCAATCCTTTTGCGCCCAAGCACCGAGCACATTTTTAGCGCTAAAAATACGGAAAATATTCTCTTATCTCTCGGAAATAACAAACCATATAGGTATACGGAGTTTAGTATGTGACCGGCATTCGAGTCGGGTGGCGCGCGCGCGTAACGCCATATTGTTTTTCTTTCCTGATTTGAAAAAAAAAAGTAAAAACTGTGTTTCCGTATCCTGTTTTTTTTTTTATTTTAATTTTAAACTGAGGTTTGCATTTTTTTTTTCAAAGTGAAAACATAGTGATGTGAAATTGAAAAATACCAAGCCACCGATCTGTGACTAGAAATCTAACATCCAATGTGTCGCTTCGTTTCGCTTTCCCCCAGCGCGGGAAGCGCTATGTGAATTTAAAAAAAAAATGCAGTCATTTTTATCGTTGTTGATCGGATTTCGAATTTCGAAGGCCTTTTTTTGAACCAGAGTCTTAGATAATTCTATTCTTAAAAAACCTCGTAATATAAATCACAGTACCTTTTACATATTTAATTTACCAAATAATGTTTAAAAAACATAGTTAATAATGAAAATAAATTAAAATACATGAATAATATAACTTCTTGCTTTAAACAATAAACACTGTAAAATCTAGGTACTTACTCGAAACATACTTTAGACACAAGTAGTTTTTCAATAATTCTAAGTAGCCTAATAGTTAATTAAAAACACTCAAAATAACAATTTAATTATCGTTTCATATCTACAGATATCAGTTGAAGTGTAGGGTGCAGGCAGGTATTTGCGATTAATAAAGTAACGTATTATAGGTAATTTTTTTTATTTGATTACGTATATTGTTTACTCTAGATATGTAGCTATTTTTCGCAAAAACTCCAATACTGATCAAATGACCAGTGGTCCCTCAATCAAAATAATTGACGGACCAACTCGCATTTCAATGACTTAGGTTTGGAGAAAATAATAGGAATACCACAAGACTTGGCTGTATGGACTATTTTACAGAACCTACACTACCATCTTAAAAGTTCTTGGATAATTCCCTAAATTCCATAACGCTAATAAACCGTAAACTATGTGACAGGGTGTGATAATCACCGATCTCTGACGTCATAAAGTGATAAGATATAATCACCTGTAGCATTGTCTCACGCCGACCTTGGTGATATGATAAATAAGTGATAACAGCTAAGACTTGACTATTTTAAAATGTTATGTATGAAATATATAATAGTTTCTTTATTAATTATCAAGGCAATGGAATCTTTGTGATTGTAATAGAGTAAACTAAAATAATAGGATGATCAAACGAGCTTACCTGAGTGAAGTTCGATCATTATTGTACGAAGGTTTTGTATGAAGATGTATATTGTTATGCAGCATGCAGCTTCTCCGAGTTGCTTGGCACCTTACGCGCTTTAAATCCTTCCCTATACTAAAAAAAAACTACAATATTGATTGTCTATGGTCTAGCTGTCAAACGTCATTCTTTAGAGCCCTACTGAGCTTGACTCACAACTTGGGTTACTTACAAATTGTAAAAGGCGGGCGGGACAATAGCTTTACTGGAGGTCTACTTCTCTGGTTTGTTGTATGGTAAATACGTGACATCCAATCTAAATTGACATACGTCAAATAACTAAAATGCTCTTTAACTTTTTATTTAGCCTATAATCTTAATTTTTGAGAATGCTCTTTGAACGTTTGTGTTTATCAGTGACGAGCTTTCCCGGCTTACTTCGTTACGCCATAGAATATAAGATACTACAAAAGACTTGGCTCTATAGACTATGTACTTTTGACTGCCCAGCATGGCCGAATAAAAAACAAACAACAACAACAAACCACCTGTCTAAATGTAAACAACGGAAAAAATATTGCACCTTGGGTTAAGTATATTATATGAGTTTAGGTAAGGATCCCAATTTTTTTTGAAAATCTAATATAGCCTAACTCGGGGTTAATCTAGCTTCCTACCAGTGAAAGAAGTTTTCAAATCGGTTCTGTATTTCTAGAGCCTATTCGTTACAAACAAACAAACAAACAAATCTTTCCTCTTTATAATATTGGTATAGATAATGTAGGTTTTAGGATTCTAATGGTGCAAGAATTATTCAAATCGGTCCAAGTCTTCCAGTAGTTTCGGAGCCTATGATGAATAGGCTACATAATAATAATTCAATACATAGTAAAAACAAGTCGCTAATTAGAGATCGTGGTTTAAGCTTATTGTGAGTTTTACTACTAAAGAAATAATATCAAATTGGACGGAATTGATATTGCAATTAGACTACATGGTAGGGAGTTAGAACTTAGAGGCTCAACGCCTTGAACACACGCTTAATTGTTTGGATTGAAAAAAAAAAAAACCAGCAGACCGCAGCCATAACCCGAAACAAGGCCAACAAAGGCGTGTTCTAAATTTAAAATTTTATACCCATACACGGATTGACCTTGAGCGCTCGCGCCGCTGTTGGTCATTCTTTTTTTTAATTCAACTTTGTCAATGGAGATATGATACGATCGATGATCATTATTTTGTTACTATACTAGTGTGGCGCCACCCCCGATAAAATTATTATTATTATCTTCTTTCTAAGGCTAGTACCAAAAATTTCGAAAGTATTCCACTAGATAATTAAGCCTAGTATTTTTAGGGCACTGTTGTATAGCTTTTAGGTTATAGACCAAAGAAAGCTACAAAGGGTTGCTAAAAACGGTCACTTTTTGTAGATTTCTTTGGTCTTTAACCTTAAAGCTATAACAACAGTGCCCTAAAAATACAAGGCTACATTATCTAGTGGAATAATGATCCACATTTTTGATATTTGCCTAAGTTTAGAAGATATATTTTTTTTGCTGTTGGCGCTACTTTAGCTGTATGAAACGGAAAATATATAAATATTTTCCGTTTCAGTTTGTTTTTTTTTTTTTAATAAAAATTATCCTTCGTCTCGTACGCTCCAACCTAACAATTTTCACTCCTATCGGTTTAGTCGTGATTTTTTTTTTTAATTTTGAATATATAATTAATTGTTAAAAACATTCTGTAAAAAACTTAGGTCTAGAAATATACTTACTATATACACATGAACTCTATATTTAAAAAAAAATGTCGTGATTTCGAAACTCACAGAATAGATAATATTAGTTTATGGATAACCTTTTTAGATTTCATTAACTAAGCACCAAAAAATATAAAACACACCGCCCATTCTCACACATTTTTATTTACAAACAAGCTCTGTGCCCGTAAGCAATAGCGATTTTTCCATATTTTCTTATCTACCGTTCAAACTTTCCTTGGACTACAAAAAAACATTTCAAAACCACAATCAGCTAACGCATAGAATTCATATGACGCGTATTTACGAGATTCCTGGAAATAACCTCAAAGCCGCGCGCGGTAAAACTTGGATTTACTTAATTTTTAGTTTCTCCTAGTTTCAGGGAAACAAAAGTTTGTTTATTGCGAAGTAGTTTTTGCGTAGAGTTATTTCTAATTCATAAATTTTATATTTGCTGCTATTTTGGCTCAATCTGAAGGTGGCCCCGTTGCAAAGCATCCTTCCCAACGCGGCCACCAAAAACCTCTTATAACTCGAAAAGTACTCTAGTACTTATTTTTTCCTTTAAGTACTAAATAGTAGTAATTCTGTAGCATTAGTTGCCTTAAAATCAAACTAATCGGAGCTGGTGGCCGCGCCCTATAGTATGTGGCAAATTGGCCCAGTTATCGAGTTTTAGACAAGACAACGGAACAGCAGTTAGTTTTTCTATATTACCTATATCCTATAGATACATTCGAAAACTTTCCTACAACGTTTTCCAGCTGTAACATCTTAGTTATTCAGTACCTACGTGAACAGTATAAATAAATATGCCTTACATTTGTTTTGTAAACGTTAACACGTGCTCCTAACTAGGGTGTAGTAAAATTTCATGTTCCAAATGAGATTTCAAGTTATAAATAACTATGCAATTCCTGCCTCACCCTGTGTCAATAACCCTTATATTTACTCGAGCGGTATCGCCACAGTATCGCCCACTATTATGGGTAAACAAGATAAAATATGAAAATGTCGTTTTTATTATGTGCGATTTGTGCGAGTATGAATTTGTTATTTAATTTAAGAGCCAGTTTACAGCGATGCTAGCGCCATTCGCGAAAAAAAATAATATCTTCTAAACTAAGGCAAATATCAAAAATGTAACTGTATGACACTAGATTATGCAGCCTAGTATTTTTAGGGCACTTCTGTATAGCTTTTAGGTTAAAGAAATCTACAAAGTGTTGCTAAAAGTGGCCACTTTTGTCAACAATCTATGTTTTTTTTTTGTTCTTTTTACTCAGGACTTTTTTTTTTTTTTTTTTAATATTTTATTGATATATAATAACATCATACATTTTACAATAACCAGCAAACGAAAACCGTGAGAGGTTTATCTGTTGCTGTGATCGCTCTAATCTATATAGTAAAAATATGTTATCTTACTTAACATAATTAATTTATACAAAAAACAAAGAGTGGGGGTTTACGTTACACGGACAGGAATGCAGATTTAATTAGTTTCGTCCTATTTTTGTTTTTGGGATCGTTACAAAGTTTTACATAAAGTTGGTTAGGTATATTATTCAGTACATCGGACAGTATGTATTTCGAAGTTCTTTCTCCGTATGTATTTTTACACTTAGGTAAAATAAATATAGGTAATGTCGATAAATCTCTTAAATTTTGTTTTCTTGTTCTTTTTTCTAACAATGCAATATTTTCTATTTCCTCGCATAAAATTGACATCTTAAATTTATTATATATATTAATAATATTACAATATTTATATAAGCCTGTGTTGTCGTTTTTATACTGATTTTTAATACTATTTGGTACAATAATTTTAAGTAATCGTTTCTGTAAGTTATAAATGTTGTCTAAATATGTTTTAAACGTCCTTCCATAGCTACTCAGACCATAACTAATTATTGATTCCGCTAAAGCCATGTATAACATTCTAAGCGTGCCAAAGGGTAGTTTATATTTTAATATGACCATTTTTGCTATTATTGACCTTAGTTTATTACACACATAATCTATGTGAGGGCCCCAGTTAAAGCGACTGTCTATAACAAGGCCCAGGTAGGTATGTTCTGCGACGAGCTCAAGTTGTTCGCATGCTCCTGCACACTGCGTTGATGAGTGTAGGCAGTCGTGGCTGTGTGCTACAATGATGGGTGTGATTATTGTTTTCAGGTGGGCTGAGTGGATATGCATTAATTTGGTTTTGTCATAATTTATCACGAGTCCTAGGTCGTGAGCCCATTTACAAAGTTGATTAAAGTTTTTTTGCATAACCATTTGTGCTTCGTTTATGTTTTTATGAGCTACTATGAGGCATGTGTCGTCGGCAAATTGGTACACTGACCCTTCCTGAAATATGTTGCACATATCATTCACGTACATTAGATATTCTGTCGGAGCAAATATTGATCCTTGTGCGGACCCTTCTTCAGTTGGAATTAGGTCGCTGTATACGTTGTTTATTTTTACAGATGTGAATCTATTTGCGTGGTAATTTTTAAAGAATTCTAGGGTAGGGCCTTGCACACCATTTTGCCATAGTTTTGTAAATAGTGTATTATAGTGTAAAGTTTCGAACGCTTTGCTGAAGTCTATATAAACTGCCAGTACATGTTTTTTCTCATTTAAGTGTTCGTTAATTTCGTTTGTGAATTTACTTAATAATTTAGAGGTGTTTTTACTTTTTTGAAAACCGTATTGTTTGTTGTGAATTATTTTATTTTTATTCAAAAATGTAGTTATTTGATTTCCAAAGTATTTTTCAATTATTTTGTCTATACATGAGAGTATTGTTATTGGTCTATAGTTGTTAGTGTTTTTGTGGCAGCCTTTTTTATGAATGGGTCTGATAGTGCCTATTTTTATTTTATCCGGAAAGGTTGATTTTTCAATGCATGTGTTAATTAAGTGTGTTAGAATTGGTGTTATTTGTGGAGTAATTGATTGAATATCCTGCACTCTAATACCATCACTTCCTGGGCTTTTCTTTGTGTCAATTTTTTTAATTATGGAAGCAATGATCTCGCTTGTTGCCTTTTTTATACTACTTTGCTGTGCTCAAAAAATACTAGGCTACATTATGGGTTACCGCGGTGCCCGCGTCAGCGCTCGCCAACGCGTCTCCGTAAACGGTCTCATACTATACCTACGTTTGATTTAATCGCAGCACGCCCCGCACGACGCCCCGCGCAACGCCCCGCGTGATCCTAAATGCGGCCATAGTGTTAATCGACATTAGAATTAGCATATAAAAACAATGGCCGCCCGTCCGCGCGTTCTCAAAGCTTTCTGCTTTCACCAGTTAACGATTAATTCTGGTTACATTCAATGCTTTGCTAGTGTGATACACAGATCAAGAAAGTGCAACGAAATACATTGTCGCCTTGGCGTAGGAGGTAGACGGTAGATAAACGCCCTTGCTTGTCGTACACGAGGGGACCATGGGTCGTTGGGTGCACGAGGCGGGGGTCTTGAGCAGTCTCGTAAATAGTTTCTGCGCCCTATGCGAGCTTCTATAACTGCGCCCTATGCGAACTTCTACTACTGCGCCCTTGTTTTTTAGGCATCCTGGGTACCCTGTGCAATGCTAAAGCCCTATTTACATAACATATACACATAAACTAAGTTTTGTCTGAGGTTATAGACGTTTTTGATGATACTGGCATGGTACGTGTATGTAATAGAGCACTAGGGGAGTAAGAGTTGCGAGAACAGCCCCCCCCCCCAGATTCTACGCCATGTGCCTGGCCACCGGTGGCCCACCCCTATTTACGGCACAGGTCTTGTGCATCCATAAAACGGCCCCGAGAAGAACGACGAAACTCGGGTGTCCCGTTTCCGTCGTTGAGCGTTGGACGAGCTAACCATGCTCCAAGGGTCAATCACTACGTCCCCCCACGATAATTAAAATACTTCCAGTGTAACACCACACCTCGGACACTTCATAGAAAAATATACATAGCGCGTTGCTTCGCGCACAGCCGAAACTCGTGTACGTGCACGCGCATCATGCTTGTGTGAGTGAGATGAGACTTGCTGCTTGTACTGAGCGTCACTGAGAGGTCGCCGAGCGCGGCCGAGCGCAGCCGAGTGCTGCCGAGCGCGGGGGGCGCACTTGCTGAGGGAGGCAGGGAGTGCCCGTACTGTATGTAGTACTATTTATTATACTGTGGTATGGTAATACTGTCGGGTAAAATAAAAACCCGCGTTAGGCTAGCGCGAGTAGCGCGACGCTATATAGCACCCTCTGTTTGACAGCCGTTATGTAAGGTTATGTTGAAGTGTACCATAGTGATTTACATACATATAAAACTGCAATATCGTCCGGCCATCCATACGTAACGGGGACAATTAGCCGGTCATTAGCATGTGCGCTCAGCGGACCGTATACCATGTACGTTCAGTCAGGTTAGGATGCGCTTCCACCAGATGCGTAGAGAGGAATGCGTTTTTCAACAACCAGTAGAATAATAATATTAATGCATCACACTCAGAGCCCCTAACTAGGTAGAACCTATATAGGGTGCCCGAAACATATACAGAGACGAACATTACATCCATACCGGAAACAAACATTGATATTCATCATAACAATGTTCGCCCCGCCGGAAATCGAACCCAGGTGCACATGCATCTCAGTTCACATCACTGCCAGTTGAGCTACGGGACAGTTTTCAATAACATCAATTCAATAAGAATTATCGTTTTCCAACCTCTCTGTGTTGAACGCTCAAAATCAGATAAAACTGCGGGGACTAATTTATTTTAGTACTAGAGGCTGCCCCGCGGTATTTCTCGCGCAGATTTCTCATAAACACAAAAATTTCGTTTTTTTCCGTTCCCGTGGGAATTTCGGGAAATCCTTTCTTAGTGCTCACCTACACTCCCTAAGGAACCTACATGCCAAATTTCAGCTTTGTACGCCCAGTAGTTTCGGCTCTGCGTTGTCTGTCAGTCAGTCAGTAACGGAAGAGTTTTATATATACTAATGTTTGTTGTAGTTGCTGGGAAAGTTTAATTAAACGATAAAAAATAAGAATAAATTGCTAGTAAGAAACTATATTTTTTTTTTTATATTTCAAGTCCTTTTAAAACTGTAAGTACTTACATATTATTTCATTTAATCTATAATCAATTTGTTTTACTGGTCTCCAATAATTCTCAATATCAACACTACATTTTTCGCACACTTATGCTAGCTTTGCAAGTTCATTAGCAGCGCTGCTATAAAAAGGTTAACTGTGCGGACGCCATAATTTGCATGGAATAAGTTACAAGCAGCATTATTATTATTCAAACTATCTCCCGTAGGAATATTGTAAGATCGTCCAATAAAATAAACTTATAAGTAACTATAGAGTGTGTTATATCTTACCTTCTTAATTTTTTTTTTCAAAAAAGCCTTCCAAATCCGATCGCAAATCAATCTAAAACAAAATCAAAATAAAAAAAAACTAAACGAAAGCAGCGAGTACTGTGACCGGATGCGGAAGTAATGCAGCGCCAGCTGAGTAACGTCAGCTTCCACAGCTACCAGGAGTACCAACCTAACAGGAGATATGGTAATTCTTTATTCAAATAAATTCTGCATGGGAATTTTATGCCCGGGGAATAACCAACCTTAAATCATTCACATTTATAGTTGGTATTGCCACAGAGTATATTATGCTTGTATTGCATAGTTTTTTTTTCTGTACAACTTGGTAAACGCATCAACCTATATTGAACCTATGTACTTAACAAAAAGAAACATATTTAAGAACATTATGAACAATGCAGTAGGTATGTAATGGTTCTAATGGACTAGAGTCCACTTGAGTTAAGTATTTTGCCAATGTCTAGCGTCTAGTTCGGTAGTTTATTTCATATCTCTGCACTTGCAGCTTGCAGTAAACTTATTTCTACTCTTGAAGATCAGCCTGAAAAAAACCGTTTGTTGCCTAAAGTGGCCACTTTAGTTTCCTAAAAGAAAATTTCTAAGATCATTATCCTAAAAGCTACACAACAGAGCCTTAAAAATTTAAAGCAAGGTTATCTAGGGAGTCATTGAACAGACTTCAAAAAAGGAGGTTATCATTTTGACCTGTATGTATGTATGTATGTTTGTCCGCGATTATCTCGCGTTTGGCTGAACCGATTTTGATGCTGTTTTCAGTAATATATTTGTTACATTAAGGAGAAGGTTTTAGTACCTATTTTAACCGACTTCGAAAAAGAGGAAGTTCTAAGTGTTCATGTATGTGCCAGTTTTTTGAAGGCGGGACCCTTTTAAAAAATAAATTATTGTATTCATTATTTGTCGAAGTGGCGCTAGGTATCGCACCGTTTCGCCCCTTAACGACTATGCTATTTACATAAAACGCAAAATAAGAGCGAAAGACTAAAAAAAAACTATATTTAATGTAATAAAATTAAAGATAAACAGTTGTAATAACTAGTAAAACGGGAAAAGACTAGCCGTCCGGTTCTTTAACCTAGTAAACTAGGCTGGTATGCTAAGATGTGTCTGCGACTAGCATTGCGTGGGAATAGTCTAGCTAGACTTTATCTTATCTATCATCGCCCAGTCGAAACCGCTGAAGATAGAAAGTTGAGAAATTTGGACAGTATAATGTATGTATGTTATTTATATATGTATGTTTTTGTACTTATTAGGATTTAGAATATGTATTAGGTAAGTTTAGATT
Organism: Euspilapteryx auroguttella; assembly: GCA_951802225.1. Taxonomy (NCBI): domain Eukaryota; kingdom Metazoa; phylum Arthropoda; class Insecta; order Lepidoptera; family Gracillariidae; genus Euspilapteryx; species Euspilapteryx auroguttella. The sequence continues at coordinate 4,750,018 of OX637669.1, forward strand.
ATTTAGTACTTATAAGTACTTAATTTCTTAGTTTTAGTTGTTTATATACATATATAATTTCAGTTTTTTCTCTAAGCATCACATCCTACTACTAAATTGTATTTATCTCCACATTGGTTGCTTGAAAGAAATCGCTTTTAGTGATAAGGCCGCCATTTGCATTGATATTGTAACTTGTTTTATGTACTGTATGTTTTATTTTGATTGCAATAAAGAATTCTCTTATCTTATCTTATCTTATACTAGAGGCTGCCCCGCGGTTTTTCCCGCGCAGATTTCTCATAAACACAAAATTCCCGTTTGTTCCCGTTCCCGTGGGAATTTCGGGAAATCCCTTCTTAGTGCTCACCTACACTCCCTAAGGAACCTACATGCAAAATTTCAGCCCGCTACGCCCAGTAGTTTCGGCTCTGCGTTGTCTGTCAGTCAGTCAGTCAGTCAGTCAGTCAGTCAGTCAGTCAGTCAGTCAGTCAGTCAGTAACGGAAGAGTTTTATATATATTGATTTGTCTAAATTTCAACTAGGATATCTTAACCGGGGCACCGTATACAGCTCGTAATGATTTGTATGAAAAACCTTAATAGCTGATCCTAGAACGTTGAAATTAGGTTTAGGCTTTTATCTTTATTTCGTATCGCTCTACAGATTGTAACCTGTTTTTTGTTGAAATTTTAATCTGATTAACTACCAATAATAGGTAAATACGAAACACACACGAAAAATACACCAGACCGAATCAAACATCGTTATTAATCAAAACAATTTGCGCACTCGCCGGGAATCGAACCTGGTTCGCCTGTTATGGTTTTGATAGATTTTTAGATAGACACCTTAAAATAATCAGTTGACTTTGCATTATTAAAAAAAAACTAATAAAAGATCTAAGTTCTAGGTATATAGAATCCATTTTCGTATACCAGGGCCGCAGTATGAGCTGGGAGGTTGTTACGCTGTCTGTTTGATATGTCACCGGAAAATAACAAAAAATGTAAATTTATAAATTTCCTAGGAAATTTATAAACTTGCGAATCTTATTATTTTCCGGTGCCAGATATACGCTAGGTCTCAGTTCTAGGTTTACCCTAGTTAAAGTCTAAAATCGACAGTTTTGACTAACCAAATCAATTTCCCATCTACCAGGGCCGCAGTATGAGCCGGGAGGTTACGCGGCCGCAGTGCAGCAGCGAAGCAACATGACGCAAAGGGAAGACGCCCTCAAATTCGAGCAGGGTCGCATAAAGGCCCTACAGGAAGAACGGCTTCACATCCAGAAGAAAACCTTCACGAAATGGATGAACAGCTTCTTGCAGAAGGTGAGATTTTAGGTTTTTTAATGTCTAGTTCTGGAAAGACGATGCAGAGTAGGCACAAGATGGTCAGACGACCTTGTGAAGTTATGATGCATAAGGGTCGCTAAAGACCCGTCGGCGTGCCGATTTTTAAGGGAGGCCTGTGTCCAGCAGTGCACATCTTTCTGTTAAGAATCAACCGGTACAGAAAAGCGGTAAAAAAAGTGAAGAAGATCAATTTAACATTTTAAAATAAGGAATAAGAACAGTTATCTGTAATCTTCATAAAAAAAGATAATTTATAACCGCGCAGTATTATAACCAGCCAGTGTCTTCATGTCGGCGTAGACACATCATTACGTAACGCCTGTATCCCATCGGGGTAGGCAGAGCCAATTGATTTCCACTTGCTACGATCCTGACACACTTCTTTGGCTTCTTCTACAGTCATAAGCCTTTTCATTTCACGTCGGTTTCGTGAACTCTTTACTCGGCCTTTCCTCAGGACTTCACCAATTTGGTCGGTGAACGTTCTCCGTGGCCTACCTCTTCCAACCGTGCCTTCCGCATCCGCTCTGTATATTTCTTTCGTCAATCTCCTGTCATCCATCCGCTCTAAGTGACCAAACCACCGAAGTATACCCTTTTCAATCTTGGAAATATTAAGCAAGACAGTATCTTTTATTTATATTATTCAGGTTCACCATTTTGATATTTGCAATGGTTTAGAAGATAAAGATTAGAAGACTGCTCCGTAGCTCAGTTGGCAGTGATGTGGACCGAGAAGCGTGTGCACCTGGGTTCGATTCCCGGCGGGGCGAACATTGTTATGACGAATATCGATGTTTGTTTCCGGTCTGGGTGTAATGTTCGTCTCTGTATATGTTTCGGGCACCCTAGATACAGGTTATTTCTAATTAGGGGCTCTGAGTGTGATGCGTATTATTATCTATACCAATATTATAAAGAGGAAAGATTTGTTTGTTTGTTTGTAACGAATAGGCTCCGGAAATACTGAACCGATTTGAAAAATTCTTTCACTGGTAGGAAGCTAAACTTTCCCCGAGTGACATAGGCTATATTAGATTTTCAAAATAATTAGGGATCCTTTAAACTCGAATAATTTAGCCCAAGGTGCATTTTTTACACGTTGTTTACATATTTTGACAGTTGGTGGTTGTTGTTGTTTTTAAATTTGCCCATCCTGGGCAGGAAAAGGAACTCAGTCCCTACAGCCAATACAGTTTGTGTGGTTTAATGAAGCCTATTCTGGGCAGGCAAAAGAACATAGTCTATAGAGCCAAGTGTGACGAAGTTCGCCGTGTTAGCTAGTTATTATTATTATTATTACGCGATTGCAGCAGTATCAATGTAAAATGTCTCTTAAAACTATGTTGCTATATTCATACTTAGTAAAATTTGTGAGACATTAGCAAACACTGTGACATACAGACACACAATTCGCCTTGAATGACATACAATGTCATGATGACCTCACAACTCGTGAGACTTGGACAATATTTTTAATGCATGACTAACTTGCAATTACTTACTCAATACTAAGAAATTAAGATAAGCAATTAATATAAAAACTATTCATTCGATACTAGCTGTCCCGGCGAACTTCGCACCGCGCCTTACAATAAAATTTAATTGTTGTTTTGCTAATTTCTGGATTATAACGAACATTTTGAGAACAAAATCAGCTAAACCGGCCCGGCCGTTCTCGAGTTTTAGCGAGACTAACGAACCACGATTCATTTTTATATATTATATCGTAGTAAGATTTGATAATTAGGGTTTTTGCAAAAAAAACTAGGGTTTTTGCGAAAACCCGGATAATTTGATATAAGCTTTACTTTTTTTTCAATTATCCTGACATAAAGCAGTTTTTTTTTGCAAATAACCTAGTATAATTGAAAAATTTGAAACCTGCCTTAACTCTGATTGGCTAGATTATTGCTTGCTGGTAAACTCTTATTCTGATTGGTTCTCTGTAGCGTCAAAGAATATTAAAGGGCATTTGTGTAGGTTTCAGGTTCGAAATCTAAGAAATATACTTTGTTGCCTAAAATAGCCTATTTAGCAACAAACCGGCTTTCCAAGTTGACTTAATTACTTGACCCCCTTATTTTTTTTCGACCCCCAGGTGCGGATGGAAGTGGAGGACCTGTTCGTGGACCTAGCAGACGGAAGACGGCTCCTCAAACTGCTGGAAATCATCAGCGGGGAGCGGCTGCCCAGGCCCAACACTGGACGAATGAGAGTACATAAGATCGAGAACGTCAATAAAAGTTTGAGCTTCTTGCATACTAAGGTAACATCAGTACTCGATACTAAACCTTTTTTTAGACGGCGCTGTAGTGGCTATATAACCTCTATTAACCGACTTCAAAAAGGGTTCAAAAGTTCTCAGTTTATGTATGCGTTAGTTTATTGAAGGCGGGTCACCTTTTTTAAGCGACTTCAAAAAAGGAGGTTATCAGTTTGACTTACGTATGTATGTATTATGTATGTATGTCCGCGATTATCTCGCGTTTGGCTGAACCGATTTTGAGGCGGTTTTCTGAAAAGTTTTTATTTCGTTTAGGAAATGGTTTTGGTACCTGTTTTAACCGACTTTTAACTTAGAAAGTTCTCAGTTTATTTGTCATATTATTGATGGCGGGTCCCTTTTCTTTTTAAAAATACATATTTATGTACTGTCGTTCTTAAGAGCCAGTTTACCGCGATGCTAGCGCCATTCTCGAAAAAAAAAAAAAACTTCTAAACTAAGGCAAATATCAAAAATGTGGCACAGTATGACACTAGATAATCTTGCTTAGCATTTTTTGAGCACAGTAAAGTAGTCCTAACTTAAAAGAACGAAATTATACACAGAATGTTGCTAAAAGTAGCCACTTTTAGCAACACTTTGTAGCTTTTTTTGGTCTTTCACCTAAAAGCTATACAACAGAGCCCTAAAAATACTAGGCTACATTATCTAGTGTCATACTGTACCATGTCACATATATAAGAACAAAAAAAAAAAAAAAAAGAGAGAAATTGTAAAGTAGAGTTTGTTACCCCTTTCTTCTCTACGCTGTAAAATCATTGCGAAAGGGAGTAGAATCATTTGACAGAGGAGGGCTCGTTTGGGGGCGTCTCCAGGCGACCATTGTCGTAAGGCAAGGCAAACATTGTTTGCCTGAGCCAATTAGTGGGCACCCTGAACTACCTCGCCTCTATCAGTATAGGATACTTTACGAAATAAGGTATCAATATTAATTAGATTAGTCTAATTGACTTTCAATAAGCGATATCTTGTATCCTGTATTGAATAAATCATTTTTTACTTTACTTTTTACTTTACCACATTTTTAATATTTGCCTTAGTTTATGTAGTGTCGCGGAGATCCGCAAGAATGCCTACCTCTAACTTGCTTCCCGTATTCACTTTAACCCCTCTGCCTCAAGCTAAACACGTGAAATTAATTAATTCACCTTTTATTTAATAGAACACAAAATAGGCTCACTAAGTGACGCCAATCCACACACAAGAAGAAAGTGTTGCTGTACATAAAAATCGTACAACCACAAACGGTTGCGTTCAGTTACCACAGTTTAGAAGATATTAATTCTTTTTGCGAATGGCGCTAGCATCGCTGTAAACTGGCTCTTAAAATAAAGGCACAATATTGGCACATACCGCGGCAAAGCCACAGAAGTGCAGTTATTGAGTAACAGGTCAGGTCAGCCGGATTATGTTACCATCTAGTAAAGTCGATTTGTGTATGCCAGCCCATTTAAACACTAGGCCGATACATGATTATGTTTTAACGTTGGTTCCGAAACCACGTGTTTTGTTAGCGGGCTTTTAAACAATAATCCAATAAACTTATAATAACCGTACAACGTTGCCGGGCTTTATGCCCACCCTTTTAACCTAATTTGTGAACTTGACATTGGCAAAATACTCCACTGAAGTGGAGTCAAGTCCATTAAACCTACCTTGCCTCTCACAGTATAGGATACTTTACCAAATAAGGTATCAATAGCAATTAGATTAGATGTAGTCTATTGACTTTCAATAAGTGATCTCTTGTATCCTATATTGAATAATAAAAAATAAAAATAAACTCTCGAAAGGGCCTCTACGAGTTGGATTCGTCCCCTCGCACGCCTTTCAAAGGACCGGGCTCCATCCCGTGAATCCCGTGATACTGAAGAGTATTAGAAACATAATACAAATAGGTCGAAACACACAATACTAATTTTAGAGCCAGAATAGCATACTATACTATAAAGAATAGTATAGTAAGCTAGCAAGCTAGTACTTCAAGCTTCGTATAGATAAAACTATCTTAATTTCTAAGCTAAATACACGAAGTCAGAAGCACCTACAGTGGCTGTCTAGGAGGCGTAACAGATTTGTCTATGGCTCGTATCAAAAAAGGTTTGATTAAGAAAGCTTATAACAATGTTGATGATTATGAAAACGACAAAGACGCATGGAAGTAGTCTAGCTCTGCACGATATTTTCATTATTTCATGTATGTACTTTAAATCTTATTAATTTATGTTCTTTGTATTGTAAATTGAATTGTAATGTCACATATTTAAGAACAAAAAAAAAAAAGAGAGAAATTGTAGAGTTTGTTACCCCTTTCTTCTCTACGCTGTAAAATCATTGCGAAAGGGAGTAGAATCATTTGACAGAGGAGGGCTCGTTTGGGGGCGTCTCCAGTCGACCATTGTCGTAAGGCAAGGCAAACATTGTTTGCCTGAGCCAATTAGTGGGCACCCTGAACTACCTCGCCTCTATCAGTATAGGATACTACGAAATAAGGTATCAATATTAATTAGATTAGTCTAATTGACTTTCAATAAGCGATATCTTGTATCCTGTATTGAATAAATCATTTTTTACTTTACTTTACTTTACTTTACTCTCGTGCGCCCTAGACTGTATTACCAAAGAACAAGACAACATTGCAATACAGAAAGGAAGGAAGTGTTACGCCGTCCTAGACCGCCGCTGTACGAGCTTGCTAGCTTGCTATCCTGGCTCGAAAAACTGGTCGTGTGTTTCGGCCAAGTTTATTCTGTTCAAAGAGGAACTGATCCATTCCTGAAATTCGTATGAAATGATCGAAAAATCTAAATTGAGGCCGCGTTTAGGTGCACGCGGAGCCTTGTGCGGGACGTCGTGCGGGGCGTGCTGCTATTAAATCAAACGTATTGCAATGTATGAGACCGTTTACGAAGACGCGTTGGCGGAGACGCGTTGGCGGGCGGCCGCGTCGTTCAACGCTTCAAGATCAAAACATAGGCCTATGCTCGATATCGTACAAGGAGACGCGTCGGCGCCCGCACGACGCCCCGCGCAACGCGCCGCGTCTCCCTAAATGAGGCCTAAGTACGAGCCGACCCTGCGAACTTCAAACCGCCTACAATACTATGTTGAACATGTTTTATAACATATAAACCTTTAAATTGCATCACTCTTATCTATTAAATAAAACCGCATCAAAATCCGTTTCATAATTTTAAAGATATAAGCATACATAGGGACAGACGCGGGAAGCGACTTTGTTTTATACTATGTATTGATATTGATTTATTCGAGTCATATATCTTTGCAGAAAATTACCGTCATGACAAAACAAAGTGACACCGTGTATAACTTTAAAATTTGATTCACTCAGGTCCGACTGGAATCAATAGGAGCTGAAGACATAGTGGATGGGAACCCTCGACTGATCCTCGGCCTGATCTGGACCATCATCCTCCGGTTCCAGATCCAGGAGATTGAGATTGATGTGGTAAGTATTGATATGGGTACAATTGAGCATTGCTTGCGCGCTTTTTAAAGTTTCTATGAATTTTTTATTAGAAATACAAAGTCACTTCTTTTTGGCTTATATAATTTATTTTTCCATAAAATATACACAAAAGCAAACTGTCTTCTTGGCTAGCAATTCACAAGTAAGTCAAACACAAAACACGTAACTAGGGAAACTAAAACTTCACATCTCAATATTTCTTTGAATACAGAACGAACCAAATTCTCAACAATTTTAAGAAGAATTATTAAGACTACAAAATATGTGTTTTAACCACAATCGTTTATAATTTTTGAATACTTTTTTTTTAAATACTTTATTTGAGTATGTCAGAATCGCGGGACCACTGCTCGGAATCCCATCATGTTTAATCAACCAGATAGTACTACGTTACTACTAGTTGGTACCTTTGACGACACAGTTGGTACCTTTTTTGGCCATAAGTTACAATACTTTTTAAACATAAGTTCGCCAAACTGTTCACACAGTTTGTTGGCGGAGCACTCCTTACAAATAACAGTTAACTTATGAGTAAACATAACAACAAAATGATGAGTGTGAAGTTAAATTACATACTTATGCATATTACAGTTACTTAAGATTATCTAACAAACATTGTTTTAAATTTTTCTTGAGCGTTTGCTTGCACATCTTTTTTTTGCAGTTTTATCACTATCTCGTAACAATGCAATTTTATTAAACAACGAGCTTTCCCGGCTTACTTCGTTACGCCGTAGAATAATATACTTCTAAAGACTTGGCTCTATACACTATGTTCTTTTGACTGCCCAGAATGGGCGAATAAAAAAACATACAACAACAACAAAACAAACCACCCCTTTTTTTTTTTTTTTTAGGCGGGGAAACTCCTAACGAGTACCCTGCGACCCCGGGGGGAGTCGCAGGGTTATGTGGGGTTCGCACCCACTAAAACCCCGCCGGTGTCCATCTCGGCTGTTGGCAAGGGGGTCACGGGTGATCTTTCGATCGTTATGTTCAACTCCGCGACCCCCTCCAGCACTGGCTGTTTAGCCTCTTCACGGGGGGACAAGTGATGGTAGACCCCCCTGAGCGCGGAAGGCTCTTCCTACACTCGACGACGGAATCGGGACACCGCGTTCCGCCGTCCTTCTCGGGGCCGTTATATGACTACACGAGGCCCGCCTCGTGCACCCAACGACCCCGGGGTCCCCTCTTAGTCGCCTCTTACGACAGGCAGGGGATACCTCAGTCCTATTCTTCGGCCCGGTACTGCAGGGCGTAAACAAACCACCCCTGTCAAACAACGGAAAAAATATTGCACCTTGGGTTACATTATTTGAGTTTAAGTAAAAGGATCGCTAATTTTTTTGAAAATCTATTATAGCCTATGACACTCGGGGTTAATGTAGCGTCCTACCAGTGAAATAATTTTTCAAATCGGTTCAGTATTTCCGGAGCCTATTCGTTACAAACAAACAAATAAACAAATCTTTCCTCTTTATAATATTGGTATAGACTAGTCGACGCGGCGAACTTCGTACCGCCTAACCTATTCCTATCTTGTGCATGTATTCTACTTATAAACCTTCCTCTTGAATCACTCTTATCTATTAAACAAAACTGCATTAATCCGTTGCATAGTTTTAAAGATAAAAGCATACATAAGGACAGACGCGGAAAGCGACTTTGTTTTATACTATGTATTGAAGACGGCACTAAATAAGATCTTGTTTGTTGACCATAATAGTTTTGTACTTTAGTTTTCATAAACAATCCCTGCTTAACAGACTTCTGTCTCCGAGGGATGCCTGGAAGGAATCGCTTCAAACGATAAGGCCTTCGTTTCTCTTTTTTTTCTCCTATTCGAAGTTTTACTGTTTTTGTGTTATTTAATTGTTTTATATTCTAAACTAGTCGACCCGGCGAACTTCGTACCGCCTAACCTGTTACTATTTTGTGCATGTATTATACTTATAAACCTTCCTCTTGAATCACTCTATCTATTAAAAAAAAACATCAAAATCCGTTGCGTAGTTTTAATTATTTATTTAAGCTTACTTAGGGACAGACGCGGAAAGTGACTTTATTTTATACTATGCATTGATAAGCTATATTCCAAAAAAAATGATTCTTTCTCAAGCTGTTTGGGCTGTGATCTGTCTGTCAGTCACTGGTTTATAATGAAACAGTTTTATATTAGGTTAACTTTGTTACCAGATCGGCGAATACATTAATATTTCTTTTTCAACAGGATGAAGAAAACGAATCCTCAGAGAAGAAATCAGCCAAGGACGCCCTGCTGCTCTGGTGCCAGCGGAAGACCAACGGCTACCATGGAGTCCACATCCACAACTTCTCCGACTCCTGGAGATCAGGACTTGGGTTTAATGCCCTCATCCACGCTCATAGGTAGGTGTCTTCACACACGCCCTGCAGTACCGGGCCGAAGAATAGGACTGAGGTATCCCCTGCCTGTCGTAAGAGGCGACTAAGAGGGGACCCCGGGGTCGTTGGGTGCACGAGGCGGGGGCCTCCTGTAGTCATATAACGGCCCCGAGAAGGACGGCGGAACGCGGTGTCCCGATTCCGCCGTCGAGCGTAGAAAGAGCCATCCGCGCTCAGGGGGGACTACCAACACTTGTCCCCCCGTGAAGAGGCTAAACAGCCAATGCTGGAGGGGGTCGCGGAGTTGAACATAACGATCGAAAGATCACCCGTGACCCCCTTGCCAACAGCCGAGATGAACACCGGCGGGGTTTTAGTGGGTGGGAACCCCACATAACCCTCGTTAGGAGTTTCCCCGCCTAAAAAAAAAAAGGTGTCTTCACACTAAAAAGTGGCTACTATAGGCAACAAACACCCTTTTCCTTAGGTTTTGAACCTGAAAGCTACACAACAGGGCCTTAAAAATTCAAAGCAAGATTATCTAGTGCATCATTGACGCATATATTTTTAATTTCGGCCATAATTTATAATACGTTTTTTATTCGAAAGTGGCGTTAGTATCGCTGTAAAAAAAACTTGTTATAGAACATACCTATTTTATTTAACTCTCAGTTTATGTATGTGTCAGTTTATTGAAGTCTGGTTCCTTTTTTAACCGACTTCAAAAAAGGTGGTTATCAGTTTGACATATATGTATGTATGATTGTATGTATGTTTGTTCATGATTATCTCGGGTTTAGCTAAACCGATATTGATACAGTTTTCACAGAATTATTTGTTGAATTCATTCAGAAGGTTTTAGTACCAATTCTAAGTTCTCAGTTTTTTTGGAAAAATAAAATTTATTTCTGTAGAGTTATCGAACCGAAAGAAAAATTTAAAATAATAGTCAGAAATTTGGTTTTGACCACTGGTCGGCGTTAGGAGAAACTGTTAAGTTCGCTGGGTCAGCTAGTGATCAATTTCCACTTGCTTCCAGACCAGACCTGTTCCGCTGGACGGAAGTACCAGTTTCAGACCCCGTGGAGACCCTCAATCACGCCTTCGAGGTCGCCCACAAAAACCTCGGAATACCCAAACTCTTGGATGCTGAAGGTATGTTGTCTCATCTGACCCTCAAAGTGATTAAATAAAATAAATATCAAATATCAAATAAATCTTTATTTAATATAGGATACAAGATATCACTTATTGAAAGTCAATTAGACTACATCTAATCTAATCGCTATTGATACTTTATTTAGTAAAGTATCCTATACTGTGAGAGGCGAGGTAGTTCAGGGTACCCACCAATTGGCTATCCATTATATAAATTTGTCCTATCCATTTAAAATTTGGTTCTGTGTTACTTCAATATATGGTAAGGTAACCATGACCTGATCAGCCGTTTGAAGATGATCAGCTCTAAAATAGTGGATGAGGGGATCTAACTATCTTCCATGTCCTATAGATTTAAAATTTGGTACCGTGTTACTTCAATGATATTGAAAGTATATGGTAAGGTAACCATGACCTGATCTGCCGTTTGAAGATCAGCTCTAAAATAGTGGATGAGGGGATCTAACTATCTTCCATAATGTCCTATAGATTTAAAATTTGGTACCGTGTTACATCAATGATATTGAAAGTATATGGTAAGGTAACCATGACTTTTTTAAGATGATCAGCTCTAGTTCTAGTTAAGTTGATGAGGGGTCTGAATTGGTCGGGAGTTTTTAATTTTTTTAATTTGAGTTATTATACTGTGGTAGTAAGTGTCAGGCTAAAACAAAATTATTGTATGTTTCTTTTTCACTTGATAAGATTCGCTCAAGACAACTGTCTTGACTTACGAGTTGTGGCGATTTGTGGGGGAGATGACAAGATAGATAGATAGATAGACTCTTTCGGCTCTACCACAAAAACAGTTAAACCAGGTCTAAATCACTAGACTAGGTTTAAATCCCTAATTCGTCAAACAAAATGATGATTTAGACCGGTCTAACTTTTTTGTGGTAACAGGGTTTAGTACAATCAATGAACTTAAAATATTACAATATTCTTAAATTAAAACATTGATTGCAATGGGCGGCCTTATCGCTTAGAGCGATTTCTTCCAGGCAACCCATTGTTAAGATAAAATAGGCAACAGAAAATGTACGGTGGGTTGGTTCAGTAAATAAAAAAAAAAAAAAGTAAAATAAAAATAAAAAAATGAATTATTTTAAACCATAACGTGACAAGCTTATGTTTACGATGGTCTTTAATAATTGTTTTGTCACAGACGTGGACACGCAAAGGCCGGACGAGAAGTCAGTGATGACCTATGTGGCGAGCTACTACCACACTTTTGCCCGAATGAAAAATGAACAAAAGAGCGGACGACGAATTGCTAATGTAAGTTTATTCTTCACTATCTTATAATTTTACTAGTCGACCCGGCGAACTGAACGATGTGGACTGAGTAAGCGTGTGCACCTGGGTTCGATTCCCGGGCGGGGCGAATATTGATATGATAAATATCGATGTTTGTTTCCGGTCTGGGTGTGATGTTTGTCTCTGTATATGTTTCGGGCACCCTAGATACAGGTTCTTTCTAGTTAGGGGCTCTGAGTTTGATGTGTTATTATTATAAACTAGAGGCTGCCCCGCGGTATCTCCCACGCAGATTTCTCTGAAACAAAAAATCCCGGTTTTCCCGATCCCGTGGGAATTTCAGGAAATCCTTTCTTAGTGCTCACCTACACTCGCTAAGGAACGTGCAAATTTTCAGTTTTCTACGCCCAGTAGTTTCGGCTCTGTGTTGTCTGTCAGTCAGTCAGTAACGGAAGACATACATAACATACATAATCTCACGCCTTTTATTCCCCGAAGGGTTAGGCAGAGGTACCAGCTCAAGAGCCGGACCCACGTTTAGCCGAGTTTATGCTTTACGGAACGGAACGGTGACGGTTACGGTGTAACGGAAGAGTTTTATATATAATTGATGTATTGAATATTTATTTATTTATTTACAGATAATAGGCCAGCTAGTGGACTGCGACGGCCGCAAGGCAGAGTACAGTCGTCTCCTAACAACTTTACTTGAATGGATAAGGATGAAAATAACAGAACTCAACGATAGAGAGCTGCCTAACTCCCTCGATGGGATTCAGAGATTACTGCTCGCGTTCAAACAGTACAGGACTGTCGAGAAACCTCCCAAGTAAGTAAACCCTTTTTTTAAAAGGCTAAAGTAGTGCCACCCGCGAAAAAAAAAAATTCTAAACTAAGGCAAATATCAAAAATGTGAAACAGTATTCCACTAGATAATGCAGCCTAGTATTTTTAGAGCACTGTTGTATAGCTTTTAGGTTAGAGACCAACAAAAGCTAAAAACGGCCACTTTTGGCAACAATCAGTAGCTTTCTTTTGTTGCTAACCTAAAAGCTATACAACAGTGCGCTAAAAATTCTAGGTAGTATAGTCTAGTGGAATACTGTTTCACATTTTTGATATTTGCCTTAGTTTAGAAGATAATATTTTTTTCTCGAGTGGCGCTACTTTAGCTGTGCTTTAAGCGAGAAAATTACATTTGGTTTTTTTTTTAATTTATTACAAGTGATTTTAGCCATGTTTCTTGAAAATCTGTTCAGCCGTTTGAAGATCATCAGCTCTTTTCTAGTTGATAAAGGGATCTGACTAACTTCCTTATGTCCGATCGATTCTTTATTTGGTTCAGTGTTACTTCAATTATATTGAAAGAATATGGTAAGGTAACCATGACTTTAATTATGACAGTTTGGGGTAAGAGTCGGTGATTTAAAAATTTTTGTTACGTTTTGTTGATATTTTGATCCATTTTGCTTTTGGATATTATTTTTATTTACGGTTCGCGGTAGATTAGATTAGATTAGATTAGATTCATTTATTTCACACTATCATATTCATATTACATACAAAGTTGTATTATAAAATGTCAAAGTATAATGTGATCGTCCAAATATTGTACAAAAATTATATAAAAAATAATAAGTAGTACCATGTAAAGAATGTCAAATTTTTAAATGTATATAAAATGTCAAATACTAAATAATAATTTCAATTTACTTGAATTACATATTGTAACTGTCTGAATACTCAAATTACACAAATAATGTCCAATGTCAAACAAATTTATAGTTTAAAAAGTCATCTATACAATAATATTCATGTTCCAACAATAGTTTTTTCAGTCGGCGACAAAACGCTTCGTCATTAATTGGTAAATCTCCCTACATCAATCATTTCTATAGTGCGACACAAAAATCTAGAAATTAAAAAGTGGCAACACTGTATGGAAATTTGACGGATATTCAAAAATTTCCATACATTTGCCTTTTTAATATCTAGATTTTTATATGTCGCACTATACAAACTACAAACAATCGTTTATTTTTTGTTGCAGATACAAAGAGCGTTCAGAAATCGAAGCGCTGTACTTCCATATTAATACAATGCAGAAGTCTTTAGTGGGCGAGGCCTGGACGCCGCTGGAAGGTCAGCTTCCTCAAGACCTGGAGAGGGCCTGGCAACAGCTGGAACAGGTGAGGGATCAAAGCTTGTAATACTGATAAGATTTATAGTAATTGAGATATAAAGAAACGGAGAAATTGTCGTGGGACACGCGGTAGGAACGAAGGCCGACTGACAGTCGACCAAGCCACTGCCCGTAGGGAGGGGAGCGAGTACTGCGAGCGAGCGAGCGAGAGAGAGAGATAGTATTCGGTCTCTTTCATTCTCTCCTTCGCTGTAACGCTTTTGTGTCTCACTTCAGCCGTAACGTTGCAATTTTTCTTGACTAGCTCCCCACCGCAACACGCTGTAAAATCATTGCGAAAGGGAGTAGAATCATTTGACAGAGGAGGGCTCGTGTGGGGGCCTCTCCAGGCGACTATTGTCGTAAGGCATGAGCCAATTGGTGGGCACCCTGAACTACCTCGCCTCTCACAGTATAGGATACTTTACCAAATAAGGTATCAATAGCGATTAGATTAGATGTAGTCTAATTGACTTTCAATAAGTAATATCTTGTATCCTATATTGAATAAAGAATTATCTGAATTTGTGATAAGGAACTTCGTTCCAAAAATTATATTGCACTTACAGACAGCGCCCTGTGTGACAGGGGAAATACTTTCATAGTACAGTGGCGATCTAGGTCGCCGTAACACTTCCGGTTTTTCTGTATTGCAAAATAGTTCTTGTTCTTTGGCAATACTGTCTAGGGCTGACGACACCATAGACAAATCTGTTACGGCCTCCTAGGCCGCCACTGTACATAACAAGTCGACGCTATAGCGCCGTCCCTTTGACTAACCCTCTTATTCATAAAGATACAGTACATTTTAAGTAGCTTTACTGGAGGTCTATTTCTTTGGTTTGCTGTATGGTAAATACGTGACATCCAGTCTAAATTGACAAACGTCAAATAACTAAAATGCTCTTTAACTTTTTATGAATAACAGGGTAAGCCTTTAGTCTACATAATTTTTTTTAAAGAGACCCGCCTTCAATAAATTGACACATACCTACAAAAAAATGAGAACTCCGTCTTTTCTGAAGTCGGTTAAAATAGGTACTAAAACCTTCTCCTGAATTTAACAAAATACTTTTGTGATAACCGCACCAAAATCGGTTCAGCCAAACTCGAGATAATCGCGGACAAACATACATACATACATACAGGTTAAACTGATAATCTCCTTTTTTGAAGTCGGTTAAAAATACTATATGTGGTGTCTTGATAAATGGTTACTATCCGGTGTTGGAGGTTCACTCCAGCCACGATATACCCCCGGTGTAAACGTTGTTTTATTAACCGACTTCAAAAAAGGAGGTTATCAGTTTGACCTGTATGTATGTATGTATGTTTGTCCGCGATTATCTCGCGTTTGGCTAAGCCGATTTTGATGCGGTTTTCAGAAATGTATTCGTTACATTCATGAGAAGGTTTTAGTACCTATTTTAATCGACTTCGAAAAAAAGGAAGTTCTCAGTTTATGTATGTGTCATTTTGTTGAAGGCGGGTCTCCCTTTTGTAAAAAAGAAATTATTTCAACACTATGTTGTAGTTAAAAGTGGCTCCTGAACGCCACACTATATATATTCGTGATTTAAGACGCTATATGAGTTTTGAAGGTTTTTTAAATCAAGTAATTCTCTTAATCTATAGGAGGTAAAGATCTGGAATTTCAATATAACCTCTTTGAGGATATAACAAAGTTTTTTATAATTGAGAAACACTAATAGAATCAAAGAACCTCGATACATTATTTCGTCAAAGATAACCTTTCCAAAAAACGGGAATATATAGCTAGTTCTTCGAAATTACTTACTAGTTTTTGTTGAAACTACCTAGGAATAATGATAATAAACAAAATTAAATTCTGGTAATTCAGATTTGATTTAAAAGTAATAATTAAAAAGATATTCAATATTTACTTACTACTTTTTCCAATGAAATGTAGTAACCGATGTGGGCGACTGATATATGACTGACCCTTGCCCTCAGTATGCTATATCAAAGAGATAGACTCTGTTCATTTGCTCGTTCCATTTATTTGTCGTATATAGTCTTAACTGTTTCTCGATGTGTTCGTAGGCGGAACACGCAAGAGAAATCGCTCTAAGGACAGAGCTGCTAAGACAGCAGCGGCTTGAGCAGCTCAACTACAAATTCAATACCAAGGTAAGAATATTTTACCTTTATTTCTATTTTGACTGCTCCGTAGCTCAGTTGGCAGTGATGTGGACTGAGATGCGTGTGCACTTGGGTTCGATGCCCGGCGGGGTGAACATTGTTATGACGAATATCGATGTTTGTTTCCGGTCTGGGTGTAATGTTCGTCTCTGTTTATGTTTCGGGCACCCTAGATACAGGTTCTTCCTAGTAAGGGGCTCTGAGTGTGATGCGTTATTATTATTTAGTACAGGTAGTTATGGAAAACCTAGAAGGATTTCCGGCAGTTTTGAAGTTGGTATTTAACGAATTTTTTCGAACATTATCTTCGCCGCTCTCGCCGCCATATTGAAAAAATGGCGGTGAAAACAGTTTTTTGAGAATATCTCCTCTCAGACTCAATTTATGATAAAAATTTGAGGTATTTTTTTTATTAATTAATTAAAACTGGATAAATTATCCTATAAATGTACCTTTTTTTTTAAACGATTATTTTTACCTTTCAAAAATGTAATTTTCCCATACATACCGTTCCATTGCTATTGTTAACTTTGCGCTTTATGGCGTTCGACATAACTGTCAGCCATTTCAATCAGTTTAAGGGAGCATTAACGTACAACGCTGGAAACAAGCACTTTTTGGCGCTGGTTCGAAAAATGTATAGAAAATACCTGCGCGGACATAGACGCTTGTTCCAGCGCGAATGTCAGCGCAGGTATTTTTTATAAATTTTTCGAACAAGCCCTTATTACCAGCTTTCTTTCTCTTTCGCGTGAACTAGTATTAGATATATTTATCATCCCACAGTCAGTACTCCGCAAAGGCTACTTAAAGGAGATGATCCAAGTGTTATCAGACCCTCGCTACGGATCTAACCTGGCGCAAGTCGACGCCACAGTCAAGAAGCACGAGGCCATATCTGCCGATATACTCGCCAGGTCAGTTTAAAGCCCAAAAAGAAATTTTCTACTAAGAATCCGGCTCGAAGGACCATAAAAGATTAAAGATAAAAACACTTTTGCACACAAGCATGATACAAAAGTAAACATAATACAATTTAAGGTACAAATAATTAAATTTCAATGCAACGGGCAAACCTTATCGCTAAAGCGATTTCTTCCAGGCAACCCCCATGGAACTGTTTGTAGATGGAAACAATTTTAACAGGTCGCAGTCGAAGGCGATACTGTATGGTAGTAACATTAATTAACTAAAATGTTATTTAGATTCTGGTCCTTCGAGCCGGATTCTTAGTAGTACTAAAGGAGATGATCCAAGTGTTATCAGACCCTCGCTACGGGTCCAACCTGGCCCAAGTGTACGCCACAGAAGCTCGATGGATCATAATCCATTACCTTACTGCTCCGTGGCTCAGTTGGCAGTGATGTGGACTGAGTAAGCGTGTGCCCCCGGGTTCGATTCCTGGGCGGGGCGAGTATTGATATGATGAATATCTATTTCTGTTTCCGGTCTGGGTGTGATGTTCGTCTCTGTGTATGTTTCGGGCACCCTAGATACAAGTTCTTCCTAGTTAGGGGCTCTGAGTGTAATATGTTATTATTATTATAAGTAATACTGAAGGAATCCAGGTGTTGAGGACATCTCTGCTGAGTGCTGATATACTCGCCAGGTCAGTTTTAAAAGTAAGATTGCATGAAATAGAACTAAATTCTAAGAATCCGGCTCGAAGGACCATAATTCATAACATGACATAACATAATCTCACGCCTTTTATTCCCCGAAGGGTTGGGCAGAGGTGCCAGCTCAATTCAATGAGTATATATACTATACTTTTAAACCATGGCCGAAATCAAAAATATGTGCCTTTGACTCCCTAGATAATCTTGCTTACAATATTTAGGGCTCTGTTGCGTAGCTTTTAGGTTCAAAATAAAAGAAAAAACCCGTTTTATGAAACTAAAGTGGCCGCTTTAGGCAACAAACGGGGTTTTTCTTCGATTTTGAACCTGAAAGCTACACACCAGGGCCTTAAAAATTCTAAGCAAGATTATCTAGGGAGTCAAAGGCGCATATTTTTTATTTCGGCCAAAGTTTAAAAAGATATTAATTATTTTTTCGGAATGGCGCAGTTTCGCACCGTTTCGCCCACAGAACAAGGAAGATGCTCTCTCTCTCTAAAGTTTCGCCCCTTAATTTAGTATTTTTCTATATTATTATTTATTTCAGAACCGAGCGCTTCGAAGACCTAACAGCAATGGCGGCAGAGCTGGTTAAAGAGAACTACCACGGAGCGGAAGCGGTGGAGAAAACATCAGCAGCTGTTCTGGAGAGATGGCGGGAACTTCTGGCTTTGCTGGAGAGGCACAGGTCTTCGTTAGCCCAGCTGGCTCGACTTTGCGCCTTGCTGCGAGAGGCTGATGCTGTGCAGCAGGAGTTGCAGCTTATGAAGGTAGGTTAAGGTTTACTGCTGGATTTCACAGCCGTTTTTTTTTTTAGTAACGACCAGTATAAAATAGAGTAGACGCCAGTGGTCAGACGACCTGGTGAAGGTTGAGGAAGTACACTGGACAAGGATCGCTTCAAGGTAGGTTCGTATGGGGGTTTTTAAGGAAGGCCTATGTCCAGTAGTGGTCGTCATTAGGTTGAGATTTTATACCTTAAACTAGAGGCTGCCCTGTGGTTTTTCCCGCGCAGATTTCTAATAAACACAAAATTCCCGTTTTTTCCCGTTCCCGTGGGAGTTTCGGGAAATCCCTTCTTAGTGCTCACCTACACTCCCTAAGGAACCTACATGCAAAATTTTAGCCCTCTACGCCCAGTAGTTTCGGCTCTGCGTTGTCTGTCAGTCAGTCAGTCAGTAACGGAAGTGTTTTATATATATTGATGACTAGAGGCTGCCCCGCGGTTTCACCCGCGCAGATTTCTCATAAACACAAAAATCCCGTTTTTTCCCGTTCCCATGGGAATTTCGGGAAATCCTTTCTTAGTGCTCACCTACATTCTCTAAGGAACCTACATGCAAATGTTCAGCCCGCTACCCCCAGTAGTTTCGGCTCTGCGTTGTCTGTCAGTCAGTCAGTCAGTCAGTCAGTAACGGAAGAGTTTTATATATATTGACTAGAGTCTGCCCCGCGGTTTCACTCGCGCAGATCTCTCATAAACACAAAAATCACATTTTTTCCCGTTCCCGTGGGAATTTCGGGAATTCCCTTCTTAGTGCTCACCTATACTCCCTAAGGAACCTACATGCAAAATTTCAGCCCGCTACGCTCAGTAGTTTCGGCTCTGCGTTGTCTGTCAGTCAGTCAGTCAGTAACGGAAGAGTTTTATATATATTGATGAAGAACCATAGTTTGACACAGGACTAAAGAGACATCATGTAAATAAATGCTTCTTTCTTTCTTTCTTTCTTTCTTTCTTTCTTTCTTTCTTTCTTTCTTTCTATCATTAGAAAGATATCGGTTTAGCCAAACTCGAGATAATCGTGGAAAAACATTCAGGTCAAACTGTTAACCTCCTGTTTTGAAATCGGTTGAAAATACCTTTTAATTTGCCTTGAAAGCGGTAAAAATAAGTTGCGGAGTCCCGCAAGGTACTCACCTAGGGCCATTATTATTTGTACATACATAACGTCACGCCTGTATCCCATCGGAGGGGTAGGCAGAGACAATTGATTTCCACTTGCTACGATCCTGACACACTTCTTTCACTTCTTCTACAGTCATAAGCCTTTTCATACACGCACGTCGGTTTCGTGAACTCTTCACGCGGCCTTTCCTCAGGACGTCACCAATTTGGTCGGTGAACGTTATTATTATTATTATTTGTTCCAGTCACAATTCCAGTCCGAGGAAGTGGGCAGGCACCTGTCGGACGTGGAGCGGCTCCTGCAGGCCCACGCGCTGCAGGAGCTGCAGCTGGGGGCCCTGGACGAGACCATACGCCGGCTCGTGAGGCAGGGTGAGTACTGAGAGCCTATTACTGGCACATTTATTTTCTTCTCTACGCTGTAAAATCATTGCGAAAGGGAGTAGAATCACTTGACAGAGGAGGGCTCGTTTGGGGGCCTCTCCAGGCGACTATTGTCGTAAGGCAAGCTGAGCCAATTGGTGGGCACCCTGAACTACCTCTCACAGTATAGGATACTTAACCAAATAAGGTATCAATAGCGATTAGATTAGATGTAGTCTAATTGACTTTCAATAAGTGATATCTTGAATCCTATATTGAATAAAGAATTATTTGATTTGATATTTGCAATATTGCTTTTCGTCCTCCAAGTGTCGAAGTCAATACAAACAAAAAACGCAAAGAGGACGCAAAGCAATTTTGCATAAGCAGCCGTCTGATGAGGACAAAAATCGCTAACATCGCCTTCCCGAGAACGAACCTTTTTTTTTTTTTTTAGTCGGGGAAACTCCTAACGAGTACCCTGCGACCCCGGAGGGAGTCGCAGGGTTATGTGGGGTTCGCACCCACTAAAACCCCGCCGGTGTCCATCTCGGCTGTTTGCAAGGGGGTCACGGGTGATCTTTCGATCGTTATGTTCAACTCCGCGACCCCCTCCAGCATTGGCTGTTTAGCCTCTTCACGGGGGGACAAGTGGTGGGAGTCCCCCCTGAGCGCGGATGGCTCTTTCTACGCTCGACGGCGGAATCGGGACACCGCGTTCCGCCGCCCTTCTCGGGGCCGTTATATGACTACACGAGGCCCCCGCCTCGTGCACCCAACGACCCCGGGGTCCCCTCTTAGTCGCCTCTTACGACAGGCAGGGGATACCTCAGTCCTATTCTTCGGCCCGGTACTGCAGGGCGTTTCCCGAGAACGAACCTAGGCGAAAAACAACCTAGTTTAATAAATTTATGTTTTTCTAAACAGGCAACACTGCAGAGGGGCCTGCACAGCCGAAGAAACAGTTAGCCGACCAGCTCACGCATTTGGAAGACGCTTATGACAGGTCAGTAACTGCTCCGTAGCTCAGTTGGCAGTGATGTGGACTGAGTAAGCGTGAGATCCCGGGTTCGATTCCCGGGCGGGGCGAATATTGATATGATGAATATCGATGTTTGTTTCCGGTCTGGGTGTGATGTTCGTCTCTGTGTGTGTTTCGGGCGCCCTAGATACAGGTTCTTCCTAGTTAGGGGCTGTGATGTGTTATTATTATTATTATTATAGTATAGAAAAAGTAGTTTTAAAAATTCTGTGACTCGAATCTTCTAACACAGAGGTTTAAGAGTTTGGTTTTTCTCACCACCACTTCAAGTTTAAAATTACACTCGAGAAGTAATTTTAATGAAAGCTGCAAAAAAATTGTAACAATAGGTAGTTTTTTTTTACAAAAAGAGCTTTTAATAAATTTAAACACATACACAAACTGAGAACTTCCTCTTTTCTCAAGTCTATTAAAATAGGTACTAAAGCCTTCTTCTGAATGTAACAAATACTTATTCGAAAACCGCATCAAAATCGGTTCAGCCAAACTTGCCGACAAACATACATACAGGTCAAACTGATAACCTCCTTTTTTGAAGTCGGTTAAAATAGAAGAAAGGAATTGGTGACGACCTCAAGAAGATCTAATTTAGAAATAGTTATTATGTAACGTAGATGTTATATCGTAGAAAGAGGATATCAATTGTCTCTGCCTACCCGTTGGGAAACAGGCGTGACGGTTTATATGAGAATGTTATTTAGTGATATGGTCCTTCGAGCCGGATAAGCCTATATTACAACTAATTGGTTTTCACAGTCTCGTCGCAGCGGCAAAGGATCGCAAAGCAAGACTGGAAGACGCAAGAAACTTGTACCAGTTCTTGGAAGACCATGATGAAGAAGAAGGTAGGTCTATGTTCTTTTCATCTCATAGTTCCGGTGGACTCTACTTTGACCCCTTTCAAGTCTACCGTGGAAACCTGGGGGTCCACTTGGCCCAGTTTGGGAACCACTTCTGCAGAACAGGAGTTGGTGTGGTGGTTTGCCCTTGAACCGATCTAAGGGTGCATTCACGTACAGTGGCGGACTAGGAGGCCGTAACAGATTTGTCTATGGTTTCGTCAGCCCTAGACTGTATTACCAAAGAAAAAGAGAAAAACCGGAAGTGTTACGCCGACCGTGTCCGCCACTGTACAACGCTGGTAACAAGCGCGTGTTGGCGCTGGTTCGAAAAATGTATAGAAAATACCTGCGCGGACATAGACGCTTGTTCCAGCGCGAATGTCAGCGCAGGTATTTTCTATTCATTTTTCGAACCAGCGCCAACAAGCGCTTGTTACCAGTTTTGTACAGTCGCGGACACGATCGGCGTAACACTTTCGGTTTTTCTGTATTGCAAAATAACTCTTGTTCTTTGGTAATACAGTCTAGGGCTGACGAAACTATAGACAAATCTGTTACGGCCTCCTAGTCCGTGACGGTACGTGAATACAGCCTAAGGAGGAGTCCTTTGTCCAACAGTGGATGTCTCAGCTAAAATGACGACCATGATAATAACATAACTGATAAGAACTTCCCTTCAAACTGGTCGTCAGATAGAAATTCCTTCATCATCATTGACTGCTCCGTAACTCAGTTGGCAGTGATTGGGACTGAGATGCGTGTGCACCTGGATGTAACTCCTTAAGGTGGTAACTCTCGGTATGGCGCGAAATTCAAATTTTTTCGTGTTTTTTACATTTTTAATAAAGTTTAAATTAATTCGCGTATGTAAAATACCATCTCCCACATTGTAATACAACGTTTTTGGAAGACAGACCTACAGATTTTGTGTCTAAGGGGTAGAAGGCCAAAAAACAAGTTCCTTGAATATACACAAAATCGGTAACTTTGTCTTTCAAAAACGATATATCACAATGTGGGAAATAGGTTTTTCCGTACGCGAATACATTTAAACTTTATTAAAAATGAATACTTTCGCCATAATCGCCATCTATACCAATATTATAAAGAGGAAAGATTTGTTTGTTTGTAACGAATAGGCTCCGGAAATACTGAACCGATTTGCAAAATTCTTTCACTGGTAGGAAGCTACACTAACCCCGAGCGTCATAGGCTATATTAGATTTTCAAAAAAAATAGGGATCCTTACCTAAACTCAAATAATGTAACCCAAGGTGCAATATTTTTTCCGTTGTTTACTTATTTTGACAGGTGGTTTGTTGTTAATGTTTGTTTTTTTATTCGGCCATTCTGGGCAGTCAAAAGAACATAGTCTATAGAGCCAAGACTTTTGTAGTATGTTATATTCTATGGCGTAACGAAGTAAGCCGGGACAGCTCGCAATAAATAAAAAACGTTAAAAAATTCGAAGTTCACGCCGTTCCTAGAGTTACTACCTTTAAATCAAACAATCTCTGAATACATAACCACGTCTCTTTCCCTCCCAGGTTGGGTGACAGAGAAGCAACGAATCTGCCGCACTGACATGGCTGCCAAGGACCTAAGAGGCGTTCTAGCGTTGAGACAGAAACATACAGCTCTTCTACACGAGATGAGAGCGAGAGAGAGCGTCGCACAACGCCATAGGAGCAAGGGAGAGAGGTATAGACATGAAAAGTGTGGTATAGAACGTGTTGTATAGTCATTACTTAGCTTGAAGCTATCAATATCAATACATAGTATAAATCAAAGTCGTTTCCCGCGTCTGTCCTTATGTATGCTTATATCTTTATAACTATGCAACGGATTTTGATGCGGTTTTTTTTGATGAATAGAATGATTCAAGAGGAAGGTTTATAAGTATAATACGTTCACAAGAAAGTGAAAAGTTTTGCGGTACGAAGTTCGCCGGGTCGACTAGTAACTGTATATAAACCTTCGCACACATAGATACGATTTAAAAATGGCGGCCGGTGTATGGGCAGTCTCTCTTCTTAACTCTTCCCTCATACTGATATACGCGAGATAGCATGCTTTCGGCCGCCATTTTCAAATCGTTTCTTTATCTGCGCGGCTTATACCAACTATCTATCTATACGAATATTATAAGAAGGAAAGATTTGACTGTGTGTTAGTTTGCATTGAATAGGCTCAAAGACTACTGAACTGATTTCATAAATTATTTCACTGTTGGAAAGCTACACTATCCCCGAGTAACATCAATATATATAAAACTCTCCCGTTACTGACTGACTGACAGACAACGCAGAGCCGAAACTACTGGACGTAGCGGGCTGAAATTTTGCATGTAGGTTCCTTAGGGAGTGTAGAATGAGCACTAAGAAAGGATTTCCCGAAATTTCCATAGGAACGGGAAAAAACATGATTTTTGTGTTTATGAGAAATCTGTGCGAGTGAAACCGCGGGGCAGCCTCTAGTATGTTATATAATATTTCACGAAAATCAGTTAATACAACTTGGGGGTAAAGTTATTCTGCTTCGGGTGAGGTTACAACCCTAGCTTGTTCAAGTTTCAAGTCATTATACCCTCACTATGCTCGGGTCTAAACCCTTGAAACCCTCTCTGCGCTCGGGTTTTAACAGACCACACTCTCACTTTATAAGCTGCTATTATAATTAACCGACTTCAAAAAAGGAGGTTATCAGTTTGACCTGTATGTATGTATGTATGTTTGTCCGTGATTATCTCGCGTTTAGCAGAACCGATTTTGATTTTGTCTAATAATTTATTTTTTGCAAAAAGAGACCCGCCTCCAACAAACTGACACATACATAATCTGAGAACTTCCTCTTTTTCGAAGTCGGTTAAAATTGGAACTAAAACCTTCTCCTGAATGTAACAAATACATTTCTGAAAACCGCATCAAAATCGGTTCAGCCAAACGCGAGATAGTCGCGGATAAACATACATACATACATACATACAGGTCAAACTGATAACCTCCTTTTTTGAAGTCGGTTAAAAACTATTTTTTTCCTAAACAGTCTATTAGACGCAAAGCACCCAAAGAGTTCGGAGATAGAGCGGCGCCTCGCATCCTTGATGGCTCAGTGGGAAGTGCTTCGAGACCTGGCAGCGGCGAGGGAGAAGAAGCTCGCTGATGCAGCTGAGGCTTACCAGGTTAGAGGGTCTACTGGATTCTGATTTTAGCGAAAAGGTCACCCTTTGTCTCTTAGGCAGCATTTAGGGTCACGCGGGGCGTCGTGCGGGGCGTGCTGCGATTACATCAAACGTATAGCAATGTATGGGACCGTTTACGGAGACGCGTTGGCACAGTCAATGCGCATAAACATCAAAAGATATGCCTATAATAATAATAATAACACATCACACTCAGAGCCCCTAACTAGGAAGAACCTGTATCTAGGGTGCCCGAAACACACACAGAGACGAATGTTACACCCAGACCGGAAACAAACATCGATATTCATCATATCAATATTCGCCCCGCCCAGGAATCGAACCCGGGTGCACACGCTTACTCAGTCCACATCACTGCCAACTGAGCTACGGAGCAGTCAATGTTCGTTATCGAGACGCGTCGGCGCTACCGTATCCGGTAGCGTCCGATGTCGCCGATGGGTATGCAGCTTTAGTCGCCTTTTAAGAAACCTTTATGAGAAGATGGGGTTTTAGAATTCTTTGACACTTTTTTTTTAAATAAACGATTTAAAATAAAAAAAAAATCAAATCAAAAAATCTTTATTCAATACTAGAGGCTGCCCCGCGGTTTTTCCCGCGCAAATTTCTCATAAACACAAAAATCCCGTTTTTTCCCGTTCCCGTGGGAATTTTGGAAAACCCCTTCTTAGTGCTCACCTACACCCCCCAAGGAACCCACGTGCCAATTTTCAGATTTCTACGCCCAGTAGTTTCGGCTCTGCGTTGTCTGTCAGTCAGTCAGTCAGTCAGTCAGTCAGTAACGGAAGAGTTTTATATATATTGATAGGATACAAGATATCACTTATTGAAAGTTAATTAGACTACATCTAATCTAATCGCTATTGATACCTTATTTGGTAAAGTATCCTATACTGCGAGAGGCGAGGTAGTTCAGGGTGCCTACCAATTGGCTCAGGCAAACAAATGTTTTAAACAAACTGTAGTCGTCCCAAAGTAAAAGGTCCGTTTTTACAGATGAGAAAGAGCCTTAAATGTATAGTGCGACACAAAAATCTAGAAATTAAAAAGTAAAAAGCAACACTGTATGGAAATTTGTTGAATTATTGAAAATCTCCACATTGTGTTGCCACTTTTTAAGTTCTAAAAATTTGTGCCACACTGTATATACAGGGTGTTTCTGACAAGGCGGTTATAAATCAAAGGAGAGATTCTGCTCACCATGCCTAACAACTTTCCTAAAGCAACATGGGTCGAAATCTCAAAACTAAAACCAGCCGTTCCGTACATTGACCCCGTCAGCTGATCGAACCAATGTATGAAACAGCTGTTATTTTTTTGAGATTTTGACCCATGTTGCTTTGGGAAAGTTGTTAGGTATGGTGAGCAGAATCCCTCCTTTGATTTATTACCGCCTTGTCAGAAACGCCCAGTATATATGCTTTCTTACCAACATTTTGTCTTAAAAACAGTTCTACGGCGACGCGAACGAAGCTGAATCCTGGATGAAGGAGAAACGCCCCCTAGCGGGCAGTTCAGACTGCGGAGGAGACGCCCCTTCGGCATCTGCGCTCCTAGCAAGACACCGAGCCCTTATTGAAGAGATTCAAGCCTATAATACAGAGTTGGAGACCTTAAGGACACACGCGAAAAGACTTACCGATTCTGGCATTACGCAATTACAGGTTGGTTAATCAAGCATACCCCCTTTTTAACCCCCGACGATAAAAGAGAAGTAGTTGTTATAAGGTTAACGGGAGAATGTATCTGTGTATGTGTCTACGAGCTTTCCCGGCTTACTTCGTTACGCCATAGAATATAAGATACTACTACTAAGACTTGGCTCTATAGACTATGTTCTTTTGACTGCCCAGAATGGCCGAATGAAAAACAAACAACATCAACAAACCACCTGTCAAAATATGTAAACAACGGAAAAAAATATTGCACCTTGGGTTACATTATTTGAGTTTAGGTAAGGATCCCTAATTTTTTTGAAAATCTAATATAGCCTATGACACTCGGGGTTAATGTAGCTTCCTACCAGTGAAAGAATTTTTCAAATCGGTTCAGTATTTCCGGAGCCTATTCGTTACAAACAAACAAATCTTTCCTCTTTATAATATTGGTATAGATGACATCGTAGCTTTCAATCAAACGGATGAATCAATTTTCGTTTAGTTTTTGTTTTGTGTCATATATAATTTTATCCCTGGTGTTCCTATGCCAAGTTTTAAGTAAAGTAAAGTAAAAAGTAAAAAATGATTTATTCAATACAGGATACAAGATATCGCTTATTGAAAGTCAATTAGACTAATCTAATTAATATTGATACCTTATTTGGTAAAGTATCCTATACTGTGAGAGGCGAGGTAGTTCAGGGTGCCCACTAATTGGCTCAGGCAAACAAATGTTTGCCTTGCCTTACGACAAAAGTCGCCTGGAGACGCCCCCAAACGAGCCCTCCTCTGTCAAATGATTCTACTCCCTTTCGCAATGATTTTACAGCGTAGAGAAGAAAGGGGTAACAAACTTTACTTTACAATTTATCTCTCTCTTTTTTTTGTTCTTATGTGACATTACAATTTAATTTACAATACAAAGAACATAAATTAATAAGATTTAAAGTACATACATGAAATAATGAAAATATCGCTAGTGTTACTTCCAGGATGGGGCGGAGAGTAAAAGATGGTAAAATCCGATTGAATAACGTATATTGGGCACAACACGTGAAGCTTAAATTAGACAAGGTGGTGCAGTGCTGCACCCGACACGGTCAGACAAAGACTGGCCTCGTGGTCACAAATGCGACTGAGGGCGGATGCAACTTCACAACATATATCATACTACAAAACAAACTGTCCGTAATTAGGCACTTTAAATTAGGATTAAACTAAACAAAATTAGGTGACAGTTATAATACAAATTAGGCCATTTTAATATGCATTTATACATAAACAATAAATGTGTTTCATTAGTTTTTAACATAGATATAAGGCAATATGTGCTGAGATTTAAGAAATAAATGCGGGCGGGCAAAGCCGCGCGCTAGGCATAGTGTGTAGCTTACTGTAAACAATCTATTATATTCAGCGAAGAGGAACGCGTCGCTAACAGCTAGACTACTTCCATGCGTCTTTGTCGTTTTCATAATCATCAACATTGTAATAAGCTTTCTTAATCAAACCTTTTTTGATACGAGTTTTAAACTCATTATCATTCAGGATCAAAATCTCTTCTGGGATCTTGTTATAATATCTTACTTCGTTTCCTATAAAGCATTTGTTTGTCCGTTTTAGTCTGTTAAGAAAATCTGTTCAGCCGTTAGAAAACCATCATATCTTTTTTTTTTTCTAATGAGGGATCTGACTAACTTCCTTATACCCGATGGATAAGAAATTTGGTACCTTGTTACATCAATGATATTGAAAGTTTTTGGTAAGGTAACCATGACCTGATCAGCCGTTTGAAGATGATCAGTTTTTGATGTTTTTTTTTTGTATTTTCTCGTGGAAGGGAATGAAAAGTAAAGTATAGAACGCGATGGCGTAAAGCTTTACTGATTCGGGTGCTGTTTTATGCATAGCTTGTTCAAGTTTCGAGACATTATTTTAACTTTTATTCTATGCTTGTATTGTTCGTGTAAATAAATTGTTTGTCTATGGTCTTCTTAAAATAAATCCTTGACACAGTTGCCAACGGAGGTGGAATCGGCGCCGGCAGAAGAGGAAGAATGGGTGAAAGAGACAAGACTAGTGCCCACCGATGTGTGGGAGGAGCAGCCGGTGGAGAGACTCGAACACAGGACCGTCACCGAGCAGCGCGCTGTGCCGCAGGTGAGAATGTATTCATGAATGAATGAATTATTGATTGAATGAAAGAATGGTCTTTTTATTGCGCGAATAATTTCTTTTAAAACAAACGGACTAACGTCTTCAATAAATTTACACATACATAGACTAAACTTCCTCTTGTTCGAAGGCGGTTAAAATACCAAAACCTTTTTACTTTGCAATTTTTTTTTTTCAAAAAATGGACATGTTGTCATAAATTGACACATACACTGAGAACTTCCTCTTGTTTGAAGTTGGTTGAAACACCGAAAACATTTCCCGAATGTAAATGAAATCAAATATCAAATAATTCTTTATTCAATATAGGATACGAGATATCACTTATTGATAGTCAATTAGACTACATCTAATCTAATCGCTATTGATACCTTATTTGGTAAAGTATCCTATACTGCGAGAGGAACAACAAAACTAAATAAAACTACTTAAATGTACTTTCTAATAATTTATTTTTTACAAAAAAGGAACCCGCCTTCAATAAACTGACAAATACATAAAATTGAGCACTTTCTCTTTTTCGAAGTCGGTTAAAATATGTACTAAAACCTTCTCCTGAATGTAACAAATACTTATCTGAAAACCGCATCAAAATCGGTTCAGCCAAACGCGAGATAATAATAATAATAATAATAACACATCACACACAGAGCCCCTAACTAGGAAGAACCTGCATCTAGGGCGCCCGAAACACACACAGAGACGAACATCACACGCAGACCGGAAACAAACATCGATATTCATTATATCAATATTCGCCCCGCCCGGGAATCGAACCCGGGTGCTCACGCTTACTCAGTCCACATCACTGCCAACTGAGCCACGGAGCAGTCTGCGAGATAATCGCGCACAAACATACAAACATACAGGTTACACAAACTGATAACCTCCTTTTTTGAAGTCTGTTAAAAACAGCATCGAAATTGGATCTCATCAGACTAGGTACTCTGTGTCTTCTGTGTTCCTAAAACTAAAAAAAAACCCCCTCCCTTTCAACCAGGTGAAAGCCCTCTACGCTTTCTCCGGGCAAGGCATCTCGATCCAGAAGGGCGAGGTGATGTTCCTGATCAGCCGGAGCAACCCGGACTGGTGGTCCGTCAGGAAGGCTGACCGCAGCGACGGCTTCGTGCCCGCCAACTACGTGCGCGAGATAGAGCCCCGGATGCTGCCGGTGAGCCCTGACTGACTGACTGACTGATGCTGGCTGGCTGACTGACTGAGACTGACTGACTGAGACTGACTGAGACTGACTGACAGAGACTGACTGTGACTGACTTTGACTGACTGACTGACTGACTGACTGAGACTGATGACTGAGACTGACTGACTGACTGAGACTGACTAAATGACAGAGATTGACAAACTTATGATGACTGAGACTGAGACTAGTGACTGAGACTGATGGCTGACTCAATGATAGTGACTAAGAGTGACTGCGACTGACTCACTGAGTCTGATGACTAAGACTGATACTGATTACTGATACTGATTACTGAGACTGATTACTGAGACTGATGACTGAGACTGACTGACTGAGACTGACTGACTGAGACTAACTGACTGAGACTGACTGACTGAGACTGTTCTCCGCGGGCAAGGCGTCTCGATCCAGAAGGGCGAGGTGATGTTCCTGATCAGCCGGAGCAACCCGGACTGGTGGTCCGTCAGGAAGGCTGACCGCAGCGACGGCTTCGTGCCCGCCAACTACGTGCGCGAGATAGAGCCCCGGATGCTGCCGGTGAGCCCTGACTGACTGACTGCTTGATGCTGTCTGGCTGACTGACTGAGACTGATGACTAAGACTGGCTGACTGACTGACTTATACTGACTGACTGACTGACTGAGACTGACTGACTGAGACTGACTGACTGAGACTGACTGACTGAGACTGACTGAATGACTGAGATTGACAAACTTATGATAACTGAGACTGAGACTAGTGACTGAGACTGATGGCTAACTGAGACTGATGACTGAGATTGATGACTGAGACTGATGACTGAGACTGACTGACTGAGACTAACTGACTAGGCTGACTCAATGATAGTGACTAAGAGTGACTGAGACTGACTCACTGAGACTGATGACTGAGATTGATGACTGAGACTGATGACTGAGACTGACTGACTGAGACTAACTGACTGAGACTGTTCTCCGCGGGCAAGGCGTCTCGGTCCAGAAGGGCGAGGTGATGTTCCTGATCAGCCGGAGCAACCCGGACTGGTGGTCCGTCAGGAAGGCTGACCGCAGCGACGGCTTCGTGCCCGCCAACTACGTGCGCGAGATAGAGCCCCGGATGCTGCCGGTGAGCCCTGACTGACTGACTGACTGACTGATGCTGGATGGCTGACTGACTGAGACTGACTGACTGAGACTGTTCTCCGCGGGCAAGGCGTCTCGGTCCAGAAGGGCGAGGTGATGTTCCTGATCAGCCGGAGCAACCCGGACTGGTGGTCCGTCAGGAAGGCTGACCGCAGCGACGGCTTCGTGCCCGCCAACTACGTGCGCGAGATAGAGCCCCGGATGCTGCCGGTGAGCCCTGGCTGACTGACTGATTGATGCTGGCTGGCTGACTGAGACTGCCTGAGACTGAGACTTTTCTCCGCGACTTACTGATACTGATGAATGGGATTGATGACTGAGTCTAATTACTGAGACTGACTGACTTACACTGATGACTGAGAATGATGACTGAGACTGATGACTGAGACTGGAGACTTATGACTGAGACTGATGACTGAGACTGATGACTGAGACTGATGACTGAGTCTGATGACTGAGACTGATGACTGAGACTGATGACTGAGACTGATGACTGAGACTGATGACAGAGACTGATGACTGAGACTGATGACTGAGACTGATGACTGAGACTGATGACTGAGACTGATGACTGTAGACTGAGACTGATGACTGAGACTGATGACTGAGACTGACTGACTGAGACTGACTCACTGATGACTAAGACTGACTGAGACTGACTGACACTAACTGACTGATGACTAAGACTGACTGAGAATGACTGAGACTGACTGATTATTATCCTTTAAATCGAAGTGGCGCACCCGTTCGCCCCTTAACAGTCAAATTTTTTATTATATTTCAAGGTCCAAGTACGCCGTCCGGAAAAGGTGAAAACCGTGCAAAGAGTCAAGAAGACAGTTTTGGTGAAGCAGGTGGTCCCAGTACGTAAGGTGACGACCGCCAGGCGACCTTCACGCGCTGACGTCACTACCAGGGAGACCCTCCCAGTGCCGGTGAAGATGAAGCAGGTTGACGAGATGTATGGTGAGTTGGGTCACTATTGAGTGAATCATTTGATAGGGGAGGGCTCGTTTGGGGGCGTCTTCAGGCGACCATTGTCGTAAGGCAAGGCAAATAGTTGCCTAAGCCAATCGGTGGGCACCCTGAACTACCTCGCCTCTCGCAGTATAGGATACTTTACCAAATAAGGTATCAATAGCGATTAGATTAGATGTAGTCTAATTGACTTTCAATAAGTGATATCTTGTATCCTAAATTGAATAAATCATTTTTTACTTTTTAACCGATTCAAAAAAGGAGGTTATCAGTTTGACCTGTATGTATGTATGTTTATATGTATGTATGTATGTATGTTTTTCCGCGATTATCTCGAGTTTGGCTAAATCGATTTTGATGCGGTTTTCACATAAGTATTTGTTACATTCAGGAGAAGGTTTGAGTACCTATTTTAACCGACATAAGAAAAGAGTAAGTTCTCAGTTTTTGATGTGTAAATATATTGTAGACGGGTCTCTTTTTGTAAAAAAGAAATTTTATTCTATAGATATTTCGACCAATTTTACTTTGAGAAAGTGGTTTGTTATGTTATATTTAAATAAGTAAACTATCATAAAAACCCTCAGCCGAGCTGCTAACCCTAGCGGCAGCTCGTCGAGCTCAGCTGGAAGACGCAATCAAGCTATACAGCCTATTCGCGGAAGTCGACGACCTGGACAAGTGGATCAGGGACAAGGAGCGGATGCTGCGAGCTGATGATGCTGGGGAGACCGTGGATAGTGCCAAGAGGAAATACGAGGTAGGATTTAAGGGCTTACACGGTGCGAAACTATCGCCACTTCCGATAAATTATATCTTCTAAATCATGGCCGAAATCAAAAATATGCGCCTTTGACTCCCTTGAATCTTGCTTAAATTTTTTAAGGCCCTTGTGTAAAGCTTTCAGGTTCAAAATGAAAGAAAAAACTGATTTTTGCCTAAAGTGGCCATTTTTGTTTGATATCGGTTTTTTTCTTTGAATTTGAACCTAAAAATTCTTAACAGGTCTTTTAACCCAAGTTTTTCTTCAAAACGCTATAAATTTGTATAGATAAACCAAGCCACTTTAGGTAAAAAAAAATATCTCAAAAAAAATTCAAAATTCAAAATTATTTATTTTCTTTAGACAAAATTCTGCAAAACCCACTTTGGGGTTTGTCTGCAGAAAATAAAAGCCTAAACTTAAATCTAAAAGAAAAAATGTATCAGCTTAACATTAGTTTGTTAAAACTTTAAACTAAACCCGATATAAAAAACGTGGGACATCGATGCACTAGACTAGATAATCTTGCTTACTTTTTTTAAAGTGACTAGTGTAACAATCAGGTCAAAATCTAAGGAATATACTTTTTGTTTCCCAATATAGGCACTTTTAGCAACAAACCAATGTCTTAGATTTTTATCGTGAAATCTTCACAACAGTGCCTTAAGAGGCATAGCACAGCTAAAGTAGCGCCACCCGCGAAAAAAATTAATGTCTTCTTAACTAAGGCAAATATCAAAAATGTGAAACAGTATTCCATTAGATAATGCAGCCTAGTATTTTTAGGGCACTGTTGTGTAGCTTTTGGGTTAGAGACCAAAGAAAGCTTCAAAGTGTTGCTAAAAACGGCCACTTTTGGTAACAAGTAGCTTGAGCGGGTGGCGCTACTGCCTCTTAAAAAAATCTAATCATCAAGCGCATCATTAAAGCATATTTTTTATTTCGGCCATAGTTTAGAAGATTTTTTTTTTTCAAAACGGGCGCTTTATACTCTGTAAAAAAACGCTCATAACTCCTATTTTTATTTTCGTCCAGAAATTCGTAACAGACCTCTCAGCGGCATCAAAACGGCTGGAGCACATAGACTCAGCAACAGAAGAGCTGATCAAAAGCGGCCACTCCTCGGCCAAGACTGCGGCGGCGAGGCGGCAACAGCTGAAGACGAGATGGGGAGCACTCCTAGATCTTAAACTTGAGAAGGAAAAAAGCTTGGAGGGTGCTGATAGGTATGTATAGATGTCTTATGAAGATGTGATAATTGTTTTTTTTTTAACCGAATTCAAAAAAGGAGGTTGTCAGTTTGACCTGTAAGAATGTATGTATGTTTGTCCGCGATTATCTCGAGTTTAGCTGAACCGGTATTGATGCGGTTTTCACAGAAGTATTCGTTAGATTCTGGAGAAGGTTTTAGTACCTATTTTAACCGACTACTGAAAAGACAGTTTATGTGTAAATTTATTGAAGGTGGGTTCCTTTTTTTGTAAAAAAGAAATGATTGCAAAAATAACTAGGAATTTGGCCAAAAAAATGGATTATTTGATATAAGATTTTTCTTTCAATCATTCTAAGAAAAGGCAGTTTTTTTTTTCAAAAACACTGAGATTGTACTAATAAAGGTCTTGTATACAGAAAACAATATTTTGTTTTATCCCATCCGCTACACTATCCTCGAGTGACATTGCCTATATTAGATTCTCAAAAAAATTAGGGATCCTTACTTAAACTCAAATAATGTGACCCAAGGTGCATTTTTTACATATTTTGACAGGAGTTTTGTTTTTTTATTCGCCCATTCTGGCCAGCCAAAAGAACAAAGTCTATAGAGCCAAGTCTTTAGTGTATCTTATATTCTATGGCGTAACGAAGTAAGCCGGTACAACTCGTTGAAAAATAAAAGTTAAAACAGCATGGACGCGTATTGGTTGTAATGATATTTTTTCGACTGCTCCATGGCTTAGTTGGCAGTGATGTGGACTGAGTAAGCGTGAGCACCCGGGTTCGATTCCTGGGCGGGACGAATATTGATATGATGAATATCGATGTTTGTTTCCGGTCTGGGTGTGATGTTCGTCTCTGTGTGTGTTTCGGGCGCCCTAGATACAGGTTTTTCTTAGTTAGGGGCTCTGAGTGTGATGTGTTATTATTATTATTTTTTGTTCACAGCGTGGAACTATTCGGCCGTACCTGCGACGAAGCCCTAGATTGGATGTTAGAGAAGGAGGCCCAACTGGCGGACTCCGCCGCCGGGTCCGGCGGAGCCCTACGCGACGTGAGGGCGCTCCAGCGAAGACACGCCCAGTTAGAACGAGAATTGGAGCCTTTGAGGGAAAAGGTTACTACGGTTACGCTGCTTGCTGACTCGTGAGTATATTTTGTGGTTGTTTGTTACCCCTTTCTTCTCTACGCTGTAAAATCATTGCGAAAGGGAGTATAATCATTTGACAGAGGAGGGCTCGTTTGGGGGCGTCTCCAGGCGACTATTGTCGTAAGGCAAGGCAAACATTTGTTTACCTGAGCCAATTGGTGGGCACCCTGAACTACCTCGCCTCTCACAGTATAGGATACTTTACCAAATAAGGTATCAATAGCGATTAGATTAGATGTAGTCTAATTGACTTTCAATAAGTGATATCTTGCAACCTATATTGAATAAAGAATTATTTGATTTGATCTATTTATATAATACGGCATGGTATGAAAACAGTATACAACTTCTATAAACCCACATTATGCCTTATGTACTGTATTTTACTAGTACTGTATTCTATTACTGTATTTTCTGTACTGTACTGTACTTTAGTACTGTATTTTGTATTGTAAGGCCGTTTGAAGTTTTCCGCGTTAGCAAGTAGTACTTTAATATTTTGTGTTTTTTGTTTAACCGACTTCAAAAAAGGAGGTTATCAGTTTGACCTGTATGTATGTATGTTTGTCCGCGATTATCTCGCGTTTGGCTGAACCGATTTTTATGCAGTTTTCAGTAATGTATTTGTTACATTCAGGAGAAGGTTTTAGTACTGATTTTAACCGACTTCGAAAAACGGGAAGTTCTCAGATTATGTTTATGTCAGTTCGTTGAAGGAGGGTCTATTTTTATAAAAAAGAAATTATTAAATTTTCTAGTCTAGACGCCCACTGCTGGGCAAAGACCTCCCCCGTATCCAAGTATTGTGATTAGATATTAATATTTACCTGTATGTGTATATTTGTATTATTACACGCAGCCTTTTGAGATGGTACAATAAGCGTAGGTAGGTCATTTTTTATTTATATTAAAACTAGAGG
The DNA here is from genome assembly GCA_951802225.1 of Euspilapteryx auroguttella. Lineage (NCBI taxonomy): Eukaryota > Metazoa > Arthropoda > Insecta > Lepidoptera > Gracillariidae > Euspilapteryx > Euspilapteryx auroguttella. The sequence continues at coordinate 4,786,417 of OX637669.1, forward strand.
ATGCCCCGCGGTATTTCCCGCGCAGATTTTTCATAAACACAAAAACCCCGTTTTTTTCCGTTCCCGTGGGAATTTCGGGAAATCCTTTCTTAGTGCTCACCTACACTCCCTAAGGAACCTACATGCAAAATTTCAGCTCTGTACGCCCAGTAGTTTCGACTCTGCGTTGTCTGTCAGTCAGTCAGTCAGTAAGTCAGTAACGGAAGAGTTTTATATATATTGATTGATTTATTGAGTTAAATTTTGAAACTGTAATAATTGAGGCTGGGGGTCAAGTTTCTTACCTAAAAACGATCGACTCGTAATTGTCTTGTTAGCGAGTTCAGGGGGCCAAGTTTCTTAACTAAAAACGAGTGACTCGTAATTGTCTTGTTAGCGACTTAGTTAACCATTGCTGTTTTCTTTGAGAGTGCAACAGAAATAACCTTTGTTAAAGCGGCAATGGTTAACGAAATCGCTTACAAGACAATTACGAGTCACTCGTTTTTAGTTAAGAAACTTGGCCCCCAGGATCACACTCAGGGCCCCTAACTAGAAAGAACCTCTATCTTGGGTAGCCGAAACATATACAGAGGCGAACATGTGAAACCGACTGGAAACAAACATCGATATTCATCATCTATAACAATGTTCGCTTTGCCATGAATCTAGGTGCCGGAAACATAAACAGACACGACAATAACATCCAGACCGGAAACAAACATCGATATTTATCATACCAATGTTCGCCCCGCCGGGAATCGGACCCAGGTGGACCCGCGTCTCAGTCCACATCACTGCCAACTGAGCCACGGAGCAGTGAATAGTAAAAATAACATCATTCCTCAGAGTAAAATCGCAATACCCGAACGAGAGGGCGAACGTGGAAGCGAGACAGAGACAGATAGAGGAAATGTGGCAGCGGTGCCGGCGACAGGCGTCCGAGCGGCGCGCGCGCCTCGAGACAGCCGTCGGACACCAGATCTTCAACAACAGCAGCGCCACGCTGCTGGACTGGGTTCATGTGAGTTGTTTTGTAACTATTTTCATCTTTCTTTTTCTTTTAGAAATCCAATTTCTTACGAAACAGCAAAATTCCCAAAATTCCCGTGGGAATTTTGAGTCAAAAAGTAGCCTATGTCGTTTCTTAGGCTCTAGACTTTCATTCTGATCCGTTTAGTAGTTTTTCTAGCAAGTTCCCCAAATTCCCGTGGGAATTTTGAGTCAAAAAGTAGCTTAATGTCGTTTCTTAGGCTCTAGACTATCTGCAAACCAATTTTCATTCAAATCGGTTTAGTAGTTTTTTTGTAAAAGCGAAAAAGACAGACAGCCAGGTATGAAAGTAGCACATATTTTTTTTAAAAAGAAAATTTTTAAAATTCTTGTGGGAATTTGAGTCAAAAAGTAGCGTATGTCGTTTCTTAGGCTCTAGACTATCTGCGAACCAATTTTCATTCAAATCGGTTCAGTAGTTTTTTCGTGAAAGTGAAAAAGGCAGACGTAGCGCAATTTTCCGTTGAAACAGCAATTTCTCGAAATTCTTGTAGGAATTTCGGATTTCTAATACTAATTAGTTGTTGTTTTGTTAGTATTAATAACTTCTAGTTTTTTAACTTGTTGTTGTTTTGTATTTATTTTATGTGTAGAAATTATTGTGTTGGCCTAATTTTTGTTATGTATATTTTAATCGTGCCGTTGAAATAATTTTTTATTTATATTTTTATTTATAAAAAACTAGCCTATGTCGTTCTCAGGCTCTAGACTATCTGCCGACCAAATTTCATTCGAATCGGTTTAGTAGTTTTTTCGTGAAAGCAAAAAATACAGGCAATTATGAAATGTTCCGTTAACAACGTGGGTGTAAAGCTACATAAATAAAATCAATAAATAAACACATCACACTCAGAGCCCCTAACTAGGAAGAACCTGTATCTAGGGTGCCCGAAACACACACAGAGACGAACATCACACCCAGACCGGAAACAAACATCCATATTCATCATATCAATATTCGCCCCGCCCGGGAATCGAACCCGGGTGCTCACGCTTACTGAGCAGACATGACTCGTGAGTTGTGTTGTTTAAGTTTTGTCGTCTATGATAACATATTTAAATGATAAATTGTTAACAGAAAACCCGCGATCAAATAGCCCAGGAGGTGACGGCGAAGGACGTGGCCACGGCTGAGGCGGTCTACAAGCAGCACCAGGAGATACTGGATGATATGAAGACCAGGGACGATGAGTAAGTTACCTTGGTCACTTTTAGGGATCTTTTTCATACATACACTAGAGGCTGCCCCGCGGTTTTTTCCCGCGCAGATTTCTCATAAACACAGAATTCCCGTTTTTTCCCGTTCCCGTGGGAATTTCGGGAAATTCCTTCTTAGTGCTCACCTACACTCCCCAAGGAACCCACGTGCCAATTTTCAGCTTTCTACGCCCAGTAGTTTCGGCTCTGCGTTGTCTGTCAGTCAGTCAGTAACGGAAGAGTTTTATATATATTGATAACGTAAAGATTCGCCCAGGCCTACCTCTTCTAACCTTGCCTTCCCGCTCTGTACCAAATTTCTAAGTGACCAAGCAACTTTTAGCCGCAATTCCTTTTTTTTTTTAATAAACTAAAGTTCAACGAAGTTTATGGGGCATAGCACACCTAAAGTAGCGCCACCCGCGAAAAAAAAACTTCTAAATTAAGGCAAATATCTGAAATGTGGAACAATATTCCACTAGATAATGTAGCCTAGTAGTTTAAGGGCACTGTTGTATGGCTTTTAGGTTAAAAACCAAAGAACAAAGTGTTGCCAGTCTAAAAAAGACATTATTTGAAATTGACAAAAATACTAGGAACCGAGATCCAATGCACTAGGGTTATTTTTTTTTTATAAAAAGCATTCCTTTAGAAGATATGATTTTTCTTCGAGAGTGGCGCCACTGTTCGTATAAGATGACTCTTAATGTTGAATAGGCGTGACGACAGCGTCACGCCTTTTCAATTTTAACCACATTTTACCTAAGGAGTGACCTCATAATTCAAGTGCGCTAAATGTAATCACAACTCTGCAGGTTCCGCGAGGTTATAGCACTTGGCGAGAAGCTGATAGCCAACAACCCAGCTCTGACTGACGTTGCAGACAAGATTAAAAGCTTGAAGGAGGAGCATGATGCTGTTGAAAAAGGTGGGTTCTTTAGTTGGGTTAGTTAGGTTCTAAGTTTGCTACGCTTCTGCAACTTGCATATGACGGAGCAGCAGCATGAACAGGATGATCAGGATCCTCAGGATTGCCGGTCATGGGTAACTCGAGCGACTATTTAAACTACGTCTCACTGAAGATCACTTTTATTGTAACAAACTTAATTTAAAAGACACGGACGATAAAACAGACAAACTAGTGTTGTTCGGACGTAGTCCAGGCCAAGAATGCCCAGTCCGCTCCCGCCACTGCAACACGTGAATGTCCAGGCCCGCCAAACGGTTGATAGGTTGGTAGGCCTGCGTTTCATCGATCAATCAGCAAGCAGCGTCAGTGCTGCCAACATGGCGGATGGGACTACGACCACTTCCGGTCGTTTTGTGTCTCTTCCGCTGCGACACATATAATTTGAAAGCGTTTGTCAAAAAGTCGCTGCTATAAAAAACAACAGTGTACCTGGAAGAAAGGACTCCTTTTGTCAACCCTCTGATGTATTATTATGTTAACTAGTCGACCCGGCGAACTTCGTACCGCCTAACCTGTAACTATCTTGTGCACGTATTATACTTATAAACCTTCCTCTTGAATCACTCTATCTATTAAAAAAAAACCGCATCAAAATTCGTTGCATAGTTTTAATGTTATAAGCATACATAGGGACAGACGCGGGAAGCGACTTCGTTTTATACTATGTATTGATATTGATTGATATTGATGATTCAGAATGGCGCGACAAGGACGAGTATCTGAAGCAGCGCGTCCAGCTTGCCACTTTTACCCGCGAGGCCGACCACATAGACGCCGGCTCCAGAGCTCATGAAGCTTGCCTGGACCAAACTGACCAGGGGGTAAGTAGACGAGATTTTGTGATGATAGGAAATGGTATAATACTAGCGCTGTGGTAGTATTTCAGCATACTGCTTATTAAGAGCCAGTTTACAGCGATGCTAGCGCCATTCGCGAAAAAAAAAAAAAAAACTTCTAAACTAAGGCAAATATCAAAAATGTGGAACTGTATGACACTAGATTATGCAGCCTAGTATTTTTAGGGCACTTCTGTATAGCTTTTAGGTTAAAGACCAAAGAAATCTACAGAGTGTTGCTAAAAGTGGCCACTTTTGTCAACAATCTATGTTTTTTTTTGTTCTTTTTACTTAGGACTACTTTCCTGTTTTAAAAAAATACTAGGCTACATTATCTAGTGTCATACAGTGGCACATTTTTGATATTTGCCTTAGTTAAGAAGATATTAATTTTTTTCGCGAATGGCGCTAGCATCGCTGTAAACTGGCTCTTAAGATACAACGTAAAAAAAAAAAGACATAGAAAGTAAAATTTCGCTCGTTTTGTCGCTGTAAACTGGATCTTAATATAACCCCTGACCCCTCTATCATCAGAGTTCAGTAGACGAGGTGTCGGCCCTGGTGAAGAGGCACGAGGAGCTGGAGGCCCGGCTGGCAGCTCAGGAGGACAGGCTGGCGGCGTTCCTGCAGCCGCCGCCAGAGACGCATTATGCTAGGGACGCGTAAGTCCTTTTTTTAATTTTTATTTTTCCATTCGTTTTTAGTTTAATAGTCAGAAATTATATTAACTTTTCAAATTAGTCTTTTTTTAAATGACTTCAAAAACGGATCTTATCAGTTAACCTGTATGTATTCGTTTTTTGTTTAATAGCCAGAAATTATATTACCTTTTCAAATTAGTCTTTTTTTTTAACCGACTTCAAAAACGGATGTTATCAGTTAACCTGTATGTATTCGTTTTTTGTTTAATAGCCAGAAATTATATTAACTTTTCAAATTAGTCTTTTTTTTTAACCGACTTCGAAAAAGGATGTTATCAGTTAACCTGTATGTATTCGTTTTTTGTTTAATAGCCAGAAATTATATTACCATTTCAAATTAGTCTTTTTTTTTTAACCGACTTCAAAAAAGGAGGTTATCAGTTAACCTGTATTATATATGTTTGTCCGCGATAATCTCGCGTTTGGCTGAACCGATTTTGATGCGGTTTTCAGCAATGTATTTGTTACATTCAGGAGAAGGTTTTAAGTACCTATTTTAACCGACTTCGAAAAAGAGGAAGTTCTCAGTTTATGTACGTGTCAGTTTGTTGAAGGCGGGTCTCTTTTTGTAAAAAATATATATATATAACTTTTTTTGCAATCGCTTTTTGTTTAGTTTAATACTCATTTAAAAGCCACAAATTATAATACCTTTTCAAATTATAGTCTTTTTTTAACCGACTTCAAAAAAGGAGGTTATTAGTTTGACCTGTATGTATGTATGTTTGTCCGCGATTATCTCACGTTTGGCTGAACCGATTTTGATGCGGTTTTCACCAATGTGTCTGTTACATTCAGGCGAAAGTTTTTGTACCTATTTTAACCGACTTTGTATAATGTATGTGTCAGTATATTGATGGAGGGTTCCTTTTTTGTATAAAGAATTATATTATACTAGTTGACCCGGCGAACTTCGTACCACCTAACCTATTACTTTCTTGTGCATGTATTATACTTATAAACCTTTCTGTTAAATCACTCTATCTATTAAATAAAACCGCATCAAAATCCGTTGCATATTTTTAAAGATTTAAGCATACATAGGGACAGACGCGGGAAGCAACTCTATTTTATACTTTGTATTGATTATTTTAATTTATTTCGGTGGGCTTTTTATAGAAAGTGATCTAAGTTTTCATACCTTCCTTAACAAAAATCCTAACTTTACTCACCAGCATCCTAGCCCGCCAGCAGTCGGTAGCCTCCCGGCGCGAGGCGGCGCGGCTGGCGGCGGCGTCGCGCCGCCGAGCGCTACAAGCCAGCCTGGCCTACCACCAGTTCTTAGAAGCAGCTGGTGAACTCGAGAACTGGATACAGGACAAGACTAAGACTGCTACTGATCAGAACTACAGGTATCTTTTTCACTCTTGTCGTAAGGCAAGGCAAACATTGTTTGCCAGAGCCAATTAGTGGGCACCCTGAACTACCTCGCCTCTATCAGTATAGGATACTTTACGAAATAAGGTATCAATATTAATTAGATTAGTCTAATTGACTTTCAATAAGCGATATCTTGTATCCTGTATTGAATAAATCATTTTTTACTTTTTTTTACTTTACTCTAACGTTTGCGTTTTTATCATCCCGCAAATATTCGGGATTTAGTCAGAACAGTCGGAATTGGGGTGAGGTTTTTATGTACTTATACTTATTTTATATAGCGAAAGAATAAAGATGCCATGATAATGTAAAGACCAGGGAATTCCGTGATTTATTCCATACAAACATTATTTGCTTTTTGAAAGAAAAGAAAGAAAGATAGTATTTATTTACAGCAGAACACACACATACAAAATATTAATAATAAATCAATATATATATAAAACTCTTCCGTTACTGACTGACTGACTGACTGACTGACTGACTGACTGACTGACTGACTGACTGACTCACTCACTGACTGACTGACTGACTGACTGACTGACTGACTGACTGACTGACTGACTGACTGACTGACTGACTGACTGACTGACTGACTGACTGACTGACTGACTGACTGACTGACTGACTGACTGACTGACTGACTGACTGACAGACTGACAGACAACGCAGAGCCGAAACTACTGGGCGTAGCGGGCTGAAACTTTGCATGTAGGTTCCTTAGGGAGTGTAGGTGAGCACTAAGAAGGGATTTCCCGAAATTCCCACGGGAACGGGAAAAAACGGGAATTTTGTGTTTATGAGAAATCTGCGCGGGAAAAACCGCGGGGCAGCCTCTAGTACAAAATAAACCAAGAATAAAAAGCAAAACAGAGGAAACTATAAAAAAATAAGTAAAACTATTTGAAACAAAAGAAAAAAACATAAAATAAAACAAGTTTTGTGTGTTGCAGCTGCCGTGGTAAAAGCTGCTTTTACGTAGTTTAAAACACAGCACGCGCGACATTGTATTGTTATTTTCCTACATTTTAAGTTCGCACAACATAGCTGATCAGAATAAGAAAATACAGTGAAAATTTATTAGATACTAGGGACCGGGAGTAGAATCATTTGACAGAGGAGGGCTCGTTTGGGGGCGTCTCCAGGCGACCATTGTCGTAAGGCAAGGCAAACATTTGTTTGCCTGAGCCAATTAGTGGGCACCCTGAACTACCTCGCCTCTATCAGTATAGGATACTTTACGAAATAAGGTATCAATATTAATTAGATTAGTCTAATTGACTTTCAATAAGCGATATCTGGTATCCTGTATTGAATAAATAATTTTTTACTTTTTTACTTTACTTTACTGGCTCGCGGTTTTACTCGCGCAGATTTCTTATTAATACTAAAATCCAGTTTTTTCCCGTTCCCATGGGAATTTCGGGAAATCGTTTCTTAGTTCTTACCTACAATCCCTAAGAAACATACATGCAAAAAATCAGCCCGCTACGCCCAGTAGTTTCGGCTCTGGGTTGTCTGTCAGTCAGTCAGTCAGTCAGTCAGTAACGGAAAAGTTTTATATATATTGATTGTCCTTTAGAAATCCCGGGAAGATCCATATTAATATCAACATTTAGATGCAATGCAAATTGTTCACCTCACCTCTGTTGATATATGATTCTAATCTATGATCAAAATATAAAAATACTTTTTTATTTTATTTACCAGGGATCTAACAAATCTTGAGAGAAAACTTCAAAAGCACGAAGCGTTCGAGCGCGAGCTGCAAGCGAACGAGAAACAACTCAGGAATGTCGAGAGTGTAAGTATAACTTTACAGAAATTGCTACTTGGGTTGTCTTGAACAAATCGATAAAACCGCCCATTGCATGCAAATTCAATTTGTCTGCTTCTGAGCCCTAGATTTAATAATGCACTCTTGTATATATGTTACGGTAAATGTGAATAATGCGGTAATTATGCATAATTACCGGTTATTATTAATAATTCCCGGCACTTGCGGTAAATGTAATAAAAACCACTGAATTAATCACATTTACCGGTAATTATTAATAATTCCCAGTCCCCATTAGTAAATGTAATAAAACACGTTTATATTCTTCTGTTTTGAGTGTTTATTTTAAGATAAGAAAAGAAAATTGGTTAGCAAATTATTATAAAAATGTTAATGAACAAAATTTTTAGACAATAAAATGAAATAAAAAACGCTGCAACTCATCGTATTTCACTCTTCTCAACTCTAGTGTGTTTATTGAACAAAAATTAAAACATTTTTGAACTCTTATTATTATAATAATAACTCTTAAGAATAGAATTAACAATTATTCAGTCAAAAATTAGTAGAACTAAAATAATGAAAATCAGTAAAACAATAATATAAGCGCTCAAACAGACGACGCCGCCGCACCGCCGCCGCCGCGCATTTAATGCAAATTTTATAGTTCCAATGTATTTCTGTTAGTAACACTATGGACCTAATTATCACGAGAGGACTGTTCATTGCCAAAAAAATCGGGTAATTCTCAAGAAAAAACAAATGCGCAAAAAGAGCGAAAACATTTAGCAAAATTGTTTCCCACCTCCACAACCTGCGGCGCCACTTTCTATGCGACAAAAAAGAAATGCTCCATCTAGTCTATTGTCTATTTGCAAAATGTTTTTCCTATTGGAGACTGGATGGCGCATTTGTTTTTTTTTCGCATATAAAGTGGCGCCGCAGGTTGTGGAGGTGGGAAATAGAACTTTCTTGCGAATAACGCGATTTTGAATAGCCATAAACAGTTCTGAACATCGCACATGACGTCGTCGCGGCATTTTGGTAGTTGTGTGTGAGCGACCACTGCAGCCAACCTTCACTTTAATAACTATAATAAAAATAATAAAAAAAACCCCCGACCCAGTCAGACCCCTCGTCAACTTAACTAGAACTAGAGCTAATCATCTTGAAAAGATTATGGTTGTCTTACTATATGCTTTCAATATCATTGATTGAATTAACACGGTACACGGTACCAAATTTCAAATCGATAGGACATATGGAAGGTAGTTAGATCCCCTCATCAACTATTTTAGAGCTGATCATCTTCAAACGGCAGATCAGGTCATGGTCACCTTACCATATACTTTCAATATCATTGAAGTAGCACTGTACCAAATTTTAAATCGATAGGAAAAATGGAAGGTAGATAGGTCCTTACAACCATTATTCAAGAGCTGATCATCTTCAAACGGCCGATCAGGTCATGGTTACCTTACCATATACTTTCAATATCATTGAAGTAACACTGTACCAAATTTTAAATCGATAGGACAAATGGAAGGTACTTAGTTAGATCCTCTCATCCATTATTCAAGAGCTGATCATCTTCAAACGGCCGATCAGGTCATGGTTACCTTACCATATAATTTCAATATCATAGATGTAACATGGTACCAAATTTCAAATCGATCGGACATAAGGAAGCTAGTTAGATCCCCTCATCACCTAGAAAAGAGCTGATGATCTTTAAACCGCTTATCAGATCTTCATGAGACATGGCTAAGAACACTCGGGCTGAAATTATCTATGATACAAAAAAACTAAACGAAAATCGATTCAGCCGTTTGGACTCTACGATGCCACTGACAGTTACACAGACAGACAGATACACACGTTAAAATTATAACACCCCTCTGATGTTTTCGTCCAGGGCTAAAAATAAAGTAGCATCGAATTATCGGAAAACTGATATTGTCGATAATATCGCAGCTAATATATTAAATCGATATCAAACACACAGATATTAAAGAATACTTATCAAATATTTACCTCCTAAAAATAACTCGTTAAAAATATCGATATTGGAACCACCTTGCATCTCTATGTAGGTGCCTAGCTAGGGAGCTAGGGCCCTACGTAGGGAGCTAGGGCGGTCGGGACCGCCTAGCCGCCTGGCGGTGGGGTCCTTACTCCAAATATGTTATTACACTACCTCGCCACTACCAGTCGGGAGCTAGGCGTCAGCCAATATAATAGGGGCTTTAAGCTTGTGTCAACATTTACCTCGGTTGCATGGAAATTATGCATAATTACCGGTCAATGTGAATAATTTATCACATTGACCGCGTGCGTTGGTAATTATTAATAATAACCGGTAATTATGCATAATTCCCGATTATTCACATTTACCTTAACATATATATTACTTTGTATGCAGTAAAGGGTTTTTTTTTTAATTCTACTTCTTCTTTATCCCTAGTTGGGAAATAGGGCTTTAAAAATTTTCCTCCGCTTTGGGTGTGAAATGTAATTTTTATTGAATACTTTGTCCCATATTAATCATCAGTTCGCTCGTCGCACCCGCAGCGTTAGCAGCGTTTCGTGTGAATTATGGCGTCTGATATTGTTAAGTGTACGAATTGTAATGTTGTAATATGTGAGCTTTTAGCTTTTTTGCAAAATAAAATACAGATAATGGATGAACAAAGTTTAGTGAGGATGTGTGCTTCTGCTTTAAAGGATGACGAAATTTAAAAGTCCAAATTGTTGTTGTTTCAATCCTTGCCTATGGAGTGTACGACTACATTGAAAAATACTAGAAAACGTGAGGGAAATTCACAAAAGGACCTGCAAGAGATATTATCTGCGTTAAAACAGTGTGACCCTGAGAAAAAAACCCATCTTTGTAGCACGGGACTTGGCAAAATTAATGTCATACTGTAATGAACTTTTAGCATTTGGGAACGAAAATAATCTCACCTGTGCAGAAGCTTATCCGCTTCGGGTGCTGCTACAACCTTCGCTGGTTAAATTATCGGGCCATAATCCCTCGCAACGCTTGAAAATTTACCCCTACGCGTCTTTATTAAGTCACCTTATCTTTCCCCACAGGTGGGTCAATCTTTAGCCCAATCTGACCCAGGAAGGGCCAAACCGGTGACGTCCCGCCTGCAGGCTCTACAGGCCTCGTGGGCTAAACTAGTCGCCGCTTCAAGGGACAAGGGCAGCAAGCTGAGACAGGCCCATTCCGCACGGGCTCACAAAAGGTAACTTGACACAATTACATAACATAATCTGACACATTTTTTCCCCGAACTGACTCACTTTTTTTTTTTGAAAAAAAAAGCCTAACTTTAGATTTTTTTTTCTAGAGTGGCGCCACTGTTTGCGTAAAAGGACTCTTAATTTAGGAAGTCAAAGGCTCAGTAGGTAGGCTACCTAAATAACTAAAAAAATAATTAAATATTGACTTAAAATTTTAATAAAAGTGGTTTTGAACTGAAATCTTAAATTTAAAGGTAAAAGCGAAGGTCTTTTTGCTAGTTGATAATTTCTTAAGTAATAGACGTAGAGAAATAAATCTAGTACCATTTTGGAGAACAACTCAAAAGCTAACAATAAAACACAAAAATAAAAAACCATCTGCATTTTTTTGTGGTAACTTTGAAAACCGTAAAAAATGCAAAAAATATACCTGGTGTTTCTGACAAGGCGGTAATAAATCAAAGGAAGGATTCAGCTCACCATACCTAAAAACTTTCCCACAGCAAGCAACATGGGTCGAAATCTCAAAAAAAAAAAAAAACAGCTGTTCTATAGATTGGTTCGATCAGCTGACGGGGTCAATCCTTGTCAGAAACACCCGGTATATATATATATATTTATTCACCCACTTATAAAAAAAAGTTAAGACAATACTTGGTTATTTTGTTAGTAACTTAATAGCCTAACTACTTAGCCTTCGATCAAGAGCTTAATGAAGGTTCTGTGAGCTTTAAATCTTCAACTGTGAATCTAAACGTAGGCGGGGTCGAATTTCACAAAAAAAAATATCAAACAATCATACTGAGGGGGGTTTGGGGTCAGGCTGCGACCCCCCATATGGGGTGTTTTCGTCGATGTAATTGGTCATAGAATACACACTTAAAATTATTTTGAAATTTCCCCGGACACCTTGTATAGTAGATAGATCATTCTAATCAAAATTAATAAATCCAGGGCGGTGGAGGACGCGAGCGCGCGCCTGGCGGAGCTTGAGAGGGCTCTGAAGAGTAAGGAGACCGGAGCCGACCTCAGGAGCTGCAAGAGATTGATTAACCAGCATCAGGTCAGTTTAGTTGAACCAGCGGCGGTAGCATGATGGAAAATTTGTCAAATTTGTCGTATCTATCTGTCACTTTTGTCGATCGTCTCCATACATTTTCCCGCATTGAAATGTCAAAAGCGATTAAAAGTGACAGAAAGATTCGACAAATGGTCCGTCATGCTGCGTGGGCAGGATAAAGTTTTGAGCTTTGCAAAATACTAGTCGACCAGGCGAACTTCGTAACGCCTAACCTATTACTATTATTGTGCATGTATTATAATAATAATAATCACACATCACACTCAGAGCCCCTAACTAGGAAGAACCTGTATCTAGGGCGCCCGAAACACACACACAGAGACGAACATCACACCCAGACCGGAAACAAACATCGATATTCATCATATGAATATTCGCCCCGCCCAGGAATCGAACCCGGGTGCTCACGCTTACTCAGTCCACATCACTGCCAACTGAGCCACGGAGAAGTCATGTATTATACAAATAAACCTTCTTCTTGAATAACTCTATGTATTAAAAAAAACTGCATCAAAATCATTTTCTTACTTTTAAAGATTTAAGCATACATAGGGACAGACGCGGGAAGCGACTTTGTTTTATACTATGTATTGATGATTGTGCTAATCTCTCCACCCAGGCCCTAGAACAAGAGCTAGCCTCCCTAGAACAAAAGGCCTCAGCCCTAACCTTGGCAGGCCAGGACCTGGCCTCAGGCGGCCACTTCGACGCGGCCTCCATCCAGCAGTGCTCGGCCCAGTTGGCGGCCGCGGCGACCGCGCTGCGGCGACCCGCCGAGGAGAGGAGGCAGGCGCTCAACACTTGCATGCAGTGAGTTGATTTACACTGTAAATATGTAATGTATCTTATATACCAATATTATAAAGAGGAAAGATTTGTTTGTAACGAATAGGCTCCGGAAATACTGAACCGATTTGAAAAATTCTTTCACTGGTAGGAAGCTACATTAACCCCGAGTGTCATAGGCTATATTAGATTTTCAAAAAAATTAGGGATCCTTACCTAAATTCAAATAATGTAACCCAAGGAGCAATATTTTTTCCGTTGTTTACATATTTTGACAGATGGTTTGTTGTTGTTGTTTGTTTTTTATTCGGCCATTCTGGGCAGTCAAAAGAACATAGTCTATAGAGCCAAGTCTTTTGTAGTATCTTATATTCTATGGCGTAACGAAGTAAGACAGGAAAGCTCGTTGTAAATATTTTTGCGTTCCTATTAGTAAATGAATTTATAACGAAAAAAAATATTATACATAACCAATACATATACCGAAATAGAAATTTACAGTTTTTCTTTTAGTTTGCTGACATTGCTATGATTTTTAACCGACTTCAAAAAAGGAGGTTATCAGTTTGACCTGTATGTATGTACGTATGTTTGTCCACGATTATCTCGCGTTTGGCTGAACCGATTTTGATGCGGTTTTCAGTAATGTATTTGTTACATTCAGGAGAAGGTTTTAGTACCTATTTTAACCGATTTCGAAAAAGAGGAAGTTCTCAGATTATGTTTGTTGCAGTTCGTTGAAGGCAGGTCTCGTTTTGTAAAAAAGAAATTATGATAACCTCAATACCCTTTGCTTCTTTTCTATATTCTTAACAAAATGATTCAAAAACCAGGACAGTTTCAGCCAAATCTATTCAGTAGTTTTGTTCACCATAACACACAGAAAAATTTATTTTATCACGCATTTATACTATTAAAGTATGTATATGTCGTAGTAAGATTTGATAATTAGGTTTTTTGCAAAAAAACTAGGGATTTTGCGAAAACACGGATAATTTGATATAAGCATTACTTTTCGTTAAAATAATCCTTTGACGCTAAAGAGAACCAATCAGAATAAGAGTTTACCAGCACGCAATAATCTAGCCAATCAGATCAAAAGGAAGGTTTCAAAGTTTTCAATTTTACTAGGTTTTTTGCAAAAAAAACTGCTTTATGTCAGGATGATTGAAAAAAAAAGTAATGCTTGTATCAAATTATCCGTGTTTTCGCAAAATCCCTAGTTTTTTTTTGCAAAAAATCTAATTATCAAATCTTACTATACGACATATATATAATTATCTAAAAACCCCTTTCCCAGATTCCACAAATTCGCAGCTGAAATGTCAAACGAGTTGGCATGGCTGGACGAGCGTAAGGCAGCTGCCACGTCTATGAGCTTACCCGGCGAACTTCTAGCGGCCCAGTCGGCAGCTAAGAGGCATGCGAAGCTCAGAGCGGAGTTGAAGGCAAAGGATCCAGGTCTTAAAAGGGTGCTTCAAGCTGGCCAGGAGTTGGCTAAAGAGAATTCGGTTTATTCTGATCAGGTTGGTTTCTTTGTTTTTTAAAAACTGACACATTCATAAAACTGAGAAATTCCTCTTTTCTGAAGTCGGTTAAAATAAGTACTAAACCTTCTTTTGAATGTAAGAAATATTTTTGTGAAAGCCTCATGAAATCGGTTCAGCCGAACTCGAGATAAAAAAACCTTTGACTCCCAAACTCGGCAAGGCTTACGAGAGCCGATAAAAAATAATAATAAATACTAACTAATAATCCCATCCACAGATAAAGGCTCTATCAACCCAGCTGGAACAAGAGTACGACCAGGTGTGCCGGGCGGCCGACGAGCGAGCAGGTGTGTTGAATTAGTTTTTTTTTTTACCACCTGGCTGGCGACCCAGATAAGACGCTGATTATTCTGACGGCACCTTTTTTTCTTTAACCTCTCTCTTTTCATTGTGGTATCTCTCGGTATGGCGCGGAATTCAATTTTTTTCGCGTTTTTTAATTTTTTTGGCGAAAGTACACACATCCATACATAACGTCACGCCTGTATCCCATCGGGGTAGGCAGAGACAATTGATTTCCACTGATTTGATTGGCGAAAGTATTCATTTTAAATAAAGTTTTAAGGAATTGGCGTATGTAAAAAACCATCTCTCACATTGTAATACAACGTTTTTTGAAGACAGACCTACTGATTTTGTGTCTAAGGACATAACTTGATTTTTGGCCTTTATGTCCTTAGACACAAAATCAGTATGATTTGAATTTTGCGCCATAAAAAGAGTTACCGCCTTAATAATCTTTCTTTTCCTGTTTTATCTTCTACAGGTCACCTGGAAGCGGCCTTAAAGGCACAGCAGCTGTTCCACGAAGCTCTAGAGCTGGACGGCTGGCTCGCAGACAAGGCTGCAGCTCTTCAGGAACCCGACAGCGGAAGAGACAGGCATCGAGCTACAGCTCTGCTGGCCAGGCACAAGGTTTGTTAGTGCTGCAAGGTTTTAGCAGTTGTTTTATAAGGCTTTAGAGCTGGAGAGCTGGCTACTACACCTGGCTATAGCACTGCTGTCCAGGCACAAGTTTTGTTACTGCTGGGTGAAGATTTACAGCTGGATTCCTGTAGAAATATTTTTTTTGTTGGAAAATTGTCTCTTTTATCTCACTGTTTCTATTCCATTCCTTATTCTGATCTACGAATTTTGATCAACCTATACTTTTTAAAATATTAAACAAAATAAAAGACTTTATGATTTTAATGAACAAAAACCTCGCTCTTCCCCCGACAGGCGGTAGAACTGGAGCTGGACACCTACGCGGCTATAATATCTGAGATGCGTCACGTGGCTTCAGCCATGCAGGCAGCTGGGAACCCAGCGGGACCAGCGCTGGTGGAGCGCGGGGGCCAGCTGGCGGAGCACCTGGGACGGCTGCAGAGGGCCGCAGCTCAGCGCCAGGGAGACCTTCTGGAGAGCGTCTGCAGGTATGTAGAGTGATGACATTCTAGGAACAAGTTCTTCCTGGGTAAGGGCTTGTGGTATCGAGAGGAGCAGGTATCTTCTGGAGAGTGTCTGCAGGTCTGTAAATAACTCCTTTCTGTATGTGGCTTAATGCCTAATTGGTGACCCTTAAAGGATATAGTAAAACTCTCGAAAGGACCTCTACGAGTTGGATTCGTCCTCTCGCACGCTTCTAAAAAGACAGGATTCCATATCGTGATATTGGGACCTGCTGAAGAGCTTCTGCAGGTGTGTAGAGTGATGCTGGAAACCACAATGCTTGGGACCAGCTGGTGGCACGAGGGGAGCACCAGAGACCATCATGCTGGCTGCTACAAATTCAACTGCTCTGGGGGACCTGCTGGAGAGCGTCTGCAGGTGTGTAGAGTGATGGTAGAGTGACACCAGCTGGTGGCGTCACGTGGCTTCAGCCATGCAGGCAGCTGGGAACCCAGCGGGACCAGCGCTGGTGGAGCGCGGGGGCCAGCTGGCGGAGCACCTGGGACGGCTGCAGAGGGCCGCAGCTCAGCGCCAGGGGGACCTTCTGGAGAGTGTTTGCAGGTATGTTGGTGATGACATCCGAGATACGGATTCTACCTAATTAGGTGTGTGGTAGCGTCGGGAGCAGCTAACTTCTGGAGAGTTGGTGTGGTGAAGCACCTGGGCCGGCTCCAAATGCAGCTCTTCAGCGCCAGGGAGGCAGGGAGGGTGGAAAGTGTCTGCAGGTGTGTAGAGTGATGGCACCCTAGATACAGGTTCTTTCTAGCTAAAGGCTTGTGGTATCGAGAGGAGCAGCTAACTTCTGGAGAGTTTCTGGATGTCCATAGTCTGTAAAAACCTTTTGTCGTTTTTAACAACATCGATATGATACCACGATATTTCAAACCTAAATGATAATTTATTTATATTAAAATAAGTTATTTAAAAGCTTATTATAATGTTAATGATTATTTAAAGCACAAAGACGCATGGAAGTAGTCTATGTCGTCATATCATGGAAGATTGTATTGACTGCTCCGTGGCTCAGTTGGCATTGATGTGGACTGAGTAAGCGAGTGCACCCGGGTTCGATTCCCGGGCGGGGCGAATATTGATATGATGAATATCGATGTTTGTTTCCGGTCTGGGTGTAATTTTCGTCTTTGTATATGTTTCGGGCACCCTAGATACAGGTTCTACCTAGTTAGGGGCTCTGAGTGTGATGTGTTATATTATTATGTATAGGATATTTTTGTTTTTAATTAAGTTCAGTCAACTAGACATCCTTGTTGTTATGTTTCCTTGTGTCCTATATTGAATAAATGATTTGACTTATACTCAATTTTTAATACATTTTCAGACACGAATATTTGGCCGAGAGTGCAGAATTGGAAGAATGGATCCAGGAGCAGTTCACGGCAGCCTCCAGTGAAGACTATGGCCAGGATTACGAGCATTTACTGGTATTTATAATAATTACTAGTCGACCCGGCGAACTTCGTACCGCCTGACCTATTACTGTGTTGCTCATGTAATTATACTTATAAACCTTCCTCTTGAATCACTCTATCTATTAAAAAAGACCGTATCAAAATTAGTTGCATAATTTAAAAGATATAAGCATACATAGGGACAGACGCGGAAAGCGACTTTGTTTTATACTATGTATTGATGATAATTATTAATATTGAATACGATAAACATATGAAAACAAATACAGCTTAAACGGCCCAGCCGTTCTCCTTTTAGCGAGACAACCAAACCACAAGAGAATTTTAAGTTATGTTAAGGTGGTAACTCTCGGTATGGCGCGAAACTTTTTTTTTTTTATTAATTACTAGTCGACCCGGCGAACTTTGTACCGCTTAACCTTTTACTATTTTGTGCATGTATTATACTTATAAACCTTCCTCTTGAAACACTCTATCTTTAAAAAAAACCGTATCAAAATCCGTTGTATAGTTTTAAAGATATAAGCATATTATACATAGGGACAGACGCGGGAAGCGACTTTGTTTTATACTATGTATATTGATAGCGAAAGTATTAATTTTTAATAAAGTTTTAATGAAATCGCGTATGTAAAAAACCGTCTTCCACATTGTAATACAACGTGTTTGGAAGACAGAACTACAGATTTTGTGTCTAAGGACTAAAAGCCCAAATATCAAGTTATGTCCTAAATAAGGGAGATGATTTTTTACGTACGCGAATTCATTGAAACTTTAATAAAAATGAAAACTTTCGCCAGAATAATTAAAAAACGCGAAAAAATTTGAATTTCGCGCCATACCGAGAAGGAACACCTAAAAAAAAATTCACAAAAAAAAAAATACAATTTTTTTTATAATTTATTTATTCTGACAGTTACTCCGTTCGAAATTCGAAGAGCTGCGAATGCGCGTCGAGAGCGGCGCAGAAAGGTTCGCCCAGTGCGAGGAGTTGGCGAAGAAGCTGCTCGCCTCGCGCTCGCGACACATCCCGGACATCGAACGCCGCCAGGGGGCGCTGGGGTGAGTCTCGTGACCGACAGACCTACGGATACTAGACTACTTCCATCCCAGGTTTGACCAACCAGCGGTATTTACTGCCGCAAAGCTACATTTTTCCACTTTTGTTTCTAAATTTTCTACAGGCTGTCTCAAAAGGTTACAGGGGTCACCAGAAAAATAAAAATAAAAATCCTACCCAGAAGGGATTTTTATTTTGGCATTAAGGCATTTTTTTTAAACTAAAAATTTTTTCACCTTGAATTTGCAACTATTTTTTTCTTTTAGGTTTTTTTTTTAATTTTCTGGTGACCCTTGTGATCACCCCTATCACCCCCTTTCCTAGCTACGTAAACTTTTGGGACACGCCGTCTGTCTGTTTGACAAAGCCTTACTACTGCCTCTCGAAGACTAGGCTGCATAGGCTTTATTCCTTTGCCTGTCCAGAAAAAACAAAAAAAAAACAACAAAAACTGATCAATTTTTCTTTTCCTCTCAGTGAATCATGGCAGAGACTAGTGGAACAGATCCAGACCAGGGCGAGCAGGCTGCACGCGGCCGGCGAAATACACCGCTTCCACAGGGACGTCGCCGAGCTCATAAGCAGGTACGTGCGAGGCTTGTTACCAGCAGTATAATAATCAATACATAATATAAAACAAAGTCGCTTCCCGCGTCTGTATCTATGTATGCTTTAAGATCCAGTTTACAGCGATGCTAGCGCCATTCCGAAAAAAATTAATATCTTCTAAACTAAGGCAAATATCAAAAATGTGGCACAGTATGACACTAGATAATGTAGCCTAGTATTTTTAGGGCAATGTTGTATAGCTTTTAAGTTAAAGACCAAAGAAAGCTACAAAGTGTTACTAAAAGTGGCCACTTTTAGCAACAATCTGTTTATAATTTTGTTCTTATAAGTTATGACTACTTTACTGTGCTCAAAAAATACTCTATCAAGATTATCTAGTGTCATACTGTGCCACATTTTTGATATTTGCCTTAGTTTTGAAGATATTAATTTTTTTCGTAAATGGCGCTAGCATGACGGTAAACTGGCTCTTAATCTTTAAAACTACGCGGATAGATAGAGTGATTCAAGAGGGAGGTTTATTATGTTTAATGTATGTACAAAATTCTAATAGGTTAGGCGGTATGATGTTCGCCGGGTCGACTAGTAATCAATATATGTAAAAATCTTCCTTTACTGACTGACTGACTGACTGACCACGCAGAGTTGAAACTACTGGGCGTAGCAGGCTGAAATTTTGCACGTGGGTTCCTTGGGGAATGTAGGTGAGCACTAAGAAAGGATTTTCCGAAATTCCCATAGGAACGGAAAACGGGATTTATGTGTTTATGAGAAATCTGCGCTGGTGAAACTGCTGGGCAGCCTCTAGTAATAATAATAACGCATCACAGTAAGAGTACCTAACTAGGAAGAACCTGTATCTAGGGTGCCCGAAACACATTTAGAGACGAACATCACACCCAGACCGGAAACAAACATCGATATTCATCATATCAATCGCCCCGCCCGGGAATCGAACCTTGGTGCACACGCGTCTCAGTCTACATCACTGCCAACTGAGCCACGGAGCAGTCGAAAGATTCCTTCCTTTGTAGCGGAGGTGCGCTGAAGACCTTAAGTAGAATAGAATAGAATAGAATAGAAAACACTTTATTGCATACATAGTAATATACAAGAGTAAGTACAGACAAATTGAATTTGCATGCAATAGGCGGCCTTTTCGCTAAAAGTAATTATTTTCTATTAAAAACAGAGCGGCGGACAAGCGAGCCCAGCTGTCGACGTACACGGACGGCGTCCCCCGAGCGAGGGACAATCTGGACAATGATTTGGTCGCCATTGAAGCTCAGATGCAGGTTCGTCTATCTAACTTACGAGGCTTTTTACATACCGGGTGTTTCTGACAAGGCGGTAATAAATCAAAGGAAGGATTCAGCTCACCATACCTAACAACTTTCCCAAAGCAACATGGGTCGAAATCTCAAAACAAAAATCAGCCGTCCCGTACATTGACCCCGCCAGCTGATCGAACCAATGTATGGAACAGCTGTTATTTTTTTTGAGATTTTGACCCATGTTGCTTTGGGAAAGTTGTTAGGTTTGGTGAGCAGAATCCCTCCTTTGATTTATTACTGCCTTGTCAGAAACACCCTGTATAAACTGGCGCCAATTACCTAAAACCAGCCTCTTTACAAACAAACAAATTTATGCGTCGCCAGTAAAAGTTATCATTATATTAGTTTAAAAATTTGCACTGTGGAAGAATGAGGCGTCTCCTGGCACAGATATATTTTATATATCTAAAAGGAGATACCTTGTGTATTGTTATTATGTACTGGTAACAAATAAACTATTTATTTATTTATTATTTACGAGCTGTCCCGGCTTACTTCGTTACGCCATAGAATATAACATACTACAAAAGACTTGGCTCTATAGACTATGTTCTTTTGACTGCCCAGAATGGCCGAATGAAAAAACAAACAACAACAACAAACCACCTGTCAAAATATGTAAACAACGGAAAAAATATTGCACCTTGGGTTACATTATTTAAGTTTAGGTAAGGATCCTTAATTTTTTTGAAAATCTTATATAGCCTATGACACTTGGGTTTAGTGTAGCTTCCTATCAGTGAAAGAATTTTTTAAATCGGTTCAGTATTTCCGGAGCCTATTCGTTACAAACAAACAAACAAATCTTTCCTCTTTATAATATTGGTATAGATTTATTTATTTATTTATTTATTAGTACAGTGGCGGTCTAGGAGGCCGTAACAGATTTGTCTATGGTTTCGTTAGCCCTAGACTGTGTTGCCAAAGAACAAGAGCTTTTTTGTAATACAGAAAAACCGGAAGTGTAACGGCGACCTAGACCGCCACTGTACATTATAAAAAGAGGGTGTAGTACTCTACACCCTCTTGTGGTACTCCACAAAACAATTTTTTGGAGATTCTAGTAACAGCACCCGAAGCAGAAAAGCTTTACGGCCGCTTTGTATAATCTACTTTTCGTTCCCACTCCACACTTCCGCTTGCCAATCCTGAACCCATTGTTATACAAATTATATACATAATACCCTGTTATTCATAAAAAGTTAAAGAGCATTTTAGTTATTTGACGTATGTAAATTTAGACTGGATGTCACGTATTTACCATGCAACAAACCAGAGGATTAGAACTCCAGCAAAACTACCTAAAACCTACTGCATCTTTAATTTTTCAATATTTTACTTTATTTTTAACCTACTTCAAAAAAGGAGGTTATCAGTTTGACCTGTATGTATGTATGTATGTTTGTTTGTCCGCGATTATCTCGCGTTTGGCAGAACGAATTTTAATGCGGTTTTCAAATAAGTATTTGTTATATTCAGGAGAAGGTTTGAGTACCTATTTTAACCGACTACGAAAAAGAGAAAGTGCTCAGTTGATGTATGTGTCAGTTTATTGAAGACGGGTTCCTTTTTTGTAAAAAAAGAAATTATGATTAATAGGAATAATATACCTGTTATCTCTTATTTAACCAAACAGGTACTGCAAGAAGAAGGCCAGCGTCTCCAGCGCCTGTACCCAGGTGAAAACGAGCAGCAAATTTCCCGCCAACAGAGGGCGCTAGTTGCTGCGGCCGAGGCCTTGAGGTCTGCGGCCAAAGCCAGGAAGCTACATGTGGCAAGGAAGGCCCAGACCGCTGCGCTGCTTGGACAGGTCTGGTTTTATCAGTTACGAGCATTCCCGGCTTACTTCGTTACGCCATAGAATATAAGATGCTACAAAAGACTTGGCTCTATAGACTATGTTCTTTTGACTGCCCAGAATGGCCGAATAAAAAACAAACAACAACAACAAACAACTTGTTAAACTATGTAATGTAAACAACGAGAAAAAAATGCACCTTGGGTTACATTATTTCAGTTTAGGTAATGATCCCTAATTTTTTTGAAAATCTAATATAGCCTATGACACTCGGGGATAGTGTAACTTCCCAGCAGTGCAAAAAATGTTCAAATCGTTTCAGCATTTCCGGAACCTATTCGATGCAAACAATCAAACCTTTCCTCTTAATTATTGGTATAATAATAATAATAATAACACATCACACTCAGAGCCCCTAACTAGGAAGAACCTGTATCTAGGGCGCCCGAAACACACACAGAGACGAACATCACACCCAGACCGGAAACAAACATCGATATTCATCATATCAATATTCGCCCCGTCCAGGAATCGAACCCGGGTGCTCACGCTTACTCAGTCCACATCACTGCCAACTGAGCCACGGAGCAGTGGTATAGATATAGATAGAAGACTAGATGATGTCCCGCGGTTTCACTCGCGCAGATTTTTCAGGAAATTTCATTGAATTTCAACTTTATTATTCTTGCGCAACTATAAAAGCAACATAAAATTAGGAAAAGAGCGAGATGACATCGATTTTTATCTGTCCAACTCGGTTGGCACTGGAAAGGGAAACGTCGATGTAGTGAGGGGAGATCTTTTCCCAGCAGTGGGATACATTCTAGGCTGTTAAAAAACACCTTGTTTTTGAAAAGTTTTTGACGTGATAACGTCTTTTAAATCGATGAACATCGGCACGAAAAAGTGTCACGATTACTTTTTTATCGCATCCACTCGAAAAGTAGACTTTTTTATTACTGTTCTCAGGTCGTAAAGTTCCTCATTATTCACATGCGGTTTCTAGCCGGTCAATAATGGATTTCCATTCATCATTATGAACTCTGGGCAATTATGATGTATGTATTTATTGTTTTATAGTTACAAAAATAAATGATTGAAGTGAATTAGTATTGAAAACAATCCAAATGATTAGGTCAGCAAAATTAGATAGGTACATAGGTCCTTATTTTTTATATGTAAAAATTCTCGTCGGATGGAATAAACAGCAGTATATACAACTTGGGGGTAAAGTTATTCTGCCTCGGGTGAAGTTAAAATCCTCGCTTGTGTTAAAGTCACTACGTTTGGGAATAAACCCTTGAAACTCTCTCTGCGCTCGGGTTTTAACAGACCACCCTCGTACATAATACATCACTTTACATCCATGTTGAATAAACTACTATTTCGTTAACAGATCCGCGACCTAATGTCCTGGTCGGCGGCAGCTCGAGCCGCAATGAGCGCCTCCACGAGCGGCGCCGACACCGCGGCCGGCGCGGGCCAGGCGCAGGCCGCGCGCGCCGAGCACGACGCCCTGAGGGCCGAGATCGAGGCCCGGGAGCCCGGCTTCAGGGAGGCGCTCGAGAAGGGCGCTGAGATGGTTAAAGCTGGACATCCTGACTCGCAGGTGAGGATTGTGCTTATATTCTCCTCTTATTCCTCATTAGGAGATCTCTCAGTAAAATCTGCGTTATGGTAGATAGCAAAGATATTTTTTAGTGACCCACCAAAATTAGGACATTAGGATGGGAAGAAAAATTAAGGCATTTATGAAGGCGCTGAGATGGTTTCAGCTGGCCATCTTTACTCTCAAGTGAGCAGTGAGTGAAGAATGAGGCAAATGAATGAGCGAATGAATGAGTAAGTGAATCAATGAATATTGGGGCGAAGCGAGAGGCACAAGCCGCGCGCGCCGAGCACGACGCCCTGAGGGCCGAGATAGAGGCCAGGGAGCCCGGCTTCAGGGAGGCACTCGAGAAGGGCGCTGAGATGGTTAAAGCTGGACATCCTGACTCGCAGGTGAGCTGAATTAATCATCAGCAATGTAATAAGCCTTTTTTTTTAAAAGCTTGCCCCTTGTTGCGATGGTATATAAATTAACTCAGCCAAACGTGGGTTCAGTTTGATGCGCTGCTGCCTTGAGTGGGCTGAGTCAATGAACTGGTGCCCCTGTCTAACCCTTAAGGGCATATCTATCCTGACTCTCAGGTGGGCTGTGAATGAATGACTATATCAGTCAGGGTATAATCTAAGCACATGCTTTTGTCGTGTTATAAAAGTATTTCATCGTAAATTACTAAATGAATGAATGAATAACTGGATGAATGAATGAATGAGTAAGTGAATGATGATGGGGCTGCGTGGATCAATATAAGCCGTGCGAACCGAGCACGACGCCCTGAGGGCCGAGATCGAGGCCAGGGAGCCCGGCTTCAGGGAGGCGCTGGAGAAGGGCGCTGAGATGATTAAAGTTGGACATCCTGACTCGCAGGTAAGGGAACAGGTGATGATAGGCCACTTGCTCAAACAAACGAAGACAATTTTAATGACCCACCAAAATTGGGGCATTAGGGTGGGAGGAAATTACATTTTGTTAAACACTGGCTACTGTAGCTAGTGTTGAAGTAAGCCAGTGTTCAGGGAATCTTGAGAAGGGCGCTGAGATGTTTGAAGCTGGTCATCCTGATTCCCAGGTGAGCTGGGAATTAGTAAATAATCGACTAATCCCAAATTTTCTTCAAAACAGGAGATATCAGAGCGCTGTAACGCCCTGGCCGAAGAAAGGGCGAAGCTCGGAGCCGCCTGGGCTGCTCGCCAGGTGGCGCTGGACCAGCTGATAGACCTCCGGTGCTTCCTGAGGGACGCTGGACAGCTGAACGACTTGTGTGCTGCCCAGGAAGCTGCCTTAGGTAAGAAAGCAAAAAAGAAAGAAAACAAAATCTGTATTTCAGCATTTATAACGACAGATAGACAGCGGAAGGGAGTTTGTTTTACTATATATTGATATAGGATACAATTTATTATTATTTATTTTAACTTACGAGCTTTCCCGGCTTACTTCGTAACGCCATAGATTATAAGACACTACAAAAGACTTGGCTCTATAGACTATGTTCTATGTTCATTTCTCCTAAACACGTAAATCCCGTTTTTTTCCCCTTCCTGTGGGAATTTCGGGAAATCCTTTCTTAGTGCTCCACTGAACTCCCCAAGGAATCCACGTGCAAAATTTCAGTCCGCTACGCCTAGTAGTTTTGGCTCTGCGTTGTCTGTCAGTCAGTCAGTCAGTCAGTCATTAACGGAAGAGTTTTATTTATATGGACTAGAGGCTGCCTCGCGTTTTCACTCGCGCAGATTTCTCATAAACACAAAAATCCAGTTTTTTTCCCGTTCCCATGGGAATTTCGGGAAATCCTTTCTTAGTGCTCACCTACACTCCCTAAGGAACCCACGTGCCAATTTTCAGCTTTCTACGCCCAGTAGTTTCGGCTCTGCGTTGTCTGTCAGTCAGTCAGTCAGTAACGGTAGAGTTTTATAGATATTGATTTTAACTTAATTCACCAGGTACAGAAATATCAGCGACTCTCAGTGTCGAGGAAGTACAGAACCAACTGAAGAAACACGAGGCCTTTGAGAAATTGCTCGTCACCCAGGTAACGTTGACTATATAGTAGTTCGTCCATCACTGAAAAACAGACAGATAGACACACAGCTTGTATTATAATCAAATCTCTTGAGACGTTATTTTTCTAAACACATTGTCACCGTGAAAGAGTGAGACCCCTGTTATGTGTTTTTTTTTTTCTAAAATTGTTTGAAATTTTTTTACATAAAAAAAAGCTTATTTAATGCCGATGGCCTCCTTGTTCACCCTCCCGCGCATTGCCCTCCACCCCCTGACTCGTCTGGCGCCAGCTTAACCACCGTAGGTCATTGCTCTGATTCTACACATGATTTTTTATTTTTGTTTTTTTTACAAAAACATTCGAAGGACTTCAAGTGAGCACGGTTCATTATTTTTCAATTTTACTTTCAGGAATCAGTCCTGTATAACTATGCCTACCGTGTGTTAAATTTTCCTCCACGATAAATGAGTAACCGTGTAAAATTTCCAACTTTTTAAACACTACTCTTGGTACAGGACGAGCGTCTCTCGACCCTGAACAGTCACGGAGACAAGTTGCTGCAGCAGAGCCATGTGGAGAGTCAGAGGATCGCGCGCGAGCTTCAGGCGCTCAACCAGCGCAGGAAGAAGGTATACCTGGTTATACCTCAGTGTTATACACTGCTTGACTTGTGAATGAATGAATGAATGAATGATGAATGAATGAATAAATGAATGAATAAATGAATGAATGAATGATTGAATGAATGAATTAACGAATGCATGATTAATGAATGAACAATAGCGTCAGGTTCTGTTTCGATTTCCCCCTAATTAAGTAGAAGCTTTGCCTAGGGCGGTGACCGACTTAGGAAACAAATATCGATATCTGTCAAAGCAATGTTTGCGTCTGCTGGGAATCAAACCAGGATTTTTGAAAATGACAGTCAATCAATATTATTGCCATGCCCACTGATCCAACGAAGGCAGTCAACTCAAGTTACTTTTTTATCCGACTTCAAAAAACGAGATTACCAGTTTGACCTGTATGTATATATGTTTGTATGCGATTATCTCGAGTTTTGCTGAACCGATTTTGATGCGGTTTTCAGTAATGTATTTGTTACCATTCAGGAGGACCTTCTCTTAGTACAGTCACGGACACGGTCGGCGTAACACTTCCGGTTTTTCTGTATTGTAAAATAGCTCTTGTTCTTTGGTAATACAGTCTAGGCCTGACGAAACCATAGACAAATCTGTTACGGCCTCCTAGTCCTTGACTGTACCTATTTTAACCGACTTCGAATAAGAGTTAAGTTCATAGATTATGTTTGTATCAGTTCGTTGAAGGCGGGTCTCTTTTTGTAAAAAAGAAATTAAAAACTTCAAATCGATCGGAGATATGGAAGCTATTTAGATCCCCTCATTACCTGGAAAAGAGCTGATGATTTTCAAACCGCTGATCAGATCTTCATCAGACATGGCTAAGAACACTCTGCCTGAAATTATCTATGATACAAAAAAAACTAAACGAAAATCGGTTTAGCCGTTTTGGCTCTACGATGCCACAGACAGATACACAGACAGATACATAGACAAACATACAGACATACAGACCGACAGACAGACAGATAGACAGATACACACGTTAAAATTATAACACCCTTCTCTGAATTTTCGTTCGGAGGTCAAAAACAAGTAGCGTAGTAGTGTCTCAGTATCTATACCAATATTATAAAGAGGAAAGATTTGTTTGTTTGTTTGTAACGAATAGGCTCCGGAAATACTGAACCGATTTGAAAAATTCTTTCACTGGTAGGAAGCCACACTAACCCCGAGTGTCATAGGCTATATTAGATTTAAAAAAAAATTAGGGATCCTTACCTAAACTCAAATAATATAACCCAAGGTGCAATATTTTTTCCCTTGTTTACATTTTGACAGGTGGTTTGGTTCTTGTTGTTTGTTTTTTATTCCGGCCATTCTGGGCAGTCAAAAGAACATAGTCTATAGAGCCAAATCTTTTGTAGTATCTTATATTCTATGGCGTAACGAAGTAAGCCGGGAAAGCTCATCTATACCAATATTATAAAGAGGAAAGATTTGTTTGTTTGTAACGAATATGCTCCGGAAATACTAAACCGATTCTTTCACTGGTAGGAAGCTACATTAACCCCGAGTGTCATAGGCTGTATTAGATTTAAAAAAAATTAGGGATCCTTACCTAAACTCAAATAATATAACCCAAGGTGCAATATTTTTTCCGTTGTTTACATATTTTGACAGGTGGTGTGTTGTTGTTGTTTGTTTTTATTCGGCCATTCTGGGCAGTCAAAAGAACATAGTCTATATAGCCAAATCTTTTGTAGTATCTTATATTCTATGGCGTAACGAAGTAAGCCGGGAAAGCTCATAATATATAAACCAGTATCTCCTACACAAATGTAACTTTGACAACGTTACCCAAGGTGCACGTCCTCTCCGCCGCCCGGCGCGGCCTGCTGCGGCGCGCGCTGGCCCGCGCTCAGTTCGCGCGCGACGTGGCCGAGGCGCGCGCCTGGGTCGCCGGCAAGCTGACCCACCTGCTGGCCGACCAGAAACATGGTGAGTGTAGGATGCTCCCTGGAGGAGTGGGCAGAGGTGCCAGCTTGATGACTGCTCCTAAGCCCAAGGATGCCGCATCAGGTCAAAGCGACCCACCGACAAGCTTCAATATGGAGCATCAGTAACGAAGAATCTTCTGCTGGCTGATCAGAAACATGGTAAGTGTAGTTTCTGAAGGGGTAGGCAGAGGCATTAGGTATAATACTGCTTCCAAGCTTCAATATGAAATATCAGTAACGAAGAATCTTCTGCTGGCTGACCAGAAACATGGTGAGTGTAGGATGGTCCCTGGAGGAGTAGGCAGAGACATTAGGTATAATACTGCTCCCAAGCTTCAACATGGAGCATCAGTAACAAAGAAACTCTGCTCGCTGACCAGAAACATGGTGAGTGTAGGAAGGTCCCTGGAAAAGTAGGCAGAGGCATTAGGTATAATACTGCACTCACGCTTAAGGATGAAGCATAAGTAACGAAGACTCTTCTGCTGGCTGATCAGAAACATGGTGAGTGTAGGAAGGTCCCTGGAGGAGTAGGCAGAGGCATTAGGTATAATACTGCTCCCAAGCTTCAATATGAAGCATCAGTAACGAAGAATCTTCTGCTGGCTGACCAGAAACATGGTGAGTGTAGGAAGGTCCCTGGAGGAGTAGGCAGAGGTATTAGGTTTAATACTACTCATACGCACGAGGCGTCACGGTCTTGAGTTACTTATTGGAACTCAGCCTAAAGACGGCCACGTGAAGTTTAGGTAACAGGTTACTATTGACAGCTTAGTCTTAAGAAGTCTACTGCTGGATATAGGCTACTATCTGATCTGAAACATGGTGAGTATTTTGACACCTCAGCCGAAAAGCTTCTACTGATCGATATAGGTCTCCCCCACAAGCTGCCACAAGGGCAAACATTGTAGAGAGAGGCCACGCTTGGTAGGTTGGTTGGCGATCGCAGTGTGGCTCTTCAAGTATTTCAACGATGCCTGTTCTTTGGCTGTTCCCTTAGTCGCCTTTCACGACACCTATAGAGCAGATGGAGTGGTAGAATTCTAATTCTAATCCGCCTCCACACAGCCACAGTATAATAAAGAGTACTACATACAGTACGGGCACTCCCTGCCTCCCTCAGGGCGCGCGGCCCGCGCTCGGCAGCACTCGGCTGTGCTCGGCCGCGCTCGGCTCCTCTCAGTGACGCTCAGTACAAATAAAGCGTCGCGCGTCTCATCTCACTCACACAAGCATGATACGCGTGCACGTACACGAGTTTCGGCTGTGCGTGAAAGCATCGCGATTTTTTCTATGAAGTGTCCGAGCTGTGACACAGCCAAGTATTTAGTATCTGAATCTTTTTCGCAGGTGAAGTAGCAAACTTGGAAGAGAAAATCAAAATGCTGCAAAAGCACCAAGCCTTTAAGGCGGAGCTAGCAGCTAATGAAACTAGGATGCAAGAGATAGCATCGCTTGCTGAGCAGCTCGGCAGCGAGCGAGATGTGCAGGAGGCCTTAGCTGCGTTAAGGAGCGAGTGGCAGAAGCTGGCTGAAGCTACTGAAATGAGAGGTAAATGTTTTTTTTTTCCCGTCGGATAGAATGAAAATCAATATATATAAAACTCTTTCGTTACTGACTGACTGACTGACTGACAGACAACGCAGAGCCGAAACTACTGGGCGTAGAAAGCTGAAAATTGGTACGTGGGTTCCTTGGGGAGTGTAGTTGAGCACTAAGAAGGCATTTCCCGAAATTCCCACGGGAACGGAAAAAAACGGGATTTTTGTGTTTATGAAAAATCTGCGCGGGAAAAACCGCGGGGCAGCCTCTAGTTACTGTATAAAAGAAGGGTGTAAAGTTATTCCGCTTCGGGTGCTGTCACAACCCTCGTTTGTTTAAATTACAAGCCACAAAGGACCTTATCGCATAAGGCGATTTATTACAGATTCTTTACCTTTTTTAAAACTGTAGAACTTCTTGTACATGATGATTTGATGATGTTTGTGGCGATGTGTATAGTCTTAAGATGATGATGATGATGTTTGTATGCTTTTTTTTTTTAATTATTCTCAGGCCGTGGTCTAGAGGAAGCCCAGGATATCTTGGAGTTCAACCAACATCTGGACAAGGTTGAGGCTTGGCTCCGTGATAAGGAGATGATGGTAAGTTTCCTCCTAAATAATAATAATAAAAGTTCCCAAGTTTCCTTAGGATTTACTGGATAAAAAGTAGGCTATGTCCTTTCTAAGTCTTTAAACTATCTCTTGAAAAAACTATTGAAATTGGTTTAGTACTTTTATAATAATAATAACACATAATAACACATCACACTCAGAGCCCCTAACTAGGAAGAACCTGTATCTAGGGAGCCCGAAACACACACAGAGACGAACATCACACCCAGACCGGAAACAAACATCGATATTCATCATATCAATATTCGCCCCGCCCAGGAATCGAACCCGGGTGCTCACGCTTACTCAGTCCACATCACTGCCAACTGAGCCACGGAGCAGTCTACGGCGTAAAAGCGAGTTAGACAGACATAGATTTACTTTCGAATTTATAAATATTATGGATTTCAGCTGTTTAAGATATCTGATTCAAAATGTAGTATCAATATTTTCTTAGCTCAGTACCAAATTTAAGCCTAATATTAATCAGTCCAGCTGTTTTCCGATAAAAATGCTTTTTTTTTAGCGTGTCTGACCTTCCCCCCTATTTCCAGGTGCAAGCCCACGAGCTAGGCAGGGACTACGAGCACTGCAGCGCCCTGCTCCGGAAACTGGACGACCTGGACAGCGACATGCAGGTGGACGAGGCCCAGGCCAGAGCCGTCAGCGTCCTGGCTGACAAGCTGCTGCAGCAGGTGAGAAGTGAAAGAAAGAGAGAAAATCTGTATATTTTTCCACAAAAACCGACAAAAAGTAGTGGTTACAAAAAAAAAATACTAGCTGTCCCGACAAACTTCGTATCGCGTCGCGTCTTACAATTTGTGTGTAAAAAGATATTGTTACTTTTAATATCTTCCTCTAAATTTTTACATATTTTCTCACCTTTTTAACCTTCCCTGGACATTTTAAAACCAAAATTAGCTCAATCGATCCGGCCGTTCTCGAGTTTTAGCGAGACTAACGAACCACGATTCATCAATATATATAAAACTCTTCCGTTACTGACTGACTGACTGACTGACTGACAGACAACGCAGAGCCGAAACTACAGGGCGTAGCGGGCTGAAATTTTGCATGTAGGTTCCTTAGGGAATGTAGGTGAGCACTAAGAAGGGATTTCCCGAAATTCGTACGGGAACAGGAAAAAACGGGATTTTTGTGTTTATGAGAAATCTGCGCGGGAAAAACCGCGGGGCAGCCTCTAGTTTTTATATATTATAGTAGATAGATAGTAGAAAAGAATTAAAAATTAAAACATGAAACAAACTTAGCAAAAAAAATCACTAAACAAAAGGGATATTTTAAAAACTTATAAAAATTAAATAACGTAATATAGCAACTTGTAAGCCTACGGTTCCTAGTCACTCTGGCCCTGCGCGCTGTCACCGACGCGCGTCGTCGGTCGGTTGATGGTGAACCGGTTACGACAATTCAGCAAATAACTTCAGCTGCAGATAAGAGATGCAAGCAACTGAAGTCACTGATCTTCCATTGTATTGTATGCGCAATCTCTGGGAATTTAAACTGGGGTTTCTCAAGCGTTACCACAGCTTTAGCTTTACTTGGACTACCAACGCAACAACTATTGAGTGTAATCCATGTAATCAATCTCAAAACAAAAATCAGCCGTCCCGTACATTGACCCGTCAGCTGATCGAACCAATGTATGGAACAGGGTGTTTTTTTTTTTGAGATTTTGACCTATGTTGCTTTGGGAAAGTTGTTAGTTATGGTGAGCACAATCCCTCCTTTGATTTATTACCACCTTTTCAGAAACACCCAGTATATGTATATCCATATATCTTCATTCCTCAGGGCCCGACGGCGCAGGCGGCGGCGGCGGCGGCGCGCCGGGACGCGTTCGCGGCCAAATGGCGCGCGCTGACCGGAGCCCTGCAGGAGTACCGGGACCATCTCACCACTGCCTTGGATATACATGCTTTCAACAGGTCTGTATTGGTTTAAAAGGCCACAAGAAAACAGAAAATAAAATAAAGAGTGAAATTGTAAAGTAAGAGTTTGTTACCCCTTTCTTCTCTACGCTGTAAAATCATTGCGAAAGGAAGTAGAATCATTTGACAGAGGAGGGCTCGTTTGGGGGCCTCTCCAGGCGACTATTGTCGTAAGGCAAGCTGAGCCGCTTGGTGGGCACCCTGAACTACCTCGCCTCTCGCAGTATAGGATACTTTACCAAATAAGGTATCAATAGCAATTAGATTAGATGTAGTCCAATTGACTTTCAATAAGTTATATCTATCCTTTATTGAATAAATAATTTTTGACTATTGATTTGACTTATTTTGACTGAGTTAAACTGCGATAGCAAGCGATAATTATCCTTCTCTGATATGCAATAATATCGTTGATTGTTCGACTACTGCTGTCGCCTAGTGTTTCGTGGTACAGTGGCGGACACGGTCGCCGTAACACTTCCGGTTTTTCTGTATTGCAACATAGCTCTTGTTCTTTGGTAATACAGTCTAGGGCTGACGAGACCATAGACAAATCTGTTACGGCCTCCAAGTCCGACACTGTACAAGACAGTGCAGATGCTATCAACATTTGGCACGTCGTGAAAATGTTTATTCGTGTTTGGAGTTTCTGCGTATTTTATCGTTTCTCCAAATAAAGCTGTTCATTACTCCTGAAAAAAACAAAGTAGCATTAATACTTTTACTAGTCGACCGACCCGGCGAACTTCGTACCGCCTATTACTATGTTGAGCATGTATTATACATACATACATACATACATATAAACCTTCTTCTTGAATTACTCTATCTATTAAAATATAGTGACAGACAGACAGCGGAAGGGATTTGCTTTTTACTATGTACTAGAGGCTGCCCCGCGGTTTTTCCCGCGCAGATTTCTCATAAACACAAAATTCCCGTTTTTTCCCGTTCCCTTGGGAATTTCGGGAAATCCTTTCTTAGTGCTCACCTACACTCCCTAAGGAACCTACATGCAAAATTTCAGCCCGCTACGCCCAGTAGTTACGGCTCTGCGTTGTCTGTCAGTCAGTCAGTCAGTCAGTCAGTCAGTAACGGAAGAGTTTTATATATATTGATAACGTAAAGATTCGCCCAGGCCTACCTCTTCTAACCTTGCCTTCCCGCTCTGTACCAAATTTCTAAGTGACCAAGCAACTTTTAGCCACAATTCCTTTTTTTTTTTTAATAAACTAAAGTTCAACGAAGTTTAAGGGGCATAGCACACAAAGTAGCGCCACCTGCGAAAAAAAAAATCTTCTAAATTAAGGCAAATATCTGAAATGTGGAACAATATTCCACTAGATAATGTAGCCTAGTATTTTAAGGGCACTGTTGTATAGCTTAAACATAAAAATCTAGTTTTTTTCCAGTTCCCATGGGAATTTCGGGAAATCCCTTCTTAGTGCTCACCTACACTCCCCAAGGAACCCACGTGCCAATTTGCAGCTTTCTACACCCAGTAGTTTAGGCTCTGCGTTTTCTGTCTGTCAGTCAGTCAGTCACTAACGGAAGAGTTTTATATATATTGATTGATTTATTATTATTTTTCTATAAACAGAGATGTGGAAGACACAAAGGAGCGTATCAGCTCAAAATCAGCTCTATTCGCGAGCAAGTCCCGTGGGAGGGACTTGGCGGCCGCTCATGAACTACGACGCCGCCACCAGGCACTCTCAAGTGAGGCGTCCGCTGTGGGGGACAAGCTGGCTGAGCTGAGGGCCAGGGGAGGGCAGCTGGCTCACGAGTAAGTGACCTATCTTTATTATCTTCAACTTTATGACCATGTCAATTTCAGCTTCATCACGATCACGAGTAAGTTTTATCAACATCATTTTCAAAACCATTTTTATCATCATCTTCATGATCATGTTCATTATCATGTCTGTATTAATCATCAACAGCATGAAAGATTTGATTAATTGTTTGTTTGCATCGCATAGGCTCCGGAAATACTGAACCGATTTGATTAATTCTTTCACTGGTAGGAAGCTACGCTATCCCCGATTGACATAGGCTATATTAGATTTTCAAAAAAATTAGGGATCCTTACTTAAACTCAAATAATGTAACCCAAGGTGCAATATTTTTTTAGTTGTTTACATATTTTGACAGGGGGTTTGTTGTGGTTGTTTGTTTTTTATTCGGCCATTTTAAGCAGTCAAAAGAACATAGTCTATAGAGCCAAGTCTTTTGTAGTATCTTATATTCTACTATGGCGTAACGAAGTAAGCCGGGAAAGCTCATCACGAGTAAGTTTATCACCATCATTTCTATCATAATTTTCATAACCAAGTTCATGTTCATATTCATCTTCATGTTAATCATTCAACAGCATGAAAGATTTGATTGTTTGTTTGTTTGCATCGAATAGGCTCCGGAAATACTGAACGATTTGAAAAAATATTTCACTGCTGGGAAGCTACACTATCCCCGAATGTCATGGGCTATATTAGATTTTCAAAAAAAATTAGGGATCCTTGCTCAAACTCAAATAATGTAACCCAAGCTGCATTTTTTTCCGTTGTTTACATATTTTGACAGGTGGTTTTTTTTTGTTGTTTGTTTTTTTATTCGCCCATTCTGGGCAGGCAAAAGAACATAGTCTTTAGAGCCAAGTCTTTAGTAGTAGTATCTTATATTCTATGGCGTAACGAAGTTAGCCGGGAATGCTCGTAGTCTAATAAACAAACAATAATTTTCTTGTATTTTAGTTACCCAGAACGTGCGAGCGAGATAGATTCAAGCTTAAAGGAGCTAGGAGAGAGATGGGAGAAGTTACAGAAGCTTCAGAAAGAGAGGTCCGACTTCTTGGACGACGCTCTAGCTGTCCATAAGTTTGATGAGAGTTTGAAGGTATGTATTGAAGATATATGTGTCGTAGTAAGATTTGATAATTAGTTTTTTTTTTTGCAAAAAAACTAGGGATTTTGCGAAAAGACGGATAATTTGATATAAGCAGTTAAAATATCCTTTGACGCTACAGAGAACCAATCAGAATAAGAGTTTACCAGCAAGCAATAAATCTAGCCAATCAGATTATAGGAAGGTTTCAAAGTGTTCAATCTTACTAGGTTTTTTGCAAAAAAACTGCTTCATGTCAGGATGATTGAAAAAAAAGTAATGCTTATATCAAATTATCCGTGTTTTCGCAAAATCCCTAGGTTTTTTGCAAAAAACCTAATTATCAAATCTTACTACGACATATGTATTCAAATTAGTAATTTAGGTTAAATTCTGTACATTTTTTAAAACAAACCAAAATTACAAACGCACAAATCGTTGTATGAAACTGTGTAAGAATGCGCCGGCCTTACTTTGTATGAAAAAATGTAAGCGCCCTTACTAGTAACTATTGATAGAGCTTCAATTAAAACTTATCACCTAGCCGAAAGGGCAGTTAGGGACACAGTTCGTCCCTTGATCGAAAAAGATGTTAGATAACCCGAAATATTGTTCTTTATCTGAATACATTGTATTGAATGAGGGGTAAAAACAGAAAAGAAAAAAAAAAGTTTCATAATACGCCCGTAGATGGCGGTGTCTACAGCAATATCAGAGAGATGGGAGATCGAGTATTGACTGACTCTTTGGATTGGATCATTTTCTGCTAAGGAAAAATCTTAATTTCGCCCACTCCGTCACTGCCTCAGTTAAATTTTAATTTTTCTGTTTTATTTTGAGCTATTCAATCATTAATTTCATCGTGACCTATTGCTTCTGGCAGAGCGCCATCTGGTAGCGGCGTAATAAAACTTGTTTTTTTCTTCAGAGCTGTCAAATTGAAAACTTCTCATTGTTTGTAATCCTCATTGTTTGAAAATAATGAAGACGAGGCTGCACGGTCTTGAGACCTTTGCCTTTCCCGAGGGATAAAAAAATGAAAAAAAAAAAAAAAATGTTTGAAATCCTGTGTGCTGGCTATTTTCACTAAAAATTCGATGACCATGACAGAATTCGTAATCCATTGCTGTTATTTAAGGACCTTAACAATACATGCACTTTAAAAAGCTTACCCTCTTATTCATAAAAAGTTAAAGAGCATTTTAGTTATTTGACGTATGTCAATTTAGACTGGATGTCACGTATTTACCATACAACAAACCAGAGAAGTAGACCTCCAGTAACGCTCCTTAAAATCTACTGTATCTTTATGAATAAGACTGTTAGAGTTTATTAAGTTACGCGACTTAACCCACAGAGCTTAAACCATTCACTAACTCACTTACTCACTCGTTAATTCATTCACTCAGGAGTTAGAGCTGTGGGTGAGCGAGAGTGTAAAGAGGATGGGCATCGCAGCCCCTGCCGAGGCGGCGGCGGAGCGCCCGACTGATTTGGAGGCCGAGCTGCAGGCGCATCGGGAGATCAAGGTATAGTTAATAGATTTAGATAGATTTGACTGCTCCGTGGCTCAGTTGGCAGTGATGTGGACTGAGTAAGCGTGTGCACCCGGGTTCGATTCCCGGGCTGGGCGAATATTGATATGATGAATATCGATGTTTGTTTCCGGTCTGGGTGTGATGTTCGTCTCTGTGTGTGTTTCAGGCACCCTAGATACAGGTTCTTCCTAGTAAACTCTTGAGTGTGATGTGTTTTTTGTTTGTTATTATTAAAGATAGTTTTATCCATCGTCTCGAAAAGAGGACTTTTTGGTTACTGTTCTCTAG
This sequence comes from Euspilapteryx auroguttella, assembly GCA_951802225.1. NCBI lineage: Eukaryota > Metazoa > Arthropoda > Insecta > Lepidoptera > Gracillariidae > Euspilapteryx > Euspilapteryx auroguttella. The sequence goes on from OX637669.1 coordinate 4,823,605, forward strand.
TCGTAAAGTTCCTCTTTATTCACTACCGGTTTAAAGCCGGTCAATTATGAATTTCCATACATTCTAATATTGTCCCCTGGGCAATTATGATTTATGATTCATAATTGTATTATTGTTAAAAAAATAAATTATTGAAGTGAAGTGGATTTAAAAACGAGCTAGCCGATTAGGTCAGCAGAATAGATTAGATCAGATTAGATTAGATCATTTATTTCACATTATCAATTTCAAGATTACAATAATAAAATTACAAAAATGTCATACTATAATGTGATCGTCAGAAAAAGTAATGAATAAGAAATAAAAATAAAATGTCAAAAAAATATATACAAACTACAAATAAATGTAAGTATGTGTAAAATTCAATGTCAAATACAAATAAAATGTCAAAAAATACTACAACCTACATATTAATTGTAATTGGAATAAGGTAGGTGCATAGGTTCTGCTTTCTTATATGAGAATTTTCTCGTCGGATGGAATAAAAAGTAGAATACACAACTTGGGAGTAAAGTTATTCTGCTTCGGGTGAGGTTACAACTCTCATACATAATAAATATCTCTTATATTTACCCTATTATAAAATCTACTATTTCTTCAATCCAGGCGGAGATCGATGGCCGTCAGAAGTCCATAGAAGCTCTAAGGAAGCAGGCAGAAGTGGAACTGGCCGGAAGTGAGGATTTACCAGAAAAGCTGGAGCGCCTGGGCAAGCTAGCTGACACCCTCGACCGGGCGTGGAACGAGAGGAAGACCTATCTTACTGAGGTTTGTCCAACATCATTTCAGCCGAAAGACGTCCACTGCTGGACATAGGCCTCCCCCTTTTTTCGCCACAACGTCCGGTCTTGAGCGACACTCATCATCCTTCACCAGGTCGTCTGACCAGCTTATGGGGACCATCTTGTCCTACATAAGTAGTTACTAACGTGGTCCAGTTGTTTCCAAAGTGGTCCAGTAGTTCCCAAAGTGGTCCAGTAGTTCCCAAAGTGGTCCAGTGTAGGTAATGAAATGCATTGGATATTTTAACTGTTTGGACTGTATTAAATGAAATAAAAATTGTTAAAAATGCCAGCACACTATCGTGGCTAGTAGACAAAGGACGGAACAGAGAGATGGCAGGCGACCCATCTGTCACCTGTCATTTATAAAATAAAAAATATCAACAAATGTTGCCATAACAAAAAAAATAAACAACTAAAATCTATTAATTATTTTCATATGTTCAGAAACATTCTGAACAGTCCAGTAGTTCTCAAAGTGGTCTAGTAGTTCCCAAAGTGGTCCAGCAGTTCCCAAAGTGGTCCAGTAGTTCTCAAAGTGGTTCAGCTATTCCTAAAGTGGTCCAGTAGTTCACAAAGTGGTCCAGTAGTCCCAAAGTGGTCCAGTAGTTCCCAAATTGGGCCAGTAGATACCAAATTGGGCCAGTAGTTCCCAACGTGGTCCAGTAGTTCCCAAATTGGGCCAGAAGTCCCAAAGTGGTTCTGTAGACAGTTGATTGCACATTCTCTTGACGTTTGGTGGGTGACTCTGAACCACCTCGCCTCTCGCAGTATGGGATACTTTACTAAATAAAGTATCAGTCTAATTGACTTACAATACGTGATACCTTTTATCTTATACTAGCTGTCCCGGCGAACTTCGTATCGCGCTTAACAATTTTTTATGGAAAAATCTAATTGTTGTTTTTACCAATTTCCCCTTCATTAAATTTTCCCTCGACGACTACCGACATTTCTTAATCAAAATCGGCTTAAACGGGCTGGCCTCTCTCGAGTTTTAGCGAGACTAACTAACCACGATTAATTTTTAAATATGTATATAGAAGATCGAAGATTAACCCTTCCGCTCAACAAAGTAGTGTCGCAAGTAGGTAGATATGTCAAAATTTTCCCAAATTTTCACCAATTTTCAAAATGGCGTCCTCAGTACCCGATACCCGCAAATTTTATTTGTTAACATTTATTATTTTTTTGGGTTATTATTGATTCAGTGATTGATTGTCAATCCATTCAATCATTCATAGTCGACACATTTGTCAAACATTAGGCAAACATTGGTTCAGCCAAAAAATAAAAAACGAGTAAAAAAAAGTCGCGCGGCGCTCCGCTCGTGACCGGTACAGATCTGTACCGAGTTGATTCCACGCCCGTTGTAACTTATCGGTACAGATATGTACCGAGTTCATTCCACGCCCGTTATAACTTATTGGTACAGATCTGTACCGAGTTGATTCCACGCCCGTTATAACTTATCGGTACAGATCTGTACCGAGTTGATTCCACGCCCGTTATAACTTATCGGTACAGATCTGTACCGAGTTGAGCCGGGGAGAAGGCCGGGGGAAGGAGCATTTTCATTTTCATTTTCATTTAGGCTCACCAGCTGGTTCAATTGGAGGAGCGAGCTCGCGCCGTGGAGGACTGGCTCGCGTCGCGCGAAGCTTTCCTTAACAACGAAGATCTGGGAGACAATCTGGATGGTAAATTATTATTATTATATTAATCAAAGTTTGGTTTTCGATAAAGTAAAGTCATTATTCCCCTTGTAACTCTCTCTGCGCTCGGTTTTTAACAGACCACCCTAGTACATAATACATCACTTTACAGCCATGTTGAATAAACGACTATTATAATCCACAGCTCTCCGTAGCTCAGTAGCGTAGCGCGTTGCGCCACGGCACGGAAGGTTGTGGGTTCGATCCCCGCAGAAAACACCACATATTGATTTCTCACAAAAATCACGTTGTGGTTGTTTTCGGTTGGTTAGGACATTGCAGGCTTGAATCACCTGATTGTCCGAAAAGTATGATGATTCCGTGCTTCGGAAGGCACGTGAAGCCGTTGGTCCCGGCCGCAGTAGTGGTCGCTGTAGCCGCGGCGACAAGCTGGCCGCCTCACGTTGGTAATAAAGCATAAACTCGGCTAAACGTGGGTCCGGCTCTCAAGCCGGTGCCTCTGCCTAACCCTCCGGGGAATAAAAGGCGTGATATTATGTATATCTATAATCCACAGCGGTTGAAACACTAATACGCAAGCATTCAGAGTTCACAAAGCTGATGGAGTCTCAAGCTGGCAGGGTCGCTGAGTTAGAGCAGTTTGCCGCTACACTGCTGAACGCGGGACACTCCAGCTCTGATCTTATAAAGAAACGCCTGGCCGACGCGAGGGCTCGGGCTGAGAAGCTAAAGGTAAGTTTTTACACCCTGTATATTATATACGGGATGTTGTAGCTACACTGCTGGATAAGGGTCACTCTAGTTCTGAGCTAATAAGGAGACGCTTGGCTGACGCTAGGGCTGCAAAGCTAAAGGTAAGATTTTACACCCTGTATAGTATATACAGGATGTTGTAGCTACACTGCTGAACGCGGGACACTCCAGCTCTGATCTTATAAAGAAACGCCTGGCCGACGCAAGGGCTCGGGCTGAGAAGCTAAAGGTAATTTTTTACACCCTGTATTTTATATACAGGATGTTGAAGCTACACTGCTGGATAAGGGTCGATCTAGTTCTGAACTAATAAGGAGACGCTTGGCCAACGCTAGTGCTGCAAAGCTAAAGGTTAGATTTTACACCCTGTATATCATATACACGATGTAGATACACAGATTTTACACCCTGTATACTATATAAATACAGGATGTTGTAGCTACACTGCTGGATATGGGTCGCTCTAGTTCTGAGCTAATAAGGAGACGCCTGGCCGATGCTATGGCTAGGGCTGAGAAGCTAAAGGTAAGTTTTTACACCCTGTATTTTATATACAGGATGTTGCAGCTACACTGCTGGATAAGGGTCACTCTAGTTCTGAACTAATAAGGAGACGCTTGGCCGACGCTAGGGCTGCAAAGCTAAAAATAAGATTTTACATCCTGTATATGGGAATGGGACTTTAGGATATTATCATGATAGTTAAATATAACAGAAACTACCTTAGATTCTACAGTCACGGACATCGTCGGCGTAACACTTCCGGTTTTTTTTGTATTGCAAAAAAGTTCTTGTTCTTTGGTATTAAAATCTAGGGTGCACTCTCGTGGTCTATGTAGGTCTCCATAGGCAAAAGTGTTCGCCGTCTGTTTGAAAAATGCTTAAATATATATTGATACATTTAATAATTTTAGCCCATAGACCAAAGTGGTACCAATATCAATGATTGCCAGTACTGATTCCTCTCCCTTATTCCCGCAGGAATCCAGTGCTTCCCGCGGCCGCACGCTCCAGCAGTCTCTCCAGCTGCAGCAGTTTTTACAGAACTTGGCGCACGAGAGGGAGTGGATCGGCCTGAAGATGCAGGTCGCTTCCGACCAGAACTACAGGTCTGTATAGCTATAGTCTATGTTGTTTTTAAATTCGCCCTTTCTGGTCAGGCAAAGCAACTTAATCCATACAGCCAAGTCTTCAGTAGTTTATTTCTTAGTAATCAAGTCTTCTGTAGTATAAATCTTTCCTAACCTAGGTTCCTAATTAAACCCATTGAAATGTGAGGGTGGTCTCACATTTCAATGTCGACACGGACTTTTTCGCGGGATATCGATCAGAATTGTTCGGGAGCGCCTTCCTTTATTTCTCACTTTACTACTATAGTCTATGCTTTAATTCGGGGAGTGATCGACAGCTTTCATTTTTTAACCGACTTCAAAAAAGTATGTTCTCAGTTTGACCTGTATGCATGTATGTTTGTCCGCGATTATCTCGAGTTTGGCTGAACCGATTTTGATGCGGTTTTCACAAAAGTATTTGTTACATTCAGGAGAAGGTTTTAGTGCCTATTTTAACCGACTTTAGAAATCAAATATCCAATCAAATAAATCTTTATTCAATATAGGATACAAGATATCACATAATGAAAGTCAATTAGACTACATCTAATCTAATTGCTAATGATACCTTATTTGGTAAAGTATCCTATACTGCGAGAGGCGAGGTAGTTCAGGGTGCCCACCAATTGGCTCAGGTAAACAAATGTTTGGCTTGCCTTACGACAATAGTCGCCTGGAGAGGCCCCCAAACGAGCCCTCCTCTGTCAAATGATTCTACTCCACGCCAAAAAGGTTTAGAAAAGAAGGAGTATACTAGTTTTAAGTATGTGTAAATTTTGAAGGTGGCTGAATACCTTTTAAAAAATGTAATATTGTCATGTCGTATAAACAAACTAGAGGCTGCCCCGCGGTATTTCCCGCGCAGATTTCTCATAAACACAAAAATCCCGTTTTTTCCCGTTCCCGTGGGAATTTCGGGAAATCCTTTCTTAGTGCTCACCTACACTCCCTAAGGAACCTCCCTTAGGCTCTGCGTTGTCTGTCAGTCAGTCAGTCAGTCAGTCAGTCAGTCAGTCAGTCAGTCAGTCAGTCAGTCAGTCAGTCAGTAACGGAAGAGTTTTATATATATTGATTTTTGGCGTGGAAAATTGATTGAAAACGAATGTAGAATCAATGTGACGGATGCGATGTTACACTTACCACCGGCTTTTATTTTTCGCGGGTGGCGCTACTTTAGCTGTGCCTCTTAAGGCTTTGTAAAACAGGCGGCGTTTTTTTTAGTACTAGAGGCTGCCCCGCGGTATTACCCGCCCAGGTTTCTCATAAACACAAAAATCCAGTTTTTTCGTCGTTCCCATGGGAATTTTGGGAAATTCTTTCTAAGTGCTCCCCTACACTCCTCAATGTACCCACGTGCAAAATTTCAGCCCGCTACGCCCAGTAGTTTCGGCTCTGCGTTGTCTGTCAGTCAGTCAGTCAGTCAGTCAGTCAGTCAGTAAGTCAGTCAGTAACGGAAGAGTTTTATATATATTGATTATTAATCTAACTTTCTCACTTTTTCATTCAACAGAGAACTATCAAACCTGCAAAGCAAGATACAAAAGCACGCGGCTTTCGAGTCGGAACTAGCAGCCAACAAGGGTCGCCTTGAAGACGTCTCCAGTGCAGGACAGAAGCTTATTTCAGACGGGCACTATGCTGAGAAAGAGATAGCTGCTCATTTGGAGGAGATGGAAGATATGTGGGCGGAGCTACAGGTGGGTGCATTGATTGTTGCGTGGATTGATTGGTTGATTGTTTGACTATAGATATTGTTCGTTTTGTTTGGAGGTGTATTAGTGATGGATCAATAGGTTTATGAATTTATTGATTGATAGATTTGATTGACGGATAGACTGATTTATAAGTTGGTTGATTGGCTGATTTATTTGAGTTGGATTAAAGGACTGCTTCATGATATGATTGATCAGACTGTTTAATCTATTAATTGATTGATGAAGTGAAAAGTAGAAATAGTTGTGTTTTTTTTTTATCACATAATGGATGGATGGATTGATTGATTAATGAGTTGCAGTGGTAGACCAAAATCAGCTAAATCGGCCCTGCCGTTCTCGAGTTTTAGCATGTCAAACTAACAGCCAAACCTAGATAAAAATCTTTAATCTAACTCTTTCTATGTACAGTCACGGACTAGGAGGCCGTAACAGATTTGTCTATGGTTTCGTCAGCCCTAGACTGTATTACTAAAGCACAAGAGCTATTTTGCAATACGGAAAAACCGGAAGTGTTACGCCGATCGTGTCCGCCACTGTACCTATGTTCGTGTGAAATCTCGAAACTCAATTTTTAAGCAGACATCTTCAACCGATTTACCGAAAATTTGGTGTACATGTTCAGTTTTTAGTGACAATATATGTTTCGTTGGCAGTCGACAGCGAAGCTGCGTAGGCAGCGTCTCCAGGAGGCCTACCAGGCGCGCGTCTTCCTGCGAGGACTTGAAGAGTTCACCGCCTGGCTGGACGAGGCTGAGGGACAGCTCTGCAGCGAGGACCTTGGTGAGCCCCCCCCCCCCCCCCCCCCCCTTCATAGAAGTAGCATAACCTAAAGAAGCACTTCGTACGCCCATTTCATGCAAACTTGTAGCAGTTGCTGAGAAGGGAAATTGGACGATAGCTTGAAGGGTCTGAATCTATCTTATATATAGCTATTATCTTTGACTTCCTGAAAGCCCGACGCAACGTCCCCAGCTCAAGAAGGTCAGTGAAGAATAATGCCAACCAGTTTCGAGCCCTTGGCCCTATGTTGATCAGGAATTCGTTATAGATTTTGTCATATTTTGAAGCCTTGCCGGTGTTTAGGTTTTTGAGAGCGCGGGCCACCTCATCAGCTGTAAAAGGGCTCGCCAGTAGTTCTTCTGATTGTAAGTTGTCTTTTAGCTTCTTGTATAGGCCTTTGATTCGCTTCGTTTCAACTTTATCACTTTTGGCTCTGGATGTGGAGACAATTTTATTAGCAATGGCATTGGGATGTATGGTATCAGCTGGAAATCTAGGGTGCGTAGGATTCTTGCCCGTAAGTTTATTTAGAATTCGCCAAGCTTTTCTGCTTGATCTTTTAAAGTCCATGCGATCGACCGTATCCTTCCATTTATTAGAGCGGTTTGTGTCCAGTGATTGGAGAAGTTCAACGCCCACATCGCAGTCACCTGTTTCGGTGTACTCCTTGTATAGTCTATCACTTTCCCTGCTCCAGCCGGGGATGTATTGTTTGCGATATCCTCTGGGGATGCAACATTGGCAGTCTTGATAATGAGTCCCACAAAGCGTTCATAGTGTGTGACTTTCGCTGGGATGAATCTGATAGCGGCGTCAACCATGGCTGCATATTTAGGCCAGTTTGCTTTGTGGAAATTCCATCGAGGCAAGGGCATGGATTTTAATATAGGGATCTTGAGGCCGATTTCCGTTATTATTGGTCTATGTTGGCTGTTTGGAAAGTCGTTCCAGACAGTGCGTGTTGTTGGAAGGGGTTGGCCTGTAGAATCTCTGGAGACAAAGGTTAGATCCGGGTTGTAATCCCTTCTCCAACGTGCTGAGTGAAAGGATCCTCGATCTTTAGTATTGAAAACCAAGTGGAGGTTTTGGCCTTCGGCCCACTGTACCAGAGCTATTCCGTTTGCATCGTCTGTCTTATAACGCCAGTCGGTATGATGGCTGTTGAAGTCTCCAGTGTAAATACAGGGATGATCGTACAGTGGGAGGCCTTTAGCAGACCATGGAGCAATAGGTGGCTTGTAGATGTTAGATATTGTAAGTTCATTTACTTTGATGACTATAATAAAGTTATTCTCTGCTGTATCATGGTGGACCAGACTTACTCCCTTCATTCCATTTCTGACGTAGGTCGCTATGCCATACTGCGGATGGTTAAGCGCTTTTACCAACGTAAAGCCTGGTATGTTACCTCTTCGGCTTATGTCTTCGTCATTCCTGGTGTGCGTTTCCTGGACATTTGCGATGTCAATTTTTAAATCGTCTAGCAGCTTCTGTAAATATTCGCACTTAGCTCGGCTAATGCCTTCTTTATTAAGCTGACATATTCTGACTGATGGTCCGATGTCTCTTGTCGTAGGGCTCTTAGAAGAGCCTTTTACAGTAGATCTCTTTGACATTCTGATGTTCTTTCTCTTTGACATTCTGATGTTCTTTCTGTGCGTTGGCTACGAGGTCTTTTTAGACAAGTGTAGCCGCCAAAAGTTGGTTGCTCGTTTAGCACCACCCGGGGGACACGTGCAGGGTAACTAAGGGTAATCTTCCTGCGGACGTGAGCAACCATTCGCCCCCCAAGTCAGTCAGTCAGTCAGTAACGGAAGAGTTTTATATATATTGATGATGTAGCGCAAATACAAAAAGCCTAACAGTACCAAGAATGTGTAACTATTATGGGGACCCTTGAATACCTAACACCAATTTTATATAATGAACTAACAAAAAGAATTGATAAATCACAATCAAAGTTAAGTCTTAAATCAATCAATCAAATAAATAAAAAATGTGTAGGCACTGATAACCCTTATTTTTAAGAAATATATTTTGTTAATTTTTTTTTTTTTTTTTTTGAAAACTAAATTTAAAAAAATAAAATAATTAATACCTAATTGAAGAGACCGCCACTCAGAGCTCCCTGCTCGAAGGCTCCCATAACGCTAGCGGCGTTGCCACGCTGTATGGCGATTGAGAGCCTCTGCAGCAGAAAAGAGCCAGAGCGACGGTCCTTTGTTAATTAGTTTCTAGATAAATTACTTACAACGTAACAATCAACAAAAAACTGTTTTAGATATATGATCTGCCAACAAACATGTTTTGCAGTTTGGCGGAAATATGTAATTGTTGTACTACCTAAATTATCTATGAATAAACGATTATATATATAAAAAAAAAAATATTGATTTACTTCAGCAGGCTTACTTGTACTTGTATATTGTCTTTTTTTTAATCAAAATAACAAACAACTTCCTCCTAAACTCTACCAGGAAAAGACCTCCAATCAGTGAACGCGCTCCTCAAAAGGCACTCTCGTCTGGAGGCGGCGGCGACCTGTTAAGCCTATGTATAAGGGGGCTGCGCTACTGTTTACTTAGTAATCTTTGCTGTTTTACTTGTATTTTGTCCTTTTTTATTAACTTTAATAACAATTTACTTCAACAGGTTTACTTTTACTTGTATTTTGTCTTGTTTTACTTTAAAAAAAAAATCTAAAGATTGTCTTCAACTCCTACCAGGCAAAGACCTGCAATCAGTGAACGCGCTCCTCAAAAGGCACTCCCGTCTGGAGGCGGCGGCGACCTGTAAAGCCTATGTATAAGGGGGCTGCGCTACTGTTTACTTAGTAATCTTTGCTGTTTTACTTGTATTTTGTCCTTTTTTATTAACTTTAATAACAATTTACTTCAACAGGTTTACTTTTACTTGTATTTTGTCTTGTTTTACTTTAAAAAAAAAATCTAAAGATTGTCTTCAACTCCTACCAGGAAAAGACCTGCAATCAGTGAACGCGCTCCTCAAAAGGCACTCCCGTCTGGAGGCGGCGGCGGCGTCCCAGGCGGACGGCGCCGCGCCGCTGGCGGACACGGCGCGCCAGCTCGCCGCCGCCGGACACTTCATGGCCGAGGAGCTGCTGGCCAGGGCTGATGAGGCTGTGCAACGGTGACTTTTAAGCCCACTAGCCCACCGCCATCCCAGATTCGACCAACCTTCCGGTCACACGAACCCTTAAACCGAGAGACGCTGTAGAGGTAGCCTACAGCACTCCCACAGCCGCAAGGCGACCGTGACGCCCCGTGAGGCGGAACGCCACAGAGTCCCATCTTCACTCTCCCCCTTCTGGAGCATGACACCACTACTTTCGTCTCCCTTCTCTTCCCCATCTTCCCTTCTCCCCACCCATTACCTCCCCTTCTCCATTCCTCCCTTCTCTTCTCCCCCCAAACCCCCTCCCTTCTCACGTAACTCCCTTTCTTTTTTTTTTTTTTTTAAAGCCACGAGTATTGATCTTTTTACTCCCTTTCTTTATGTTTTTTCTTTTAAGCAAGTCTTTTAAACAAACAACGATATTTTTTTTCAAAAAGCCAAAATGAACATACAACAAACAAATAAACAAACTTTTAAGCCCAGTCAGGCCTGATTAACTCCGCACTTTAGGTACCGCACTTTAGGACCACCAGCGCTGCTCGTTGCGCCGCACGCGTAACGTAATTTACGAGCCAAGTTGTCACATATATCTATCTATACCAATAATAAAGAAGAAAGATTTGATTGTTTGTTTTTTTGCATCGAATAGGCTCCGGAAATACTGAACCAATTTGAAAAAATCTTTCTCTGTTGGGAAGCTAAATTATCCCCTAATGTCATAGGCTATATTAGATTTTAAAAAAAGGGGTCCTTACTTAAACTCAAATAATGTTACCCAAGGTACCAAGTACCAATATTATCTCGATTTTCCCTTTGTTTACATATTTTGACAGTTGGTGGTTTGTTGTTGTGTTTGTTTTTTATTCGTCCATTCTGGGCAGTCAAAAGAACATAGTCCGTAGAACCAATTTTATTTATTTATTTATTTACTTAAGGAACATAAACAGAATATCACCAAAAATAATATACATATTACATTTATAGGTTTAGTTCTAAGTGATATTCCAATAAAATATGTCCACAGCATGCGTTAATTACTAAATCTTCAGCACAAAAAAAAAAAGATACATTGAATTTTAATTTTAGTACTAAGTATCGTATACTCTATATGGCCGAACGAAGTGCGCCGGGACAGCTCGTCCTTAATAATTTGACTGCGCCGTAGCTCAGTTGGCAGTGATGTGGACTGAGTAAGCGTGTGCACCTGGGTTCGATTCCCGGGCGGGGCGAATATTGATATGATGCACGCAGGGCGATGCGCGGGGCGTTGCGCGGGACGTGCTGCCATTAAATCAAACGTATATCAATGTATGAGACCGTTGGCACATTCAATGCGGGCGCCGACGCCGACGCGTCTCCTTGTACAGTGGCGGACACGGTCGGCGTTACTTAGCTCTTGTTCTTTGGTAATACAGTCTAGGGCTGACGAAAGCATAGACAAATCTGTTACGGCCTCCTAGTCCGCCACTGTACGATATCGAACATAGGCCTAATTTTGACTTTAAAGCTTTTAACACGCGGGCACTGCCGCGCAGCACCACGCCCTGCGTACCCCTAATTTTTTTTTCCTCATCCGGTGCGGTAGGGAGCTAGCCAAGAAAAAGTGCAACGTTACGGCTGAAGTGAGACACAAAAGCGTTTCAGCGTGGAAGATACCGAGAACTATATATATCTCTCTCTCTCGCTCACTCACTCGCAGTACTGGCTTCCCTCCCTACTGGCAGTGGCTTAGTCAAAAAGTGACTCTTTATAGTTTTCCGGTTTATAGCAAGGCAATAATGAATTTTCATACTGTCCCCTGGTCAAATTTGAATTCGAACGAAGCACACAAAATTTTAATTAGATTTAATCTGTGCATAAATTTAAAATATTATCGTCGGATGGAATTGAAAGTAGAATATAATACTCTGGCGTAAAGATATTCCGCTTCGGGTTTTGTTATAACCCTCGCTTTTTCAGGTTCGAACTTGAAACCCTCATACATAATACATTACTTTACGCCCTTGTATTAATGTACACTTAAGTAATGGCTATATACTTTTCTTGTTTGTAACAACAGGTACAATCAGCTGCAGGAGCCGCTGCAGATCCGCCGTGAGAACCTGGAGGACGCCAAACTACTGCACCAGTGGAACAATGATGCTGATGAGGAGATGAGCTGGTCAGTACCTACGTTGGTTTAGGATGCATCACCATCATCATCATCTCTGCCCAAAGACTGCTGGACATAGGCTGCTCCCCAGAACGCCACCACGACCGGTCTTTAACGACCCTCGTCCAGTGTATTTCCGCAGACTTCGCCAGGTCGTCTGACCACCTTATGCAGGATCTTCCTGCTTTGCTTCTTCCGGTGCGCGGTCGCCAATAGAGAACTTTTCGGCCCCAGCGACCATCTGTTCTTCGAGCTATGTGTATCGATGTTTGTTTCCGGTCTGTTCGTATGCTTCGGGCACTCTATAGATACAGGTTCTACCTAGTTGGGGGCTCTGAGTGTGATGTGTAATTATTATTATTTGAGTTATTTTGAGCTTTTTAATGAGACCCATATCGATTATATGTTGGACACTGGCAAGTGGCAACCGACATTGCTCATAGACTTATTAATTTCGATAAATTTTAGCTAAAACTTGCTTTTGCTACTTAAGAGGCATAGCACAGCTAAAGTAGCGCCACCCGCAAAAAAAAAAACATCTAAACTAAGGCATATCAAAAATGTGATAAAGTATTTCACTGGATAATGCAGCCTAGTACTTTTAAGCCATTGTTGTATAGTATTTAGGTTAAAGACCAAAAAAAAACTACGTGTTGCTAAAACGGCCACTTTTGGCAACAATCTGTAGCTTTCTTTGGTCCTTAAACTTAAAGCAATACAACAGTGCCCTAAAAATACTAGGCTGCATTATCTAGTGGAATACTGTTTCACATTTTTGATATAATTTGCCTTAATTTAAAAGATTTTTTTTTTTCGCGGGTGAGCTGTGCTATGCCTCTTAAGTTTTAAATCCTAATTGTTTAAAATAACTGTTTTTCTTTGTATTTATTGAATACAGGCTAAAAGAGCGTGAGCCAACTATAACGATGCAGGACGAGGGCTCGACGCTTGCGCAGGCGCAGGCGCTGCTCAAGAAACATCTGGCGGTTGAAGCTGAACTTATAGCTAGGTAAGAGTGAGAGAAACATAAACTAATAATAGTTTGCGCCCCGCTGCTTTGCCAGCGCAATTTCTCTTTAAACCGCTAAATAAAATTTCCGTTGGAATTTTTAACCGACTTCAAAAAAGGAGGTTATCAGTTTGACCTGTATGAAATCGGTTTTCAGATAAGTATTTGTTACATTCAGGAGAAGGTTTAAGTAAGTACCAATTTTAACAGCATTTGAAAAAAAGGAAGTGCTCAGTTCCTGCATGCGACAGTTTGAAGGCGGGTTCGTTTTTTTGTAAAAAAGAAATTAATAATTTATTGGTATAAAAAGTAGTTTTCTACTATGAGATACTTTTTATTTTTTATTTTGGGCCTCGCAAACCCAGGTCCCTTCCTAGTGCGATTTTTAGATCTAGATTTACTTAGATTAAACATAAATTAAGCAAAACATGTAAACCTGAGTTTTTCAAAATAAAATTATTATTATTATTATATTATTATGATCACTATGTTCTTTCTCAGGCTTCAAAATATCACTGTACTAAATTTCGTTTAGTAGTTTTGGCGTGAAAAAGTCAGAATTACTTTCGCTTTTTAACCGACTTCAAAAAAGGAGGTCATGAGTTGAGTATGTTTGTCCGCGAATATCTCGCGTTTGGCTGAACCGATCTTGATGCGGTTTTCAGATAAGTATTTGTTACATACAGGAGAAGGTTTTAGTACCTATTTTAACCGACTTCGAAAAAGAGGAAGTTCTCAGATTATGTTTGTGTCTTTTCGTTGAAGGCGGGTTCCTTTTTTGTAAAAAAAGAAATTATTACTTACTTAAAATGATTGTATTTGTTTTCAGAGAACCAACCCTAGTGTCCCTAGAGACGCAAGCCCTCCAGCTGTCTCGCCGCGGCCACTTCGCCGGCTCCGAGCTGGCGGCGCGCGCGGCGGCGCTGCGGGCCGCGGGCCGCGCGCTGCGGGACCGCGCCACTGCTAGGCAGAGGCGGCTCGCGCAGAACATGGCTGCTTTACAGGTTGGTTCAGTGTTCCATACATCGCAAGGTTTCTCATTGGGGTAGGCAGTAAATTTATTGAGTAACTAGAGGCTGCCCCGCGGTTTTTCCCGCGCAGATTTCTCATAAACACAAAAATCCAGTTTTTGTCCGTTCCCATGGGAATTTCGGGAAATCCTTTCTTAGTGCTCACTTACAGTCCCCAAGGAACCCACGTGCCAATTTTCAGCTTTCTACGCCCAGTAGTTTCGGTTCTGCGTTGTCTGTCAGTCAGTCAGTCAGTCAGTAACGGAAGAGTTTTATATATATTGATTGTTTTTTTTCTCTTTTATGATTTCTAGGAGTATGTTTGTTTTTTAGCGTAACAAATCTTTTTTAACTTTTGTAATCTAGAAAAAGTGCTTTAATTTTTTGACAAAAAATTGACAATATATATAAAACTCTTTCGTTACTGAATGACAAACAACGTAGAGTCAAAACTACTGGGCGTAGCTTGCTAAAATTTTGCATGTAGGTTCCTTAAGGAGTGTAGGTGAGCACTAAGAAAGGATTTTCCGAAATTCCCATGGGAACGGGAAAAAAGTGGATTTTTGTGTTTATGAGAAATCTGCGCGAGTGAAACCTCGGGGCAGCCTTTAGTTTTATATGTTTCCTTTGTTATCTATACCAATATTATAAAGAGGAAAGATTTGTTTGTTTGTTTGTTTGTAACGAATAGGCTCCGGAAATTCTGAACCGATTTGAAAAATTATTTCACTGGTAGGAAGCTACACTATCCCCGAGTGACATAGGCTATATTAGATTAAAAAAAATTAGGGATCCTTACTTAAACTCTAATAGTGTAACCCAATGTGCAATATTTTTTCCGTTGTTTACATATTTTGACAGGTGGTTTGTTGTTGTTGTTTGTTTTTTATTCGTCCATTCTAGGCAGTCAAAAGATCATAGTCTATAGAGCCAAGTCTTTAGTAGTATCTTATTCTATGGCGTAACAAAGTAAGCCGGGACAGCTCGTGTTTTGCTATTCTTGTATCAACATTAACAAATGAGCAATTTCAACAGTTGCTGAGCGAGCTAACCGAAGCGGTAGCCTGGCTGAGCGAGCGCGGCGCCTCGCTCGCTTCGCCGGAGCACGGGCGCGACGAGCCGGGCGCGCTGCGACTGATGAAACGACTCACAGCCGAGAGAAGAGAGATCGAGAACTTTGATGCCACTGTGGATAGACTGGAGAAGGCTGCTCTAGCCATAGACACTGAGGTAGGTTCTTCTAGGGTGAACAAAACATGTGATTGGGTGATCGAAACCCATATAAAGACATCCAAAACTGGGACCCAGGTAATAAATCAAACCCATAGTATCCCATACTAAGTCTCCTATACTCACTTCGCCTCGTGCAGTATAGTATACTTAAAAATAAGATTTGGTGAAGACAGCTGAACTGATAGACACTAACACCCTTACCACAAAAAAGTTAGACCGGTCTTAAATCTCAAATTTTTATGACGAACTAGTGAATTAAACCTAGTCTAGTGATATAGACCGGGTTTAACTCTTTTTGTGGTAGAGCCGTAAGTTAAGTGAATTGTCCTTTGAGCGAACTGAGCGAGGCCGTGGCTTGGCTAAGCGAGCGCGGCGCCTCGCTCGCTGTATTCTGTGATTTGAGCTTTCTGATTAGACCAAAAGTTACATAGATAAGATAGATAGATATTTGAGTGTCTTGGAGCTTTTTTATTAGGCCCATAGTCTATACCAATATTATAAAAAGAAAGATTTGTTTGTTAGTTTGTTTGTAACGAATAGGCTCCGGAAATACTAAACCGATTTGAAAAATTATTTTACTGGTATGAAGCTACACTATCCCCGAGTGACATAGGCTATATTAGATTTTTAAAAAAATTAGGGATCCTTACTTAAACTCAAATAATGTGACCCAAGGTGCAATATTTTTTCCGTTGTTTACATATTTTGACAGGTGGTCTGTTGTTGTTGTATGTTTTTTTTATTCGCCCATTCTAGGCAGTCAAAACAACATAGTCTATAGAGCCAAGTCTTTAGTAGTAAGTATCTTATATTTCTATGGCGTAACGAAGTAAGCCGGGACAGCTCGTGTAATATAATTTTTATAAATAAAATCCAAGAATCGTTGAACAGTGTTATAAAGCGCAATGATTGAACTGATTGATTGATGATCGACGCGATTGTCAACAGAACCCGACGCCAATAGAGGAGCAGATTAAGGCAAAGGCGACAGAGCTGAGGTCCCTCAGAGAAGATTTGAAGCTGTTAGCGGCAAAGAGGGAGCAAAGGCTGCAGCAGAGCTTGAAATACTTCAAGTAAGTTTTCCTTGTGAATTTACTGCGGGTCTCAATGGTAATGAAAATAATTTCTTTTTAACCGACTTCAAAAAGGAGGTTATCAGTTTGACCTGTATGTATGTATTTATGTTTGTCCGCGATTATCTCGCGTTTGGCTGAACCGATTTTGATGCGGTTTTCAGATAAGTATCAATAAGCGATATCTTGTATCCTATATTGAATAAATCATTTTATAATCAATATATATAAAACTCTTCCGTTACTGACTGACTGACTGACTGACAGACAACGCAGAGCCGAAACTACTGGGCGTAGAAAGCTGAAAATTGGCACGTGGGTTCCTTGGGTAGTGTAGGTGAGCACTAAGAAGGGATTTCCCGAAATTCCCACGGGAACGGGAAAAAACGGGATTTTTGTGTTTATGAGAAATCTGCGCGGGAAAAACCGCGGGGCAGCCTCTAGTAATTTATAAACGGTAAGAAAATATTGAAGTCGTCTTTTCTACAAAGACGACTTCGGCCATAGCTGTTACTTTTTTAATGCATAGATTATTATGAATATGAAAACCATTTTAATTAACCGACTTCAAAAAAGGAGGTTATCTGTTTGACCTGTATGTATGTATGTATGTTTGTCCGCTAACATCTTACGTTTCGCTAAATCGATTTTGTTTAGGTTTTCAGAAAAGTTTGACTTGGAAAAAGAGAAAGTTCTCAGTTAATTTATATGCTACTAGCTGACCCGGCAAACGTCGTTTTGCCATATAAATGATTTTTAAGGGGTATGAAAAATAGATGTTAGCCAATTCTCAGACCTACTTAATAATATGCTCACAAAATTTCATGAGAATCGGTCAAGCCGTTTCGGAGGAGTACGGGAACGAAAATTGTGACACGAGAATTTTATATATAAGATTTACCTGATCTTCATGGTTCATCATCTCAGGTTCGTCCAAGAGTGTGAAGAGACTCAGGAGTGGATCGGCTCACAGTTGGCCCGAGCTGCCTCCGAGGAGTACGGAGTGGACGCCGAGCATGTGGACAGTCTTCAGCAGACCTTCGATTACTTCCTGCAGCAGATGCATGGTGAGTGAGCTGGCTCCTTATAATTTTTTTGACACTTGTCGATTTGTTTGTATATAGCCCTGGCCATATAACAGCTTAAGCTAACTCTATAATAAGATTAAGCATTAATTCATTCATAAACTCATTCATTCATAAGTTCATTCATTCATATGCTCTGGACTGCTCCGTGGCTCAGTTGGCAGTGATGTGGATTGTGGACTGAGTAAACGTTAGCACCCGGGTTCGATTCCCGGGCGGGGCGAATATTGATATGAAGAATATCGATGTTTGTTTCCGGTCTGGGTGTGATGTTCGTCTCTGTGTGTGTTTCGGGCGCCCTAGATACAGGTTCTTCCTAGTAAGGGGCTCTGAGTGTGATGTGTTATTATATTATGACTATTATCTATACTAATATTATAAAGAGGAAAGATTTGTTTGTTTGTTTGTAACGAATAGGCTCCGGAAATAATGAACCGATTTGAAAAATTCTTTCACAGGTAGAAAGCTACATTAACCCCGAGTGTCATAGGCTATATTAGATTTTCAAAAAAAATAGGGATCCTTACCTAAACTCAAATAATGTAACCCAAGGTGCAATATTTTTTCCGTTGTTTACACATTTTGACAGGTGGTTTGTTGTTGTTATTTGTTTTTATTTCGGCCATTCTGGGCAGTCAAAAGAACCTAGTCTATAAAGCCAAGTCTTTTGTAGTATCTTATATTCTATGGCGTAACGAAGTAAGCCGGGAAAGCTCGTTCATTCATAAGTTCATTCATTCATATGTTTGTAACAATCTTCATATATTACTTGTTTTTGTATACCTACTAAATTGTAATGTTTGTTTCTTTTTGAGGAGAATAAATAAATATTATTACTTTATGAGTTCTTTACTTATGAGTTCTGAGTTCTGTTTCATTCATTCATAAGTTTATTAATCAAAACTCCTTTTCGTCCCAACCAGCAAACGAGGGTCGCATTGAAGCAGTAATAGAGGCCGGGACGACTCTGCTAGAAGAGAACAGTCCGGAGAGCGAGCGAGTGAGACAGAGGATGGAGGACACGAAGGGCCTGTGGGAGGACTTGAAGGAACTCGCTGCGGCTAGGCAGGAGGTAATCTTACTAATAATATATTTAAGAGTCTTATAACACCGAAACTAGCGACATTCGCGACAAAAAAAAACTTCTCAACTAAGGCAAATATCAAAATTGTGGCAATGTATGTATGAAAATAGATAATCTTGCTTAGTGTTCACGCCTATGCCGCTGCAAGGTCAAGGGACCGGATTCGCAGCAATCAGCGTGACACACGTCATCGCCTAGGCCCCTCCACTACACATCGCGGTTCGACGGCCAATACAGTGGCCCGGGCCGCCACTCTGCAACTCACCACCATGTATGTGCGACCCAAGCACTAGAGTCATAATTTAAGAACCTTTTAACCTTTTTACCAAAATTATTATCTATACCAATATTATAAAGAGGAAAGATTTGTTTGTTTGTTTGTTTGTTTGTAACGAATAGGCTCCAGAAATACTGAACCGATTTGAAAAATTCTTTCACTGGTAGGAAGCTACATTAACCCCGAGTGTCATAGGCTACATAAGATTTTCAAAAAAATTAGGGATCCTTACCGAAACTCAAATAATATAACCCAAGGTGCAATATTTTTTCCGTTGTTTACAAATTTTGACAGGTGGTTTGTTGTTGTTGTTTGTTTTTTATTCGGCCATTCTGGGCAGTCAAAAGAACATAGTCTATAGAGCCAAGTCTTTTGTAGTATCTGATAATCTATGGCGTAACAAAGTAAGCCGGGAAAGCTCGTGTACAATAAACAACTGTAAAAATCAAAAGTTGTTTCATATGTTCCGCGTGAACACTTACTATTTGTTTAGAGTATTTCTAAGTAAAAAAAAAAAACTAATTAATCTACACATATGTGCCAAATCTGGCCGATTTTGGCACATAGTATTGTAGTAGAGAAATATAGAAAAAAGAAGACGGTTACAATGTACAGTGGCGGGCGAGGAGGCCGTAACAGATTGTCTAGGGTTTCGTTAGTCCTAGACTGTATTACCAAAGAACAAGAGCTATTTTGCGATACAGGAAAACCGGAAGTGTTACGCCGAACGTGTCCGCCACTGTACAAAATATTTTTTTCTAAAATGGCAATAACAAAAAAATATGAAGACAATTTAGTGGAGTGACTCAAATCCAAACGAGAGTAGAATTTTGTTTTTAATTTTTAGAATTTTGTTTTGTTTTTAATTTTGATTTTCGTCGCGCTTTTGACTAGGGCTCGGAAGGTTGTGGGTTCGATCCCCGCAGAAAACACCACATATTGATTTCTCACAAAAATCACGTTGTGGTTGTTTTCGGTTGGATAGGACATTGCAGGCTTGAATCACCTGATTGTCCGAAAAGTAAGATGATTCCGTGCTTCGGAATTCGGAAGGCACGTTAAGCCGTTGGTCCCGGCCGCAGTAGTGGTCGTTATAACCGCGGCGACAAGCTGGCCGCCTCACGTTGGTAATAAAAGCATAAACTCGGCTAAACATGGGTCCGGCTCTTGAGCTGGTACCTCTGCCTAATCCTTCGGGGAATAAAAGGCGTGAGATTATGTATGTATGTGTATTTTGAAGAGAAAATATTTATTTAAATCGAATAGGCTCCGACATAACAGGACAGATTTTGACTACACTTTACGGAGACAGCTGTCATGCTTCCTGTCGCGACATGACGCTAAGCCATAGACCCATCAACAAAGGCAATGACGAAATCGCTAAGATGCACCCCCGAAATGATTTTACTTCTGTCTAATCATCAGTGAATGGAAATTATATATATATTCAACACGCCTCACACACATTTTAAAATTTACTGCGCAGTAGGTTTCTTTGTTTTACATTTCCCAAATGAAAACCATACTATTCGTTTCATAACTACACACCAACAAGGCCAATTCTAGCGGTGGCCAATGGAAGAACAGTTGGCTTCAGTTCCTTGCAGCTGAGGTCGTAAGCTGAATTGGTGTAACCGGTTCACCATACATCGACTGGAAGACGCGCGTCGATGACGGCGCGCAGGGCCCGTGTGACGAGTGACCGTAGGCATGCATATTGCTGTCTATGTTAACTGTACTTTATTTTATTTTGTTTTCACCTTATCTGTGTAATTATGTCGGTTTTGGTGAATAAATGTTTATTCTATTCTATTCTAAATTTAATAATTCGTTCATTTATATAAATTCAGGCTCTGGCAGGCGCGCGCCAGGTGCACGAGTTCGACCGCACGGCGGACGAGACGGTCTCGTGGATCCAGGAGAAGAGGAGCGTGCTGGCGGCGGGCCGGGCGGCGCCCCCGCACGCGCTGCGCGCCGACCTGGCCGCCATCGCGGCGCGCGCGCGCCAGCTGGAGGGGCAGAGGGACAAGTTGGTGGATCTATATACATTAATATAGCATATAATCCTAGCTAGCACGCTCTGACGCCGCGCTGGTACGCTTTGACGCCGCGCTAATACTGTGACGCTGCGCTGGTAAGCTCTGACGCCGTTCTAATACGCTCTGACGCCGCGCTAACACGCTCTGACGCCGCGCTAACACGCTCTGACGCCGCGCTAACACGCTCTGACGCCGCGCTAACACGCTCTGACGCCGCGCTAACATGCTCTGACGCCGCGCTAACACGCTCCTACGCCGCGCTAACACGCTCCTACGCCGCGCTAACACGCTCTGACGCCGCGCTAACACGCTCTGACGCCGCGCTAACACGCTCTGACGCCGCGCTAACACGCTCCTACGCCGCGCTAACACGCTCTGACACCGCGCTAATACTCTCCTACGCCGCGCTAACACGCTCTGACGCCGCGCCTACACTTATACTGACGCCGCTCTAATACGCTCTAACGCCGCGCCTACACTTAGTGACGCCGGACTAACACGCTCTGACGCCGCGCTAACACGCTCTGACGCCGCGCTAACACGCTCTGACGCCGCGCTAGAGCGCTTTGACACAGCGCTTGGACGTTCAGGACGCGGGCGCTATTTGTATGATAGCACAAAACCGTCATAGTACTATACAAGACGATGCTTTAGCATGACGCTATAGGGCCGTCTGTTTAACAAAGCGTTACGAAAAGTGTGATCTGACGAAGCAAACGGAGCGTTACGAAAAGTGTGATAGGATGGAGCGAACGGAAGTTGAGAGCGAGTGAAGAGTGAAAGTAGAGACGGTCTCATGGATCCAGGAGAAGAGGAACGTCCTGGCGGCGAGCAGGGCGCGGCGCGGAAGGGGCAGCTGGAGGGGCAGAGGGACAAGTTAGTTGATAATACTAGTTTGTTTAACAAGGGTGTAAAGTGATGTATTATGTACGAGGGTGGTCTGTTAAAACCCGAGCGCAAAGAGAGTTACAAGGGTTTATTCCCTAAAGTAGTGAAGGAATAATGACTTGAAACTTGAACAAGCGAGGATTTTAACCTCACCCGAGGCAGAATAACTTTACCCCCAAGTTGTATGTACTGCTTTTTATTCCGTCCGACGAGAAAATCAATATATATAAAACTCTTCCGTTACTGACTGACTGACTGACTGACAGACAACGCAGAGCCGAAACTACTGGGCGTAGAAAGCTGAAAATTAACACGTGGGTTCCTTGGGGAGTGTAGGTCAGCACTAAAAAGGGGTTTCCCAAAATTCCCACGGGAACGGGAAAAAACGGGACTTTGTGTTTATGAGAAATCTGCGCGGGAAATACCGCGGGCCAGCCTCTAGTTCACATATAAACAAGCAGAACCTATGTACCTACCTAATTTTGCTGACTTAATCAGCTAGCATGTTTCAATCCCACTTCACTTCAATCATTAATTTTTGTAGCAATAATGCATCATAGTTGCTGAGAGGTCAATAATGAATGTATGGAAATTCATAATTGACCGGCTATAAACCGCATGTGAATAATGAGGAACTTTATGACTAGAGGAAAGTAATCAAAAAGTCGACTTTTCGAGCGGATAGGATAAAATATACATTATCTCATGTTTAAAAGCCTTGAAGGGGTAGGCAGAGGCACTAGCTCATTGACTGAGCCTAAGAGAAGCATCGTTATATTGAACTGGACAAGTAACTTAGTAGATTTTTTGAAGTGATAGTTTTGTTTTTGTAGTAAAACGCTATGACGCTCTGACGCCGCGTTATGACGCTCTGACGCCGGATGCTCTGTGTGTGTTTAATACTGTAATAGTACAGTCACGGACTCGTTCAGCGTAACGTTTCTGGTTTTTCTGTATTGCAAAACAGCCCTTGTTGTCTGGTACAGTCTAAACGCATTAGACCATAGACAAAAGTACGAGTTCGATGTACATCGAGTTGGACAAATATGTTAGTATGTGGAAATTTTCTTTACGCACTTTAGTAAGCTGGTAAATGCGAGAGCGTTACGAAAAGTGTGATCGGGTTAGGCGAACGGAGCGTTACGAAAAGTGTGATCGACTCAGGCGAACGTAGCGTTACGAAAAGTGTGATCGACTCAGGTGAACTGAGCGTTACGAAAAGTGTGATCGGGTCAGGAGACCTGTGCGTTGCGAAAAGTGTGATCGGGTTAGGCGAACGGAGCGTTACGAAAAGTGTGATCGGGTCAGGTGACCTGTGCGTTGCGAAAAGTGTGATCGGGTTAGGCGAACGGAGCGTTACGAAAAGTGTGATCGACTCAGGCGAACGGAGCGTTACGAAAAGTGTGATCGACTCAGGTGAACTGAGCGTTACGAAAAGTGTGATCGGGTCAGGTGACCTGTGCGTTGCGAAAAGTGTGATCGGGTTAGGCGAACGGAGCGTTACGAAAAGTGTGATCGGGTTAGGCGAACGGAGCGTTACGAAAAATGTGATCGACTCAAGTGAACTGAGCATTACGAAAAGTGTGATCGGGTCAGGCGAATGGAGCGTTACGAAAAGTGTGATCAGGCGAGATGAACGAAGGTTGAGAGGAAGAACTAAGCAACTTATATTATAGCTATATACCTATTGTTCTTATTACATACTAGAGGCTGCCCCGCGGTTTTTCCCGCGCAGATTTCTCATAAACAAAAAAATCCTGTTTTTTCCCGTTCCCGTGGGAATTTCTGGATTTATGAGAAATCTGCGCGGGAAATACCGCGGGGCAGCCTCTAGTATTACATATTTGTCGTAACTATAACAAATTCGTCCACAGACTAAGCGAAGCCTTCCCGGACGCGAAGGAGCACGTGACATGCAAGCACGAAGACGTCCGATCAGCACTGGCTGAGCTCCGCGCCGCGGCCGAGACCGCTGAGCAGCAGTGTGCGCTGGCAACGCAGCTGCAAGCCTACTTCGCTGCTCATCAGGACTTGCTGTAAGTTGTTGTTGGCCGCTGAACAGCAGTATATGAGTTGCTGTACAGTAGGGCTGGTGCTTGGAGTTTACTAGCTCGAGATTGGTCTAGGACAAGTCTTCCTCGAGTACAGAATTAGTCTGGGTCGAGACGTCGAGCGTATGCTTCACTGTCTTGAAGTAGAAACTCATACTTTACTTTTACTTTTACTTAAAGTAGAAACTCATCTGTTTTTATCAATTGGAATCTAACGTATCAAAATGTAAAAAGTTCTCCGCTTCAAACTCTGTACTCCAACTTAACTGGGAATGGCATTTTTGACAGGTCTCCATACATTTTCCCTCATTTAAGGTGGTAACTCTCGCTATGGCGCGAAATTCGATTTTTTTCGGGTTTTTTATTTATTCTGGCGAAAGTATACATTTTTAATAAAGTTTGAATGAATTCGCGTATGTAAAAAACCATCTCCCATATTGTAATACAACGTTTTTTGAAGACAGACCTACAGATTTTGTGTCTAAGGGGTAAAAGGTCAAAAAACAAGTTCCTTGAATATACACAAAATCGGTAACTCTGTCTTTCAAAAACGATATATCATAATGTGGGAAATAGGTTTTTACGTACGCGAATTCATTTAAACTTTATTTAAAATGAATACTTTCGCCAAAATAATAAAAAAACGTGAAAAAATTTGAATTTCGCGCCATACCGTGAGTTACCGCCTTAAATGTCAGAAGCGACCAAAAGTAACAGAAAGATTCGACAATTTGACCGTCATGCTACCACCGCAAGATATTTGCGGTAAACATAATACATGAAATGCAGATTTTAAACTACATACAAGGTGTTTCCGACAAGGTTGTAATAAATCAAAGGAGGTATTCACCCCACCATACCTAACAACTTTCCCAAAGCAACATGGGTCGAAATCTCAAAACAAAAATCAGGCTGTGTACACTGTCCCGTACATTGACCCCGCCAGCTGATCGAACCAATGTATGGAACAGCTGTAATTTTTTTTTTTTAAATTTCCACCTATGTTGCTTTGGGAAAGTTGTTAGTTATGATGAGCAGAAGCTCTCCATTAATTTATTACCGCCTTGTCAAAAAGACCCAGTAGATGTAGTATCTCTATGATTTGCAAAGGTTATTTAAAGCAAATAAAATTCCCTATTAAGACGATATACGACAAATTAATGGAACGAGCGAATGAACAGAGTCTATCTCTTTGATATAGCATACTGAGGGCCAGGGACAGTCATATATCAGTCGCCCACATCGGTTACTACATTTCATTGGAAAAAGTAGTAAATATTGAATATCTTTTTAATTATTACTTTTAAATCACATCTGAATTACCAGAATTTAATTTTGTTTATTATCATTATTCCTAGGTAGTTTTAACAAAAACTAGTAAGTCATTTCGAAGAACTAGCTATTCCCGTTTTTTGGAAAGGTTATCTTTGACGAAATAATGTATCGAGGTTTTTTGATTCCACTAGTGTTTCTCAATTATAAAAAACTTTGTTATATCCTCAAAAAGGTTATATTGAAATTCCAGATCTTTACCTCCTATAGATTAAGAGAATCACTTGATTTAAAAAACCTTCAAAACTCATATAGCGTCTTAAAGCCAATAAATATCTGCCTACCCCTCAGAGCGTGGTGCCTGGAGACGCTGGCTCGCGTGACGGCGCCCGACCTGGCGCCAGACGTGGCCGGGGCGGAGCGGCTGGTCGCTCGTCACAGAGACGTGAAAGTTGAAATTGATGCCAAGGGGGACGAGTTTCAACAGCTGTACAGTGATGGTGAGTGTTTTTGTTGAAACTTGTTATCAATATATATAAAACTCTTCCGTTACTGACTGACTGACTGACTGACTGACTGACTGACTGACTGACTGACTGACTGACTGACTGACTGACTGACTGACTGACTGACTGACTGACTGACTGACTGACTGACTGACTGACTGACAGACAACGCAGAGCCAAAACTACTGGGTGTAGAAAGCTGAAAATTGGCACGAGAGTTCCTTTGGGAGTGTAGGTGAGCACTAAGAAGGGATTTCCCGGAATTCCCACGGGAACGGGAAAAAACGGGATTTTTGTGTTTATGAAAAATCTGCGCGGGAAAAACCGCAGGGCAGCCTCTAGTTTTTGTCATAAAACACTTCGATTGGTTGAGTCAAATGACTCTCAACTGTTCGAACTTTATCAATACCAATATACTGGGTGTTTCTGACAAGGCGGTAATAAATCAAAGGAGGTATTCAGCTCACCATACCTAACAACTTTCCCAAGCAACATGGGTCAAAATTTCGAAACAAAAATGAGCTGTACCGTACATTGACCCCGTCAGCTGATTTTATGCTTCTAGGGAAAATGCGCTGGTGAAGCAGCAGCTGGGCAACCACCAGTAGGTAATATTGCGTGTCACGCTAAGGTGGTCAAGTTAGAAACTAAAATGAGATTTTTCCAGGCGAAAAGCTAGTGAACGAAGGCCACTTCATGTCCGAAGAGATAGAAGAGCGCATGTCGACCCTGCGCGCGCGCAAGTCCCAGCTGGACGACACCTGGAGCCGCCGCGCCAACATCTACGACGAACACCTGGACGCCCTCGTCTTCAGACGGGATGCTGATGCTCTGGACAGCTGGATTGATAGCAGGTGAGACTGGTTACGTACCTCTGGCTTATAGACAGGCATGAGGAGCAAACCTGGCGGCAAAAATAGGATAAACGAATAAGGAACTTAGTCCATACAGCCAAGTCTTCAGTAGTTTAATTCTTACCGTCTTATTCATAAAGATACAGTACATTTTAAGAAGCGTTACTGGAGGTCTACTTCTCTGGTTTGTTGTATGGTAAATACGTGACATTCAGTCTAAATTGACATACGTCAAATAACTAAAATGCTCTTTAACTTTTTATGATATGAGGGTTAGAATTCAAGTCTTCTGTAGTTTAATACTTTGTTTTCTTAGCCTAGGATCCTAACCTACCCATTGAAATGTGAGGGTGGTCTCACATTTCAATGTTCACACCAACTACTTCACGGGACATCGATCAGAATTATTCAAGAGCAGCAACCTGTAGTTCTCACTTTACTACACTCTTTTCCATAAAGGGCACATTATTACACTAATTCCACCACACTAGCACAATAATAGCCACGGAAAACTAATTTAGCAAATTGACAAAAAAAAATCCCGACACGTTCCTCACATTTCCCGCCAAGCAGACGACAAAACTGATTGATTCTTTTCTTTGTTGTTGTTTATATTTTATTCGCACATTCTGGGCAGGTAAAAGAATAAAGTCCATGCAGCCAAGTCTGCAGAATTAACGTAATCTATACCAATATTATAAAGAGGAAAGATTTATTTGTTTGTTTGTTTGTAACGAATAGGCTCCGGAAATACTGAACCGATTTGAAATATTCTTTCACTGGTAGGAAGCTACATTAACCCCGAGTGTCATAGGCTATATTAGATTTTAAAAAAAAATAGGGATCCTTACCAAAACTCAAATAATATAACCCAAGGTGCAATATTTTTTCCGTTGTTCACATATTTTGACAGGTGGTTTGTTGTTGTTGTTGTTGGTTTTTTATTCGGCCATTCTGGGCAGTCAAAAGAACATAGTCTATAGAGCCAAGTCTTTTGTAGTATCTTATATTCTATGGCGTAACGAAGTAAGCCGGGAAAGCTCGTAGTATAAGTAAACTTATTCTAAGGCGAAACAGAGTTTTCCGGGTCAGCTGCTTTAATTATTTATTAATTTCAAACAGAGTCCCCCTGGTGAGGGACGGCAAGCTGGGGGACAGCGTGCCGCAGGTGGAGGAGCTGATCAACCGGCACCGCGACCTGGAGCAGACCATCCACTCGCAGAGGGAGCGCTTCGAGGCGCTCAAGAGGATTACTCTGGTGAGTAGATAGATATATACTTTACTAGTATTACAGCTTGGTAGAAATCGCTTAAAGTGATAAGGTCGCCTTTTGTCATCTTACTGTATTAATTTTCTTGTTTTTTTTTGCAATAATGATATCATTCATTAATTCATTCAGCTTTATTCTTTGCTTCGCTGCCTCAATAGCGCTACAGTATAATAAATAGTACTACATACAGAACGGGCACTCCCTGCCTCCCTCAGCAAGTGCGGCCCGCGCTCGGCGACCTCTCAGTTACCGCTCAGTACATAAGGAAGCTAGTTAGATCCTCTCATCCATTATTCAAGAGCTGATCATCTTCAAACGGCAGATCAGGTAATGGTTACCTTACCAAATACTTTCTATATCATAGATGTTACATGGTACCAAATTTTAACTCGATCGGACATAAGGAAGCTAGTTAGATCCTCTCATCCATTATTCAAGAGCTGATCATCTTCAAACCGCTGATCAGATCTTCATCAGACATGGCTAAGAACACTCGGCCTGAAATTATCTATGATACAAAAAAACTAAACGAAAATCGGTTCAGCCGTTTGGGCTCTACGATGCCACAGACAGATACACACGTTAAAATTATAACACCCCTCTCTGAAATTTTTCGTTCGGGGGTTAAAAATAAAGCAGAGTCACACGTCTCATCTCACTCACACAAGCATGACGCGCGTGCACGTACACGAGTTGAGGCTGTGCGCGAAGCAACGCGCTTTTATCTATGAAGTGTCCGAGGAGTTGTTAGGGGCTCAGTGCTTCTTTATCTAATTAAAAATCTTCTTCCAGGTGGAAAAAGCGTTCCAGATGCAGAAGGACGCCGAGGCGGGAGCGAGACGGGAAGCTGCCGAGAGAAGAGAGCAGGAGAGGCTCGAGGTTCTGCGGAAGAGAGAGGTGCAGAGGATTGCTGAAGAGAGACGCCGCGAACAGCACCGAGACCAGGTGGGGAAGTGAATGACGAATAAATGAACGAATGATTAGTGCTTTATACTTTTACTTTACATGAATGAATGATAGAATAATGATGAATGAATATATGCTAAATAAATTAATTGTGAATGAATGAATGATGATGAATAAATGAATGAACGACGAATGAATGAATGTTGAATGAATAAATGATGAATGAATTGTGAATGAATGAATGAATTGTGAATGAATGAATGATGAATTAACTGTGAATGAATGAATTATGAAATAATGAATGATGGATAACTGAATGATGAATTAATTGTGAATAAAAAAATGGTGAATGAATGAATTATGAATTAATTTATCATGAGTGATGAATGAATTATGAATGAATGATGAATCGAGGAGAGAGCATGAGAGGCTTGATGTGCTGTGTAAAAATAACAACAATGACCTATTTAATCTATTATCACAGCCGAAAGACGACCACTTCTAGACATAGTTATTTCCCAATGTTCGGCATATTAAATAATGTAAGTAATTTTTATTTTTATTACCAGGTGGAAACCAGTGGTACTCAACAAGCAGAGGCTGAAGAGACCTTGTCTCCTGCGCCTCAGTTTGAGAAGCTGCCGAAAGCTGATAGTGCCGTCAAACGAGCTGAGAGTATGCAGGTAAAATTGTACCCTATGTTTGTTGGAAGAAGGTTTATATTACAATTTACAGTCCTTCTGTCTATTGAATTTTTTTTGTGAAGGCAAATGAACAAAGTCCGCACGGTCCCGTCTTTAGTAGTATTTTAGAAACGGTAACATATTTATATTGACTTAAAATCCCAAAGCAAAGAAACTTTTTGTAAAGAAATCACAAATTTGACGATTTTAAATTTAAATACTAGAAAAGTAAATAAAATTAGTACTTATTGATTAAGTAAGACTTACTGAGTTTTTATTGACTTTTTTGCCAAACTGTAGTATAATAATGACTGACTGCTCCGTAGCTCAGTTGGCACTTGGCAGTGATGTGGACTGAGTAAGCGTGTGCACCTGGGTTCGATTCCCGGCGGGGTGATCATTGTTATTATGGATATCGATGTTTGTTTCCCGGTCTGGGTGTAATGTTCGAGTCTGTATATGTTTCGGGCACCCTAGATACAGTTTCTTCCTAGTTAGGGTCTCTGAGTGTGATGCGTTATTATTAATATTAATATTATTATAATACTAGAGGCTGTCTCGCGATTTCACTCGCGCATTTCTCATAAACACAAAAATCCAGTTTTTTCCCGTTCTCATAGGAATTTCGGGAAATCATTTCTTAGTGCTCGCTTACACTCCCTAAGGAACCTACATGCAAAATTTCAGCTCTCTAAGCCCAGTAGTTTTGGCTCTGCGTTGTCTGTCAGTCAGTCAGTCAGTCAGTCAGTCAGTGAGTCAGTCAGTAACGGAAGAGTTTTATATATATTGATGATACCAGGTGGTAAAGACACCGAAGCGCACTCCCTCGTTCACGACGCGCCGCCGCACGCAGAGCTTCCGCCGCCACCAGCGCCCCGACGCCGGCCTGCCGCCCGTCGAAATTGAGGGTGAGTGTTCATACGTTTACTACAGATTTATACTTACATGTGTTGCACTACTGACTTGTTAACGCCCTGCTACCGGCGAGTGGCCTGACGAGAAGTGCTAATACGTTCACTAAAGATTCATACTTACATGTGTTGCACTACTGATTCTTTCACAATGTCCGACGCCGTGCCGCTACCGCTCCTCGAGATAGAGGATGTGTTCATATATTTACTAAAGATTCATACTTACATGTGTTGCACTACTGACTTGTTATCACCGCCACCGGCGAGAAGTGTACGTTCACTAAAGATTCATAATTACATGTATTGCACTACAGACTTTTTCACAATGTCCGACGCCGTGCCGCTGTCACTCGTCGAGATTGAGGTTTAGTAAATTTAGACTTACCACAGATTTATAATTACACTAGCTGTGCCCGCGACTTCGTCTGCGTGATATAGTGACATTTCTATACTTTCTCACCGTACCTTTTCTGGACTACCTACTACGTACATGTCAACACGAAAATTAGCTAAATTAGCCATGCCGTTCCAGTTTTGCACTGCAAAAAGATTATTGACCCTTAATTTAGCAAAGAAGAAAAAAAAACATCTGAGACATACTAACATATTTTTAATTATTACGGGGCGTTTTGGGTAGGCTTAGGACGTTATGAAATAAAATATGTATAGCTTATTAAAGTACATTTTTAATAAAATTATGAGCGTATTAAAGAACATTTTTATAAACAACGTTTTTTGTCTTTCCATCTTTTGCCAAAACATAGAGATTTTGGGGATTTGACACACGTGAGCATGCAACATAGAGCTGCCCATGAGAAAAACATTTTTTTTCTAAATGAACTCCTGCAACTTTTAGCGTCTGACCTTGGGCTTTGTTAATGGTTATAGCAAACGCTGATTTAACCCGTCAAATGATGAGGACCTGATTATGGATGCTGCCGAAATGATCGTCATACTATGCAAATTTTCCCGATTTTCCATAGAAATATGTTCCTGGTACTTAGTAAATATAATAATATGTTATGTGTTATATACTAAAATGAGGGTAAATACATTCCCTTGCCGATACTTATAACTATTTTCGTGTCACTTACTTGTTTACTTCAATATAATTTTTCCTTTTACAAAAATAACGTTTTTCTTTTGTTTGTTTCCCGCCAGTCACATTTTCACACACTGATTTCACGAAATTTATAGCCACATACCACACTACACAACAATATATCGTAGGCTTGCAAGGTAAGGTTTCTATAATTAGTTTAGTTATTATCACAGAAACCCTATTTACTTCACAATAAATATTTATTTACGCGATCACCAAAAAAATGGCGGCCATCGACTTCGCTAGTCGCAAACTGCCGTGCCGGCCGGTACAGGTACAGTTAGCAAAAGAATTTGTATTATCATTATACAATATATTATAAATTACTTTTATAAACAATATTTTTTCAAAGTAAGGATTATGCTCGGATTATGGTACCTTTTTTATTTCTTATAATTATAATTAATGTTTTATTTGTATAATGTAATGGGTTCATATTAAATTTGATTATCAAATAAATAGGAACTCCTTTAGTAAAGAGAATTTGATGTTATTACGTTTATTCATTATATTCAAATAAATAGATTATATATATAGATGGATTCATGTATCTTTTTCTACTTTATATTATTTGCGTAACCAACCTTTTATTACTTGCATATTTTTTAAATAGGTACGTATTCAATATGACAGGGCTGCGAGTAAAATAGAAACGGTTTTTATATGTTTATAAACGCCACGAAGAAAACAAAAACGCTTACACTTAATTATGTATGTATAAGCGTTTTTGTTTTCTTCTCAGCCTTTTTGTATAAGTATATATAAAAATAAGAAAGATTAGAAGTTTAAGTATTTTCTTTTTTAATTATGCCGCGATGCAAAACGGAAATATAAATAAATAAATATACACATAATATAGATCGGCTATGGCCTTATTTAAAAAAGTTAAGCATTTGTTCAGTTCATAAATATTATCTATGCTTGTCATGTGTAAAATGAAATAGCAAGAAAGGATAAAACATGTATGTTACTAAGCAAGTGTTTTACTTTTTACCCGACTGAAAGAGGGTTAGGTAGGTACGTTTTATAAAGGCTTTGTCAATTAGACGGCGCTATAGTCGCGCTCTTTTATATCACTCACGCTCCTTTACGTTGCGTAGTGATACAAAGAGCGCGACGCTCTGGCGCCGCGTAGGGCTGGCGCTCTAGCGCCGTCTGTTTGACAAAGCCTTTAGTGGTAGTGGCTAACTACAGGCTTATTTTATCAATGCTTTCGTAGCCTTGCGGTAAACAAAAGCGCACGACCGTGTATTTATTATGTTATACTTCATATCTTGTAGAAAATACTTACCCTTACAATTACCTCATCCCGGGAGATACCAGCCTACCCGGACCGGAACACAAATGCCGAAACCACCTAATACCATTTTTACCAAATCCAACTAATACCGATTTTACCAGGGTAACAAATATGTGTACATGTTGTAGTAGGATTTGATGGTTGGGTTTTTTGCAAAAAAAAAGGGGATTTTGAGAAAACCTGGATAATTTGATATAAGCATTGCTTTTTTTTTCAATCATCCTGACAAAAAGCAGTTTTTTTTTTGCAAAGAGCCTAGTATAATTGAAAAATTTGGTGGCTAGATTATTTCTGGCTAGTTAACTCGTATTCTGATTGGTTCGTTAAAATACCTTTGACGCTAAAGAGAACCAATCACAATAAGAGTTGCACGGTAAGCAATATAATCTAGCCAATCAGAGTTAAGAAAGGTATCAAATTTTTCAATTATACTAGGTTTTTTGCAAAATAACTGCTTTTTGTCAGTATGATTGGAAAAGGAGTGATGGTTATATCAAATTATCAGGGTTTTCGCAAAATCCCTAGTTTTTTTTGCAAAAAACCTAATTATCAGATCTTCCTACGTCATACACAAGCGTCGCAAATAAAACAAACATTTCGTAAACAATGTTTATATTATTAAAAAAAAATATATATACGCAAAAAAGTCAAAAATCCACATGTATTTATAACAGAACACTGAAGATACTAGGTAGACAGCTGTAGTGTAGTATAGTCTAACAGTACTTCATCATAAGGAACAGCTTTGACACTTTCTAGCGACTGATATCTGAACATGCTCCAGATGCTCGTCACCCTCTTCCTGGTCCACGTCCATCTCCTCCGTTTGCTCCAAAGGTGCGACGCTATAAATAAAGATATTAGAAATTAATACATATAAAATTTGAAATTAAAGGCATACAATTGTCAACAATAGAAGTCAATCGGCTGTCATGATGATGAATGTCATACTTTTTCATAAGAAAATGTTTCTATAATGTACATAATTCAAAATAATAAAAATCTTTCAACTTACTGGATGGACTGCTGAGGCTTCTGAGCTGTGCGCACCGAAACCCCGGGGTCCCCCACGTACATTGAACCTCCCAGGGTCCGCTGCACCCACTCCGCTCGCATTGCTGGTACTGGTGGTCTAAAGAAAAAAAATATATATATATTCGACTGATAAACCAGTGCTTCAAAAGAAAACAACCAGTATAACTGCTACATAAAAATGTATGTTTATAGGTTATGAGCAAAAAAATTTCTCATACAAAACAAAAAAATACAATTACAGTTTTCTCAAAAATTATACACTATAGAGAAAAAGGTATAGGCACTAAAAAAGTATGTTTATAGGTCCCCTACATAAATATATAAAAAAAACATCCGTTACGAAACAAAAAATTTTGTCCATACAAAAGAAATAAAAAATAATATTATGGTTTATACAAATTCACGAAGCTAGTCTAATTATGTATTATTCATGCCATACA
Source organism: Euspilapteryx auroguttella (assembly GCA_951802225.1). Classification (NCBI taxonomy): domain Eukaryota; kingdom Metazoa; phylum Arthropoda; class Insecta; order Lepidoptera; family Gracillariidae; genus Euspilapteryx; species Euspilapteryx auroguttella. Next base: position 4,857,738 of record OX637669.1, read on the forward strand.
TTGATTTTTTCATGTTAGTATAGCAAAATATATATTCATTTTACGTTTACTTTTTTGCCAACTGTACATTTTCGTAATTTTGTACCAAAACAAAACATAAACGGTTTTTTTACGAAAATTGTTGTGTTTCAAGCTAAACTGACTGAATGTATCGGTTTCTTACTGAATTTAGCACAAACTTATCTATTTCTAATAAGATTCTGATTGAATTTCTGTTACGATAACAAAAACAAAGCAGCAATGACGGGCATGAATTGTTGCATCATAAAAAGTCTCATCGTCTTTTTACTAATAAATTTTACTCTAATGCTAAAAACTACATACTGTACGTGTAGCCTACTCAATTACCTGTAATTTGAGGTATAATACATGTGATAAACACTTACCGTTTATAAAATACAGAAATATTTCTCTTAGAATCACAGGTCAAAGTTCACTCAATAAAAACCGTAATGGCCGCCTGTGACAGAGCGCGTGGATAGATTTCAACTTTTATTTTTTTTTCACCTTGTAATTTGCACTTTAGTCTGGTCAAAATATTCTAACTTGTCTATTACAATACTCTGATTGGTTGGATATTTTGTCAGGGGCACCAACAGCGAAATCAGTCGTACAAAAAAAAAGTATTGCCAACCTAAAAGTCTACGCACAGGGTGTGTGCGTAGGACATTTGCCGTACCAAATTCCTACGCACAGGGTATGTGCGCACGACATTTCGGGGGTTAAGAGGAAACTGGACTCTTTTAAATTGAAATGGCAAATCAGTCGGAATTATAGGAATACGGGGAATCAATACATTTTCTCCTTTTGCCATTCCAGTCATGATTGTAGCTTTTATGATGTTTTGCCCCAGATGTGTGATTTGTAGCCGTGTACCATTACATAGCCTTGGCGCATCAAGATTCCTCATTAATAGGACTGGAACACCAACTTTCAGCCTCAACTGATGGGATGGCACTCCTGATAATTCTAAAGAATTGAGAAATTCTACAGGGTATGATGTCACTTGTTCTGTGTCCATTATATTGTCCACTGAGAGGTATTGGACAACGTCCCCTTCAACGTTCGACATGATTTTCTCGTTTATTTTATTAACGATCTCATTAGTCGGAGCCAAAATAGCCCTTTCACATAGCCATTCTCGGTCGGCCATATTTGTTTGAAGATCCGGATAGACATTATTTATTAGGTCTTCTGTGTCATTGACAATTTGACAGAACTCACCACTAAGTGTAATCATGTCATTGCTGTCAGTTGGCATACGATCTTCTCCGATTTTTAGAAGAGCAGCTGCATATTGCCCTGCTCGAGAATCATTGTGAAGTTGTACTCGCATATTTGTAGTGAGTCGATACATTTTCACGTGAACCCATAACACAGATGCTTTCAAACAGGCATTTATTTCATCTGCCGGCGTACCTCTAGTAATCACCGGAAGCGTTTGTCTAAAGTCACCAGCTAAAAGTACCACCAACCCTCCCATGATATCCTGGTTGCCTTTGATATCCCTCATTGTTCGATCTAAAGCTTCAATTGCTCTTTTGTGGGACATCGTACATTCATCCCAAACCAACAACTTGCACTGCTGTAACATTCTTCCGCGCTCACTGCTTTTGCTAATGTTACATACCGGCATTTCCTCATGAGCTAAGTTCAATGGTAGCTTTAGAACTGAGTGCGCTGTTCGTCCTCCACTAAGTAGCGTAGCAGCTATTCCAGAAGAAGCTACTGCAACAGCAATACCTTTATCTTTTCGGATTTGAGCTAATAGCATATTTAAAATATAGGTTTTGCCTGTACCTCCTGGAGCGTCCAAAAAGAACAAACCTCCTCTGCCACTGGCAACTTTTTGATTTATTGCGTCAAAAACAATTTTTTGCTCTGAATTTAGACGTGGAAGGGCTTCTGTGATTTGATGCATTAATAAATCAGTATCGTAATCTAGTTCTCGCATTACGTCACTACTAACTTCCCCAATTCTGTGTGGTCTGCTCATTCCAAAATCAGATAAATCTTTTCCAGTAATTGCAATCACTTGATCTTCAACTTTTGTTAACGCGTCATTGTAAATTAAATCGTTGTATGAAGCATTTGGATTCTGGTCTTGCAATCTGTGTAAAATATCATCTGCCATATCATTTTTAAATTTTTCCCATAATTCTTGAGGATTTGAAAGTCCACATGTCGCTATTAATATAGCGAAAAGCTCTCTCACCTTGGGTGCAGATTTGCATTGTACAGCTTCTTCTAGAGTTATATCCCAATGATTGTCATTCTCTAATAGTCCTCTTTCCTCACATGCCTCTCGAAATGTCGAAAATTCATGATTATTGAACTTTTTAAGTTCTTTAAAAGAGGTTGGCCCACGCACATGGTGTAAAAGCATTCTTAAACAAAAGCATTCCATATTACTAACATGGACCGTGTATACTCGACCTAAAGCATCTCCTGATTTGACACCAGGCCAATTCTGAACAGGTACCCCTTGAATTCGGCGTTTCCATTCTCTCCTTGTTGTGTTCCAAGTGTAATATCTCGGTACCTCAACATAGAGAAGAGTTCGTGCAAATTCATCTTTGGAACAGAGATCAAAAAAAGCAGTAAGTGTCGTTTTTGGAGGAGAAGATAATCTTTCTTGTAAATTATTTTCAGTAAAGTAGACACGTTCACCATTTTCTAGGTGCACATTGAGGTGTATGACGGTTGGGTGCCTCTCGTGTAATGGGAATCCTAAGAGCCGCCACACAGCTTCGTTGCTACTGACATAACGTCCAGACTGATAGGTACGTACTTCATCTATGGGATTAGTAGCCTCTGTGTTTCTAAAATTGAAAATAGCTTGGTCGCTACCTTTATTAATATACTTACAGATATATTTAATAGCGCGGACTGAACTGCAAGCCTCGACATTAATATGGGCGTTAAACATTTTGGACAAAATAGGGCTATATGGAACGACCCATCTGTTATCTACAGTAACGTAACTTCCATTGCGTAGTTTTACAGATGCTGTTAAACCTCCGTCTGCTGGCGCCCTTCTACGATACAGTGGATATCCGTTATCATTGTGCACAGTCTCTTTAATAAGTTTGCGAGGAAATTTTTTGGTGCATCTGCCATCTTTCATGCAAGAGCATTGGGGATTTTCAGGACCGCATGGACCATGAATCATGCTTGTCACAATTATATCATGAAGTGACTTGTCATTATTTGGATCCGGTATTTCGGCGTTGATTAAATTATCTATTTGATCTGGCCTCAACTTCTCTTTTAACCACAGTAAAATATGCACGTGTGGTAGGCCGCGCTTTTGCCATTCTATTGAATACATAAAGCACAATACATCTCCGAATAGTTTTCCTTTGTTAATAACAGTCATTAGCTTTTTGACTTTCAGCCTAAATACTCGCGCAACTATATCGTGTCTGTCGATCGCACTTTGTCCCGGCAGCAACTCATCAGCTATTTCCGACCATTTGGGGTTACAGGTGAAAGTGATAAATAAATCTGGGCGACCATATGTACGTACATAAGCAAAAGCATCTTGAGTGTATTCGTGCAAGTACCTGGGGCTATTTACAAACGATGACGGTAAAATAACCAATTTACCTAAATTATTAGGATTAACATTTACGTCATTTGCCACGGCATCTTGAAGATGGATGTAGTTCTCCGCTCTTAATTTGGTTTGATTCAATGATATGTAGCGTAATCGTTCGCTTTCAACTTTGACGTACATGTCAACATAGAACTGATTGGCCAGTTGTCTGCATCGTGATACTATATTAAAATCATTTTCTCGAATCATGATACGATAAGCATAAAAATCCATGCACGATATTTTTTTGTTAGGTAAGGGCAAGCCCGTCACGGGACTGACTTGAGGTATTTGAAAGTAATACCCCTCCTGCGCCTTGCTGAATATTAGCGGATATTGTAACGCGTCGTAAAATTTGTGTGTGTCGGGTACTTTCGTTAATGCGTCATTGCGGGTGTGCAAAATAATATCACGGGAAGCAAACTGTTCGCCAGATATCACAGCTGCAACTTCATTGATTAATGGCGCATTAAACCGTCTTTCATGTTCACCACTTGGTGTTCGGTCAGGGTGAATAACCAACTTGTATTCTTCTCCCGGCATTCTTTCTAACGCAGTTTTGAATGTATTAATAAGTCTGTTATGCTCATGCAACATTCTTTGAATTTTTAAAACGATATCTCTTTCAACTCCTTGGATATTTTGACACCTGCGATCCACTTCGCTGTTTTCGTCTCCTAAGAAGTAAATCTGCAAAAATTTTGGCTGTTCATCTGTTGGTAGTAAAGAACCAATCCTATGATAGATCTGTCCTTGGATTGTAAATGTAGTGGTAAATCCGGGCATAACAACTTCATTATCTACTCCAAACGACGTCATTTGAAAACAGCAATTGTATTTTCTTATTTTGTTCAAAAAACGGCGTGATTCGTTACTGTCGTACAAAAGCAAAGATTTTAGAGGTTCCTCTGGCTCACCAAGGGGTGGAAGTAAAATTTTACCACCAGAACAACGCGTGACGCTCAGCATCTAAAAGCCGCCGCGCTTGATTTCGTCCTACAGTCTCAGCTGCTCTTTGAGCTGCGTGACGTTGTGCATCTAAAAACCGCCGCGCTTGAGTTTGCTCTTCAGTCTCATCAGCTCTTTGAGATGCGTGGTGCTCGGCATCTAAAGTCAAACGGGTTTGAGTTTGCTCTTCAGACTCTTGGCTTCTAGCAATTTTCTTAGCGCGAGCACCGCTAGAACTACGCGCTAGATTAGATTTGCGTTTTCTAGGCATATTAGAATTTATTTATTAACACTTTATTTTGCTTCATAAATACAAAGAATAACTTCCTAATATGAGGGTAGTACAGACTATCAATCGCTCGTCAAGACTGATGGACCTGTCACTTTGATTATTTTTAGTGTTGCTAACAGATTTGTTTAAATTTAAACATCTCTATGATTTCGTTCCGAAATATCAAACGATCTCTCGGGTCTACCCGTTCTTGTAATTAATCAAACTTAGAGAATTTTGGCGCAGCAAGATACTGATTGATTCCCACAAACTACCGCGTTGTTCATTTTACAAACGATACAACACACTCGCATTACAATGAGTTATGTTAGGGACACACCACACTTAGAAATAAAACTACTTATAAATTATTGCTTTGCTGTATGGAATATGTTTCTTTGCCTGCCCAGAATGATCAAATAAATAAACAACAACAGTCAATCAAACTTTCCTACCTACCTACACGAAAATATTTACAATTACCTACCTACAAAATACCAAAACTTTCATACAAACTTTAATTCCCCTTTCAACTTTTGACAACCCTTTTTTTCGAATAAAAAGTAGCCTATGTCCTTTCTCAGGCTCTGGACTATCTGTGTACCAAATTTCATTTAAATAGGTTCAGTAGTTTGGGCAGGAAAGCGAGACAGACAGACAGACTGGCAGGCAGACAGAGTTACTTTCGCATTTATAATATTAAGTATGGAGTATGGATAGTGTGCTTCATTCCCAATCTTCCCGTGGGAATTCCGGGATAAATAGAAGCCTATCTCCTTTCTCAGGCTCTAGACTATACATTGTATAGATGTAGTGTGCCCCCGCGGCTTTGCTAGCGCACTTTCCCTTAAAACATAAAATTCCCAATATTCCCGTGGGAATTTTAGCGATAAAAAGTAGCCTATGTCCTTTCTCAGGCTCTAGACTATCCATGTGCCAAATTTCATCCAAATCGGTTCAGTAGTTTTCTCAGGAAAGCAGGACAGACAGACAGACAGAGTTACTTTCGCATTTATAATATTAGTATGGATGTGTCGCACAACTGAATTAGAACGATGCCGCGCCGCTGCCGCCCGTCGAGATAGAGCAGATTCATCATTACATAAATTGCACTTATGACTTGTTCACATAAACTTGGCCTAACGTGGGTGCAACTCTATGCACTGGTCTCCTCGTGGTCTAAGTCAATGAGCTGGTGCCTCTGCCTAACGAATTTTAACTTACTACTAGAGGCTGCCCCGCGGTTTTTCCCGCGCAGATTTCTCATAAACACAAAATTCCCGTTTTTTCCCGTTCCCGTGGGAATTTTGGGAAATCCCTTCTTAGTGCTCACCTAAACTCCCTAAGGAATCTACATGCAAAATTTCAGCCCGCTACGCCCAGTAGTTTCGGCTCTGCGTTGTCTGTCAGTCAGTCAGTAACGGAAGAGTTTTATATATATTGACTAGAGGCTGCCCCGCGGTTTTTCCCGCGCAGATTTGTCATAAACACATTATTCCCGTTTTTTCCTGTTCCCGTGGGAATTTCGTGAAATCCCTTCTTAGTGCTCACCTAGACTCCCTAAGGAACCTACATGCAAAATTTCAGCCCGCTACGCCCAGTAGTTTCGGCTCTACGTTGTCTGTCAGTCAGTCAGTCAGTCAGTCAGTCAGTCAGTAACGGAAGAGTTTTATATATATTGATTGAAAATATTCATATGAGGCCTATGTCCACCAGTGGGCTCTTACAAGGCTGATGATGATGATGATGATGATGATTAAAAATATGTCGTAACTGCCATGGACGTAAGAAATTTTATATCATGAGATTTCGAGGTGTCACATCGCAAGATCTTAAGATCAACCTGTGTCCCGGAGTGTGTTAAGTGATACTAATTTATTTTGAACATCTGTTTATGTACCTTAAAAAAGCACTAATAAATGATTAAATAAATACAAATACAAATACAAGTCTTTATTGTTCTTTAGTTAAAAGTTTGAACATACCTAAATATAAAATTTTATGCTAAAGAAACAAAAGGTGCCATCTCAGCGAATGCTGGGAACTGGTTAATATTAAGAATATGAATTAATGGAAAAGTCACTGTTCCACGGGGATGAAGTCGCGGGCACAGTTAGGTGTGTCCCAGTTGCTTTAAGCCCTTACAATCTCAACATTTGATGAATGCTTTCACCAATAAACATTGCTGATTTTCAGTCACTGCTTGCAAT